>JACEEZ010024705.1:0-42936 GCA_016584305.1 Chionoecetes opilio
GGTTTTTAAAAAACCTGTGGCGTCTGCCCCATTTTTTCCCCTTTCCCCAACTCTTGTCTCACGGGGGCCTTATCCGCCCATGTTGGGTAGTCTCACATTTTTGGGGAGGATCCATCATACCTCTCCAAAACAGGTTGAGTCAAAATTTTTTCGTCTCTTAAAATCCTATCCTTGACTGACTGTCTTAATCTTAAACACCGCCGCAATGTTGCTTCTCTTGCTCTCTTCCCGTTATTTTCATGCTCACTGCTCTTCTCCCGCTCTGCATGCCCCCCCCCCCGCGGCCCGCTGCACAAGATTTTCTACCTTCTCACCCCTTTTTCTGTCCATTTTCCAAAGAAAAAAGTTAATCAGTATCTTTCTCTTTACCCCTTTCACTGGTAAACTCTGGAACTTTCTTCCTGTTTAATTTTTTTCCCACTTTTCTTGTTTAAAATTGTTCAAAAGAGGAGTAACAAGACACTTCCCGAACTAATTTGGGCTCCCCCTTTTTTTTTATTTTATGCCCCTACTGTCTTCTTTATAGGGACTGGAACAAACGGGTTTTGTGTTATCCATTTTTGTTGTCCCCTTTGGGCCCAGTTCTTTGTGATGTAAATAAAAAAAAAAATAAAAAAAGTGTGCGTCAGCATTCGTTATCTTTTCTTTCAGGGCGCTGGACCACCGCTATGCATTCGTTTCATTCGCTTGTGCTTGGGTTTTTTTGTGCTGCACAAAAAGGCGGGGAGCTCGACCAAAATGTACACCCAAAGGAGCCAGACACGCGCAAGCGCGTAGCAAAAAGCTGTGCATTCGTTGATTTTTTTATATTGCGCTCTGTACCCCTATGTAGCCCCCGTATACGCGCAGCGGCTAGCAACCACGGGCCCCGTCCCGAAGATGAAGGCGTAGGGGGACGAACAGCGAGGTGCGACAAAGGGGAAACCCTTTCCCATTTTTACCGAAGTCGAATCGGGGGGGGTCTGTTGAGATCTGCGCCTGCGACAATATAGTGGCAAAAGTGCTGCTTCAAAATGCGTAGCCACCGTACGACTAAAATATGTAAATGCGAATTTTCCCTTTACTCATCAAAAAAAACAAAAGAAACGTTGCGATCGGGTATGAAGTTGGTAAAATATATATTTAATGAAATTTAAATTTAAAAGTAAGGCGTGAACTAAGTTTTTTTACCCCTCATTGAACATATGCGGTAAGAGAACCGTCCTGGGGGGTTTGGCGCGACCCCCATGATGGCGGCGGGTCTGCCGCTACCCACCCCCCTATCTTGAACTCCTTAATTTTGTCAATAAAACACTTATTTCCGCTATGTAATACCCAATAAACTTATACTTTTACTTAAATACTATTGGCAAGAAAATTTTTAACAATCTCTTTTCCCCCAGATTAGGGGAAGTAAAAAAAATTTTCGAAGGTTGAGCGAAGAAGGGTGTGCCCGTGCTCCACCTTTACCGCCAAACCCTTTCCCCGCTGCTCTTCCTTCCCAAATTCAGGGTTTTTTTTTCCGTCTTTTGGTAACGAAGGTCTGCCGTTTTGTCTTTTTACCCCTACCGCAGACTCTCGGGACGGGGCCCTGTGCTTTGCTCAACAAATTTGCTAGTTTCTCCCCAAACCTGAAAAAGTTGGGGGGCCCCAACGACGCACTACTTTTTTTCCATTTTTTATTAATTTTCAATGCGTGTGCCGTGCGTTGCGTATTGTGACGGGCCTTTAAATTTAAAGGGATAAACACATTAAAACCTGACGAAAATTTGCGAGAGAGAGAGAGAGAGAGAGAGAGAGGAGGAGAAGAAGAGAGAGAGAGAGAGAGAGAGAAAGAGAGAGAGAGAGAGGGGAAAGGAGAGAAAGAAGAGAGAGAGAGAGAGAGAGAGAGAGAGAGAGAGAGAAGAGAGAGAGAGAGAGAAAAGAGAGAAAAAAATTATTATATATATATTATATATTATAGACAACATTTTGTATTTAAAATAATATTATAAGTAAGTTTTTGTGTTTTTACAAAAAAGTAACGTGTACGAGCGGCTGAACATGAAGATGATCATCGCTGAACATTCACAAGTCGGGAAAGGCTTACACCCTGTACTGGGCCCCCCAGAACATTCCCCCGGCTACTTGGTTTCCCCTGTCGAAAACTCACCCTTAAAGGCCAACTTCGCCCCCCTTTTCTGGCTTTTGGGGGTAAAATTTCTGGCTAAAGTATTTTTAATCTGTTTATTTATTTAATTATCTTGTTTTTTTCTTTTTCGTATCCGCAAGCATGAATTTTTAAATCCTTTTTTTTTTAAATTAACTTCAGGCTGGGATGATAGGAAAAGGGACTTAGAGTTTGGAAAAGGGCTCATTTGACGCCGGCAGGGGCTCAGAGTGGCAGGGGAGGCAGACAGCTCTCCCACGAAAAATCGTTCTGTCCAGAAAATGGGGTCCCCGAAACGTCACTGGGTCCACATGCGGGTCCTCCTTCCTTTTCGTCCAGGAGCCTTCTTCTTTTTAGCTGCCTTCCCCGGCGAAAACTTTGTCTTCCTTATGCCCTCCCCGGTCCCCAAAGAGTGAGGCGTACTAGTGTCATCCTTAGCACAATAACCCACACTTACAAGCAGGGTAGCCATGATATGCCCAAACCACTTGCAATAGATTTTGCTATAACAAAAACCCACACTTACAAGCAGGTGTACCAGACTATGCCCACACTAACAAGCGATGGGGAATTAAAAATAAAAACTAATAACCCCCACTTACAGCTGGTGTGGCCGTAACAAAACCCACCTTAGAACCGTTGTGCCCGTAACAAAAACCCCACTTGAAGCCGTTGTGGCCGTAACAAAAACCCACACTTAGAAGCCGTTGGGGCCCGTACAAAAAACCCCCACTTAAAGCCTTTGTGACCGTAACTACAATCCCCCACACTTACAGGCGGGTGGGGGCCATGACAAAACCCAAACAAGATGCAGATGGGGTTTTAACCAAAATTCACATTTAAAGCATTTGGGGCCATAACAATAACCCATTTAAAAAGCCGTTTGGCCGAAAACAATAACCCAACTTTCCCCCCACCCCCCCCACTATATTACCCCTTCTCTTAGGACCTTTGTTGTATGTTTTCTTTGGTCTTTTGGCCTAGTCCTGGGAAACTTAAGGGCCCTGAGGGAGTCCCTCCTATTTTTTCAAAAACTGTGCTTTGTGTTGCATCCTCCCTGTCAAACGTTCCGCTTTGTCACATTTTATTTTTTCCTTCATGCGGTATTTGATCATATTCGGGCCGTTCCAAGAAGGTGACCGTTCAAACCTTTAAACTCCCTTTCTATAACTATAATTTAAAACCCTTTTTTAACCTTGGCGGGTATCGCTCAAGATTTAAATTTTCTAGTACCCCGGGTTGTGAATACGCAACCCCAATTTTGGACCAAAAATTTCTTCCCCCCATGAAGACTTTGTTTTATTAATTTATTTAGCAAAAAAAAAACGTTTAACGTTTGTTCTTTTTCTGGGTAACAAAAAAAGATTTGGGAATAAAAAAAGATTTAAGAAAAAAATCTATTTATTGAGAATTTTTACAAAAAAATGTGGCTAGTTTTTTTTAAATTTCCATGATAAAAAAAAAAGTAATTAAAAAGGCTCCTTTTTTTCCTGGGGTGTGTCATTCTGAGGTCTTGGGGGGAAAGAGACTTTTGTGTGGGGGCAGGAACGCTAGCTCCACGGGGCAAAATCTGCAAAGGGAAAAAAAAGTCCTTTGTTTTACCCCCGAAATCATACCCAATTTTTAAAAACTTTGAGTCTAGACTCTAAGGTCTAAATTTCCTTTAAAAGGACCCAAAATTGAGCTAAAATTGCCATAGATCTAGGGGTAAATCGTAGAAAATAAAATACAATCAGATTTTATTGTCAATGCCCCAAATTTTTTTTATAGGTTAAATTTTTTAAAACCAAAATATTTTACTCGAAATTTGAGGAAAAAATTTATGGAGCAAATATTTAACCCCAAAAAATGAAGTTTTGAATTTATCAATAAACACCCCATAAAAAGCTGGGGAAAAGCTTGTTTTTGAGGCCCCCAAACACAAAAGGGTTCACACCTGACTCAGGGGGCCCCAACGCAAGTGCGGTTTCCAGGCCGCCGCACACCCCCATATACACCCATACATTTTTTTGTAAAAAAAAATCCTGCACCAACCCCCATATTATAGAATTCCCCCCAAATTCGACATAGAAGTTCTAAATGATCACATTATAATAGGTGTATAAAAAAGTAAAATTGGATTACACAAATGGAAATATCGGGCTGAACTATAAAATTGTGTTATTTTACAGTCAAATAAATACAATTTATCATTTTCATTAAAAATTTAACCAGGAAACATAAAGTAAATGGAGGCCCCCTCAATGTTATGTGGAAAGGGTGGGAAATGCTGGGGGGGTGCGGTGGCACTCTTTTTCCCTCCACTCTTTCCGTCTTTCCAGGGGAGAACCTGTATATAGATATTGCCCCTTTTCCCCCCGCTGGGGGGTTTTCTTCCCCGCTGGGACCCGGGTTGCTCGTAGGGGGGTTTGGAAAGGGGTGGCCGTGAACATTCCGAGCTCCCGTGATAGATAGGTGTGGTGGGTGAGGCATAGGAAGCCCAAGGGCGGGAACAGCGCCACAGCTTTTTGGAATCCATGGGGTATCTGGAAAAAACCCTAAAATGGGTAGTTAGGAAAATAAATTCTAGCCAAAATATATGGCAACACTGGGGAAACAAAAATGCTGCAGTGAAACTAACTCTTTTAAAACTAACGGCTAACTTGGCTTTGTCACAAATTCATACACAAATAAAAAACCACGATTACAAAAAATGTAAACTTTTCTAAGCGTTATTTTATACATTAATTTGACACAAAAAAAAAAGAAAAAAAACGTAAAAAAATACAGATCCTTTAAGTATAAACAAAATAAAAAAATTGTGTATGTCACTTGTACCTTTGCATTTAAATATGAACCCCAATGACCATAAGCACTGAAACTCTGACCAAATATGTGGGACGGAAGGGATGTCGGTGATCGTGCGGAAAGGGTTTTAAAACCTTTGTCAGCAATTTAAATTTCAGGTTAAAAAAAATATTTCCCAATAGGGGGGATAAGATCAGGAAAAACGACCCAAGTGATGACTGATTTTCTAAAAACACATAGGGGTAAAAAAATGAAATTGCAACACAAGAACATTTTCATGCCCCCAAAATGGGGTCCATTGCACTCCCGTTTTGGGGCAATGCAAGGGGATTCCTGTTTGAACGGTCCATCTGTGGTATTGAAAAAATGAGGGGAAACGATGATGATGAAAAGGGACTAAAAAAATAATGTGTTTGAAAGTCACTTTGGGGTATACACATATTATATACAAATACATACACAAAATCCAAAACAATAATACTATGAAAAGATTATGCCCGGTTTTTAGACAATTAATTTTCTATTTTAGGGTAATTTTGGCCAAAAATTTGATTTTTCGAGAAATTTTAATATGAACACTCTCCAATCTCTTCCAAAGTAATTTCAAAGAAAGAGCACCTAAAATTAGTAGGATTAACACTTTTTTTTGTGTTTTATGTGATTTTCAGCAAAGTTATGCCTATTTTTATATTTTACCTACCCCGGCGGCGGCATCTAAGATTTTCAGTGAAACGAGTATTTGCCATGGGTGGATTCGAGTGGACTTTTTTGTGTGGTTAGAAATACCTCCAAAGAACCCATTTCAGGTAAATTGCTTTGTTAACATTTTTGTCCAACCTCGGCACTTTATTGCCTGGCCTAGATTGATTGATGTTCATTTCAATTTTTGACCACCTAAATATTTTTGCATTGAGACGTATCATATACCGTCAAAATCGGAAAAGTGTGTTGCTTCCGAGACAGTAATAAACATGCAATGCAAGCAAAATTTAAATGAATAACAAGGAGTTTAATAAAAAAGGTGAGAGAGGAAAAAAAAATTATGCACTATTTCGCTTTGGTATCATTATCTTATTCTTGCTATAGTATACTGTAATTTATTTATATTCATGACACGCAGTAATGTCTCGTGAAGATGATGGTATGTTCAGTCTTCCTAAATATCATCTTATTCATCTGGTAGTTTGATAATACCATCACTGGGGCAGCACTGGGGAACTACAACACGTCCCTCGAATCGGGAAGGGTTGGATTTGCTCCGCACGACGCCCCGCGGTGTTGAAAACTTCGATTTACAACTCCGCCAGCCTCACCGCCAGCCTCATGAGCCCTAGTCTGGACGGGCCTTAAGAGTGAGAATAAATGATACGTGAGAAGTTGTTGATTTCCGATCGAGTCACACATTCCAGTCTTTAACTGCAGCTGTTCTGTTGTAAACAATGTTCGAATGCCATATAAAGCAATATATACAGTTGTGAGGATTATATTATCCTTTATTACACGCCGCCACCTCCCTTATTTGATTCAAACTTTTATGATAAGACATTAAAAAAAAAAGTGTAATTGATTGAAAGCATACTGTTGTCATTCTTTTATTGAATTTATTGAAGCACAAACCACCGCCATGTCAGCCGAGCGCGACAGTGCCCAAACAAACATTTCTTTTGCTGCCGCAAGAAATTTCTTGCGGGTCGGGCACGCATCTTCCCTGGATGATTGAACAGCAAGCGAAATTTGAGCAAGCAAATTTTTTTCTCTTGCAGCGAAATTTATCTTGCTCCCCCGCAGAAAACGCCTCTGGACTTACCTTTGTTGATCACCAAGTCAATATTAGTAAATATTCGCCTCAACGCATGTGCAGTTCGCGTTTTCTTTTGTTAGTAAACAAAGGCGGACTTTCCCTCCTAAACAGACTTTTGCTCACACGACACCGGTGCAGAGACTTGCGATGACACACTTCACGTTGGCTCTCGCACAGGAGCATCCCCGGGCACATATGCTTTTCTTGCAGCGACAATATTTGGTGCGTTTTAATTCTGCAGGTTTTGCCTCCTTCAGCATCCTGGTTGCCATCAACTTACCATTCATAAGCTCTCTGCCAAAGTCAGTGGCAGCAGGATAGGTTGGCTGAATAATGAATAATAATCTAACTAACTGCTGCAGTGCTCAGCGAAGGTGCAACTGGAAGGCATCTTCGGTAGGTGGAAGACAACGAATGTCGCCTTTGATGTTACCAAAGAGATGGGGCTCGCAGCGCATCCAAATTACCACCAAAGTCACTCCTTTCATACAGTGACACCATGTATCGCCTAGCTGCTGCTGTCACAACATCTTCCTGAACATCCAAGCTTTCTTCAGGGTCAGTTTTGTAGGCGCGCCTTTTCCCTCTTCTGTAGAGATAGCTCACTGTGTCACACTGTCACATCCAGTCAGTATGTAAGTGCTGAGGAGTATGGAAGTAAGGGCCGTACTTTTAAAATCTTTTGCCAGTGCTGGCGAAAGCGTTCGCCAGGCGCTCAGTGATTTCTTACTTTTAAACGCACGAGCGCTCCGCCAAGCGCTGCTCCGCCAGGGTTGGCGTATAGTACAGGAGCATTAGCTAAAAGGTGGAAATAAATAGTAGAAAGCTGATTTTTTCAGGAGAGCTTCAAAATATTGTATATATTGCCCTTATGCAAAGTTCTGCAAATTCATCCTCGTGGCATTTTCATAATTCAAAAATGGCCGCCATCACAATTAACGATAAAATTAAAAGTACTATGATCATCCATCCGAGTTCGTAAATAAGATTTTTGTGTGTACATCTATGTTTTAGAGTGTGCTGAATACAATGGAGCCATACAAAATATTTTGAGTTGACATAATTAGCATAAATTCAATAAGGTGAAGAAAAAAAAAAAAAAAAAAAAATTTTATTTTAATAATACCACAACTATGTTATGTACGTTACATTTATAATAGCCAACTATGTTATATTGTACAAAACCCCAATTAGAAACCACAAATAACCCAACCATATGTTGAAGGAATGTCTAATCAGTGGTATCCCCTTCGCCTTGCACATCAAGAACATGCGAATTTTTACAATTGTACCCACTGCAACCAGTGCACATTATGGTACACTCCATCCGTGCCTTGTAACAACGACATGATTTTCCACACCCTACCTTGCAGCCGCAAGATACCATTTTCAGTGCCTTCTCGGGAGCAACAGGCTTATCGGTATAGATTGGAACAAGTATCCCCTCTCTGTACTCCCCCCCCACTCATTTTGTGGTAGCTCATTTCCCTGCCATTGCTGAACAGCATGGTATGTTCTATACTATGGAACTTCGAGATCATACAATTGTTCATCTGTAAGCAGTGCATCATATAGACGTTGACCTCCCTATAATCATCTGCAAATGACATACTACTCAATATATCTACTAGTTCTCGAGACTCATACTTGCGATTGATATGAACAGATATTGCTAGCAATATTGGAGACACAAATGATCGAGGTCGACACGCAGACATTATGCCGTGTGCAAGTGCTGTACGGCGGCGTTCACAGCCGACACTCTTGTCAGATTTTGATTTGATTATACCACTCAGTAGTCGTTTCAAAGAGTCAGGCACCATTTTATCACTGTCTTGCAATTGTGTCATTGTCGGGTATTCAGAGTTAACATATGGTACAGACTTTACATCATCTTGTATGATTGCAGCTGCCATATCTATGATTGAATCTTTTGTCATGTTACTGGACTCATAATTACTTCTAAGGATGTGGTTACTTTCATCTAAGAAAGTATATATGGTCTGTTTTCCAATATCACAAGTCCGAACAATGTCCTGCCCGAAACATTCCTCTAATTTTTGTCCTAGCCTTTTGGGGTTGTAGCCCTCTTCTCCATCTAAATAGTCGTCCATCAAAGTCATAAGTCCTGCAAGTGAATATTGACATTCATCATTGTCGCGTATAAATTGGCACAACTTCTGGAATGCCGCGTGTTTTGTGGCATTGACAGGTCGGCCCCGTTGATATCCATCACGGGTATTCTCGCTTGGATATTGTTTGCCAGCATAGAAGAGAACCTGACAGTCATGGTGGTACTTGACTTCAGCAGCAATAAAATCTAACTCATTGGATACGCGAAGTCTAACAGCATCTCCCCACTCATCATGGCGATCACCAGCTTTCTCAATTACGCTTTGAAGGGTGGCTTTTGTCATAGCATCATGTGCCCGTACCCGACGGTTGCGGGGTATCTTTGTTTCTACATTGTAGTCTATTGCAGTCCTTGCACAATAGAGACAATCTTCTTTTATATTGAAAACTCGAGTTCTTGAACGTAATTTTGAAGATGATGTGCCCCAATCAGAGTCCAATGGCTTTTTTCTTCCTTTTCCTTTTGTAAGAAGTAATACTGGGATGGTCAAATGTATTCGCGACGACATTTACCATGGACTGGGACTGGCAATTGTGACCTCTTCCTCTCAAAAACAGACTGCAACCATCTTCTCTTTCAATGCTGGCTCGTAGGAGTCCCTCAAGGCCCTTATCATGGACCTCTGCACGATCTGATGTGATCTTCTTACCGCATGTGGGAATACTGCAAAACTCGGTCATCATGACAGCACCTGAAAAACGAGAAAATTATAATTATAATTATTATTATTATTATAATATACTATTAATTATAATTTATGCTAATTATCACTCACTATTATTATAATATACTAGTAATTACATTTTATGCTAATTATTTTAACTCAAAATGAAATGGCATGGGTCCACTGTAATAAGTTGCCAGTTATGCCGATTTTGGTATTTTAACCATTTATCGCAAATTGTTATAGCGGCCATCTTCAATTCTGAAAATGCCACCAGGTTGAATTTGCAGAACTTTGCACAGTGGACATGCTTATGGTTTTCTGGAGCTCCCCTGAAAAAATCAGCTTTCTACTATTTTTTTCTAGGTTTTCGTTAAATTTTTACTAATGCTCCTGTACTAGTAGGAGTAGTATTGGAATAGCCTGGCGAACGTGAGTTCTGGTTAGACCTCCCTCTCACTGGGCGATCAACATTTTTTGCATTCAGTTTATGTTTTTTACAATACTAGCATTTCATGAGATAGAAAACCTATTGCGACGGTAAATATGTGTATGGCAAGATTTTTCATGGAAAATAAGTCATATATATTATTTTTAAAACACCATCGAGGTTCCAGCGCAGCAGACAGCACCAGACACCTCCACCTCCCGAGGTGAGTGCACATGTATTTTGCCTTTTCGTCCAATATCTTTTGGTTTAGGGACCATATTGCACAATATTATGTATACATTGGATGTTTTGGTGATGGCCTCTTTACATGAGCTATATCAGAGGCCTCTCACCATCATATGCATTACAGTGAAACGTGATTATAATATAATTGTGCTCCCGCCACACTTAAATATTATATTTGTGTGGTATATCAGATAGAATTGAATTAGTTATTTTGCACAATATCAGGTTATGTTTTGGTGATGGTGTCTTTACATTGAGCTATGACAGAGGCCCCTGACCCTCATATATATTACACGTGAGACGTGCTTATAATAGTGTGCTCCCGACACTGCAAATTACTTTCATTTGGTAAATTTTTTCACTAGGACCAGAATTCTCTACACATTTGGGAGTATGGTTTTTGTTTACCTTAATAGATTCTGAGAAACATTCTCTCAATGCGTTTCCGTCGTACATCACTACTTTCGGAGATATAAGATGCTTTTAGTAGGAAAGAGAGTGTATAGGAGGGGGTGCAGTCAATTTGTTCACAAGTTGTTTCGTACACCAGTAGATTAGTACACCAAAAAGTTGTTTCGTAGTCTATATGAAACCATAGTCGTTCCGTACACTCAGCTCAGAGTTGAACTTTACTACTAGAGTTACGAAACGACATCACGTATGTATGAAAAACGCAAAATCAGTGTACGAAACAACTAACAAAACCTGGGTACGAAGCTCCATGTAACCTATAAGATATATGAAAATTAACTAACTTAACCCTACCTTTACACTCACTAACCTAACCCTTACGTTTTTAATACTACTAACTAAAGCCAAATCCGCATTAAAAAGTGTCCGCGGCAAGGAAGAACAGAGGCGATGCAGGTCACAAGAGGAAGAAGAGTGAGGCGCACATAAACACTTGTCTCTCTCCACCCGATAAATAGCACGTTGTATTATATCTCCAAAAGTAATTATTTGCGATGGAAGCTCATTGAGAGAGTTTCCTAGAATACAATAAGGTAAACAAACCATATTCCCAATTGTGTAGGGAATTCTGGGCCTGGTGTAAAATATAATACCTTTTATTTATTTGATTAATCAGATGAAATTGAATAAGTTATAACTTTTGTTACAATTAGAAAGGTAAATATGCAGCTTCAACCAATACTCCTTATTGAACAATACCCTCCTGATATAACTGGGGGGCCTGTGCCCCCCCCCCGACCCCCCTTGCTAGTTCACTAACCTAACGAAATTTTAATTATGGGCATTACTGTTTTTGAGGACGTAACTTTGTATGAATCGTTTTAAATATGTTTGAATTTATCTGATACTTATTTTTGGGTGATTTATTTTCTCTGATTTAAAGTCACTTACACTATATTTAGATGAATGGTAGATTATAATATGTTTCATATATTTTTCAGGTTATGGACGCACTGCTAGATTTTGAAGATATAGAAGTGCTTGATCCAGCTAAAGCAGAAAGGATCAGACTGCCAAGACAAACTGTGAAAGACAGAAAGACAGCCTAGATTTGTTCCTGAGTGAGACTGAGGTGGAGTTTACGTCTAAATTCAGGATATCTAAGAATAGTGCAAGGGTCTTGCTTGCTGACTTACATTTACCCGAGGCAAATGATTCAAGAGGCTAGTATAAAGTTTGTACCATACCTGTAATATGTACTATTATCATGAAAACAGGTTGGAAAATGCGAAAACTTACTTGAATGGGAAATCAAATAGAAATCAAACATTTCCATATCCTTAAATTCATGTCCTATGACATTGATCAAAAGCATCAGCACTTTCCTCTCTGCATACATATACACTGGGGTTCCCATATATGAACTATATTAATTTAGTCACTCAGGTTAGTGGACTAGTCAGGATATATACTAATAATTATTTGCATAATCAACTGTAAGCAGTAAATTTTGATGGACATCTCTTAGGTGACTCAGCATACCCACCTTGTCCATTCATTATGACTCTAGTCTGGAATCCCTCACGGTAAAGTGAAACAAGCTATAATTTAGCTTATGCAAAATGCCGAAATCCTACAGAAAGAGTATTTGGAGTGCGGATAAGAAGGTTCAGTTTTGTCCATTTCTCTGCGGACAAGCCTAGACACAACCATGGCCAGTTTGTAGTGCAGCTGTGTTGCACAATATTGTGTAGTGCAGCTATTTTGCACAATATTGTGTAGTGCAGCTCTGTTACACAATATTGTGTAGTGCAGCTCTGTTGCACAATATTGTATAGTGTAGCTATTTTGCGCAATATTGTGTAGTGCAGCTGTGTGGCACAATATTGTGTAGTGCAGCTCTGTTGCACAATATTGTATAGTGCAGCTGTGTGGCACAATATTGCTCTTCGGTTTAAGGATGATCTAGAATCTCTAGATGAGTGATGGTGATGGTGATCGTTCAGATGATCAGAATGGACAGGAGGTACTTCAGAAGAATGCACAAACTAGGCATGCATGACACAGAAATAGCAAATATTTATAAATAAACTGTGTTCTAAAATTTGGAATATTCAATATGATCTTGAATTTGAAAAATTTACTCATTATTTTTTTTCCAGTGTCTCTATTTGATGGTATCCCCTTTCTCTTTGGTTGGTAATAAAACATACTGAAAACGTTTCCTAATGTTTAATATCACAAACCTATATATTGTTTTGTCTTTGTACTTGTTAGGTGGTGAATGAGAGAAAATTATTAATATCACAATTGCCTTTGGAAGTATGATTGATTGTGGCATGATAGGTTAAGTGGTGAACGATATTTAAATATTCATATCACTACTGGAAGTATCTGATAGATTGGAACATGTTAGGTTAAGTGGTGAACGATATTTCATCATTCATATCACTACTGGAAGTATCTTATAGTGTGTAGCTATTTAGGCTAAGTGGTGAACGATATCTAAATATTCATATCACTACTGGAAGTATCTGATAGTTTGTAACATGTTAGGTTAAGATGTGACGATATTTAATTATTCTTATCATTACTGGAAGTATCTGATAGTGTGTAGCATGTTAAGTGGTGATGTTAGGTTAAGTGGTGAATGGTTTCTGTTTACCTTAATAGATTCTGAGAAACAATGAGTTTCCGTCGTAAATCACTACTTTCGGAGATATAAGATGCTTTTAGTAGGAAGGAGAGTGTACAGGAGGGGGTGCAGTCAGTTCGTACACAAGTTGTTTCGTACACCAGTAGATTAGTAAACCAAAAAGTTGTTTCGTAGTCTATATGAAACCATAGACGTTTCGTACACTCAGCTCAGAGTTGAACTTTACTACTAGAGTTACGAAACGACATCACGTATGTACGAAAAAACTCAAAATCAGTGTACGAAACAACTAACAAAACTTGGGTACGAAACAACTTGTGTACGAAACTCCCTGTAACCTATAGGAGATATGAAAATTATTTAACCTAACCCTACCTTTAGACTCACTAACCTAACCCCACGTTTTAACCTACTAAGGCCAAATCCTCATTAAAAAGTGATGATCTTTAATATCACTACTGGAAGTATAGGATATATTGTTGCACGTTAGATAAGTAGTTAGTGAGTTTAAATTACAAATATCCGAATTATCTTTGGTAAAATTTCGGAAGTGGGCATTTACTGATTTCGAGGTCGAAACTTAGTTTTCCTGCATAGCTTTGATGTGTTTTGAATGAATCTGGCACTCATTTTTGTCGGAAATAAATGTTTGTTTACAGGTGTGAGGGGTGCTCGCCCCGTCCCCGCAAACCTTGCTCCGCTTCGCACTACCATAGTTTGGTTCATTTTTTTTTTTATATCATCTGTTACTAAACCAAACCTCACTTCTAACCTAATCTAATTTAACCTAACTTAACCGTTTCTGGCTAAAATAACGGTATATTTTCGGTATTACATGTAACACCATTATTATTCGATTGCGCCATGGGAAATCAGATATGAAATATTCAGAATGAATAAATCTACACGAAGATGTAGGTAAGAATCCTAGGACTTTTGAAAGCCTACTACCGAAGTAATACCCTATCTTTGCAAAAGTTAGGTGGTAAGTAAGGTTAAATGGTTAATATCACAACTGCCTTAGGAAGCATATGACATATTGTTGCACGTTAGTTAAGTGATGAACGAACCTTAATGATTAATAACAGTACTGTCTGGAAGAGTAGCTACAAGAGCAATCACGGCATATAACTTGGTAGTTTTGTTATTTATGTCCTTAATATACTCTGTTGAAATTATAGTAATAATTGATGTGAACCCACCTTGCTATTAATCCAATAACTACCTAGACTGCAATGATACCCTATTTAGACGCTAACTAAGGTATACTCAGCAGTGGTAGATGGGTTGATGATTTGAAAGCTTGATTATTATTTGAGGGAGTGGTGGTAGTCGCTGTAGGGCGCTGATAATTGTTGTAGGTGCACGTAATGGCGGCGATGGTGGTAGGCCGAGTAACTTTCCACAGTTCCTGGCGCGGCACGTATACTGTTATGGTGTTTTTACCACTTCGACCTTGGTTTAAAACCGATTGATCGGTTATATTGCTCACATCATATTAGATGACGTGACTACACCTTAGTGTACAATCAAGAGAGTGCTACACCTTCATTCATGGTAGGTCTACAGTGCTTGAATGATGTCTTGACCGAAAACCCTTATTAAGACTACTGGAGCTCATCGTGGGAATTCCAAATAATGTTTACTCCTACACGTGGGAGGTTCCAATATTTTCTTCAACAATTCTTATGATTAAGGTGTACATCCTTTGATTAATTGTGGTACTAGTGCTATACCACCAGAATTATATTACTAATATTTAATGCTTCTTAATTTATACCCAATTCCAAATAATATATACATAGGTGGAATTTTTACTCATCTCCCTTTTTGACAGGGGAGGCGTATCTCACCATGCCATTCTCCCGATTAGAGGCGGTTTTTAGTGGATAATTTTCAAAACTGGGGTCGTCCAAAATGAAGGTTTGCTTCAGTAATTTGACCCCCTTCTATGAGATTTCTCCAAGTGGCTTTACACTTTAAAGCAGCTTGTCTCCGAGTCGGGAAATCCCATAATTGGCCTGCCCAAGACGCAGACATAGAGTCCCTCCTTTACCTCTTTCAGCCAACTCTCGGGGAATAAAATTATTTACCGTCCGCACACAATCATTGTCCCCCCCACTAGTAAAACTCCACTGACCTCACATCCCCCTTTCCAGCAGTGTGCAATTTGTTATTATTCCTAGAGGTCATTGCGAACGAGGCTATCTCCCTAAGGATTACTAATATCTCTTACTTTAATGGCTTTGATTTTCTGCTGTTTGAGCCCCATAAAACTTTTCCCTTACTCGTACTAATCTGCACTAGAAATGCCTTAATCCCATGACCTTAAAATTATACTTAAGGTGTGAATAACCTTCCTCGGAGATGTTGAGCCGGGTCATTTATTGTAGTATGTTGTATATCTTCCCTCTTGGTTTCATTAAGGAAAGGGTTTCCAGTCTCTCCTCATAAATTAAATGTGAGGGAGTAGAGCTTCTATATTTAACTGATATCATCTAAGTAGGTAGGGTCGGTTCTTGATGACGGATCCTCAATTTCATCCCTATGGTTTTCAGTCTCTTGACCTATTCTTTGTCTTGTGGAGAGTTTTCCTAAGACAGACTTACTATGCCATCTTCTCTCTGGAAACCATTTGCCAGGAGCTGCTAGGGGTAGGGAAATGTCCATGACATTTCCTTAACTCTAGAGATTTTTGTACTGATGGACTATTGAATATTTCTGACAATATGGGGAGGCTCCTGACGAAGTTAGTATAGCATATCATAATCAATTCGCCGAGGCCGACACGCCGAGGAACACAAACCGCCGAAAAACACTTGAATAAAGTGTTGGCACTTAAATCACAGCTATTTCTAAATGACCCTCCTCTTGTAAGGTGCAAGTGAATAACAGACCATATACTTTTCTGGGGGGAGCATTATCTCCTGTAATTATTATTGTCCCTCAGTATCGTACGACATATTTACTACCTCAAATGGTTTTCTTATAATTGAACTCGATCCATGGGAGTTCGGGGGCCCGGGATAGGTGATTTGTCTTCCCTCATATCTCTGCATTTGACACCAAATTTGAGGTAGTATTTAACTGCCTGTCTAACCCTGCGGAGTCCAAAATTCCCTCCTGAGATCGGCTAATGTGTCAGGCCATTCCGCCATGGTAACGAGTTCCCATGGAGAATTCAGGCCCTAGGCAATTTAGTAAGATGATTGACGTTTGGGAATTAGCATGGGATTGGCAGGTTTTTATTCGGGAAGATCAGCATTCCAATTCTTCTTGACACCTAATTATGCCCTCCTTACTAGGTACAGACCTAATGATTTGATAAGTTTGTTCCTACGGGGGCTGGCCAGGCTAAGAGCTGATATTCTTCAGGAAATTCCTGCTTTGTATTGTTTCTAACCCAAGACTTTAATGGATCA
Organism: Chionoecetes opilio; assembly: GCA_016584305.1. Taxonomy (NCBI): domain Eukaryota; kingdom Metazoa; phylum Arthropoda; class Malacostraca; order Decapoda; family Majidae; genus Chionoecetes; species Chionoecetes opilio. Next base: position 16,680 of record JACEEZ010024705.1, read on the forward strand.
GAACTATCCCTCTTTATGATTTGAAGACCACTTTTAGTAGTCTTTATCGTTTTGCTTCATAGGAAAACCTTTTTATATCCATAACAGGATCTGGGATCAATAAGGTTCCGTGGGTCGGTGGGGGGGGGGGAGAGAAGAGAATATAGAGACGAGAGAGAGAATAGAAGAGAGAGAGAGAGAGGAGAGAGAAGAAGAGAGAGAGAAGAAGAGCGAAGAGAGGAGAGCGAGAGCGAGAGAGAGAGAGAGAGAGAGGAGAGAAAAGAGACGAATCTAATAAAATAATTATGGATAATCAAAAACTAAAATTACAAAATGACCTCATTTCAACACCACGATCCCGCCTTCTTTATTGGCAAACACGAATTATTGACAGTTTTTGAAGAAACAAAAGAACGACATAAAAACAACAACAGCATAATCAGTAAAATAATTATGATATAATTATGATAATGATATTAATGATTATAGTAATATTACAAACATTATTATAATGAAAATTACTAATTCATACATACAAACCGTCGACGACCCAAATTTACCTCGTTGATTCAACTTACTAAAAAATTCAGCAAATATTGATGACTTAAAAATCAGTATTATTTTATATGCTGTGATCATCACATCGAAAACTAAAACAATATATATCCATGTCACCCCGTGAATGACTTCCAATTCTGCCAGTAATTAGAATATCACCAAACACGGAGCTGGAGTCAATTCCACTGCATCGCGATTTCCTTAACACACATGCCAAACCCTCCTGTACACTCCAACACTACTCACCATTATAGAACACTACTTCTTATGAAATTGATTATCTTTTAAATAATAGGAATATCTGGTCCAACAAACTCATACAATGGTTATATTTGACCGTAACGCAATAAACAAATACATACGGAATGTTTTCCCGCAAGTGGTGTGCTCCAGTGCAATCCTCAGTCCACAGCCACAGTCAAATGGATGGTATTGGAGAGTTATATGTTAACATTTTGCAATGGATGTTTTAGTCTCCACTTATGAATTATAGTCTGAGATGTCATCATACCTTGTATCGACAATTCCGTATACAGTCTCAGAAAGAGATCAACAATGAGTGGTTTTTTCAGGTGTGTGCCGGAGCCTATGCTTGCCCTCCTCCATGGTGCCTCCTCCATCAAAGCACCATGACCTCACCTCACATACTGCTGTAGATGGTACAACTTCATCGAGTATTTCCTTTCTTAAAATATGCATAATAGCCAGTTTGCTAATGTTTGTTTATTATTCATACTGTCATTTTCTTTTCTATGCCCTAACACGGTCCAACAACCTTTCTCCTCACTATACATATCTCACATGTCCTCCTCATGCTTCTTTAACCCCTTCCTATTCCACCACCTACATTCCTTCCATACTGCTAATTCACCTCATTTCTAATCAGAACAAATGAAAATATTTTTGACAACATCTATTGTATTTTAACTGACAACAAACTTTTTTCAATACAGATGTGGTACAGCAAACAATGAGGGCGGGTCACCAGGAAAGGATGTTCCGAAGCCTCAAAAATGCCCCAAGAAGGTCGTAGTATTTCAGGATTTTTATTTTGCTGTTACTCTACAATGCAATGATTTTAGATTTAAAGTGACTATAAAATCCATACGGATATTTTTTTGCATATTAATATTGTAAAGATATTTAATTTCATATATCCTACCAGTCGTCCTCACTCTTGCATCTTTCCTCTTTCTCACACTAACTATCTACTCCAAACTATCCTCCCCATTGATCAGGGGTCCATCCTCTCACACTCCCGCATATATTCTACAATATTATCCTCTTTGTCATCTCACTCTCACCCATGTTTTTCAAGGTGTCCATCATTTCCATTTCGTTGTTCTGTGCTTCACCACCATCCCACTCCACAGCTCATTCCTTCTCAATTACTAGACATATCACAAATCACCATATACCTTATAGACATATTATGTTAAGTGAAGTATGCTTATGTAAACATGTTGTAACACTTTCCATCTTCTCAGGGACACCAATAATAGCCTCCTACGAAACACCATCTACAGGCTGCGTATGGGAATCAGCAAATGGGGAGTTAGGCTGTTAGAACACCACAGACACCAGCTGATAGCGACGGCTGCAATTTTCTGGCCCCCGGAGGTGCGTGATTTTTTTAAAGGCCTCATCATTCTTCTTCTTGTGACCTTTGTCGCTTAGTACGCTTCATAGGTACTCTTCCCTTCATCTCCTTCGTTAACAAAACTTGTTAACACCTTGTTTATTGTTCCACCTGGGAAAGACATTTTCATCACTTTCATCCTTTGATTATCATCCTAAATTCTTGTCTCTTGGTGTGTTTCTATCTCCCAGCACTGCGTTAGGAACACTGGTGAGGTTTACAATACTTTCAGTTGCCTTTCTGTCCCCATACAGGCAGCCCTACACCGGACACAGGGCCACGTCTTTCTGCTCTAGTTCTCCCGTCCCTCCTCTCTGCCTAGGAACTGTTACTATTTACGCTATTCAGCTTTTCCCTCTGACCTCCTATACTTGTTGCATTCCCACAATGACATGTTCTACAATTTTCTTTCGCTCCTACCCTGTAGCTACAATTCTGGTTCTCCAGTTCCCCTGTTCCTTTCGTTGACTTCCAAGTGCCTGTTCTTGCTTTGTAGCGTACTTACTCCCCCAGTCCTCCTACATGCCAGGTCACCCCCCCCTGGTTCCTGTTTCCACATGTACCACTGCAACGTTGATTTCCTGACCATTCCTCCTGCCATTTAACTAGCCCATTATTCTCATTTTCTTTTTGATATCTCTATCTCCTCTTGTTCCATTCTCTCCCACATTTTCTCTCCATTTTTCCATCTCTACTTCCTTCTTCCAAGGTGGTACTTGATCTATTTCCTGTGATATTTTCTTTGCCCATCTATCTTCAGTAAGTCTCATTTCTGTGGAACCCCGTTTTCCTTTAATTAGCTTTCCCTGAAGGTGCTCCATCCCATGTCCTCCCCTTTGCCTCTACATCAGTGCTCCACAAGCTCCCCTAGACCCATCTGCCTACTGTGTTCTGAGCCTTTACCAAGTGCTGCTGTCTCCTTCCTGTACTGAGTCACTTCTGCCCTACAGACATAGGGTACAGCCACCCCCCTTCCATAAACTCCTGCCTAACTTTGCATATGTATTAGTGACTGTTACCACGCATTTATAATCATGCCTATCATCCTCCTTGCCTTGCCTTTATTAACTTTCCCCTGCTTTTCACCGCCTATCCCTTCTTGATACTTCCATTCCTAGTTTATACATATGTAGCTTATCTACTACTTCTAGGACATTATCTGAAGCAGCCACTGACTCCTACCTTCACTTTTAAACTCTCTGACTTTACATTTCAGTCACTAAACTTAGGTCCCATTCCCTTCCGTACTTGTTTGTTGATGTGTAAATTCTCCTCCATTTCATCCTTACTTTCTGCCATCAGCACTACATCCAGCATAGGCCAGACATCCTAACTTCTCTCCTCCAAGTGCTACTCCTTTACTGGGCTTCCTGCTTCTCACGATGAGTTACCCTCTAAATACAGATTAAATAATGTTTTTGGGGACATGACACATCCTTGTCTAACTCCAATATTATTTACCATTCCACCTCTGCCTTTCCTGAACCCAACTTGCCTCCTCTCCTAACATCTTGTTTTCCTCTATCCCAATTTCAATTTCTCATTTATCATTTCAAAACCTTGGCTAGTATGTTCATGCAGCTATGGGCCTATAATTGGCTATGTCCTCCTTATCTCTTCCTCCTCCTTTGTGTATTAGGGTCACTCCTCTGCTCTTTTTCCAGTCCTGTGGCAACGCAGCCTTTCTCCAGCACTGTGTCCCATAATTTTTATATTGCCTGTTTTTAACCATTCTTCTCCATATTTTAACAAACTCCCCAATGGTCCATCTCGTCCCCTGCAGCTTTGCCGTTCTTCAAAACTTTCGTACCTTTTCTACATCCAAGCTCAATTAGGTACTTTTTCCTCCTCATTTCTCTCTTGTCACTGTAGATCTAATGTTTTCCATTCCCTCTACTTCCATGTCATTTCTATTACTTTCCTCCAGTACCCTTCTATTAATGATTCTATTTTCATCCTCCTTCGCAGGATCCGTCTTCCCTCTATTTTCAATTTAACTTTCTGTTAGTCTCTTCGTCCCTGAGGTTTCTTTTTAGTGTTTTCCCATCCTTCATTTTTTCTCTTCCCTCGAGGTAAACTGTTGGTTTCTTGCCTGCGTCAACAAGAGTTTCAGCTAAATTCTTATTATTTTTTTGTCATTGCTTTATATGGTGTTCTGCAAGACTGTGCCTCTGCTTTGGTGGCTACTGTGGTTACTGCAGGTCCTGTATCTTAGCTGTTGCTTTTTCTATTTCTCCCTGCATATAATGTTCCTCCACTTTGTTGCAATGCATTCTAACTGGCTACATTTGCTTGCTTACCCTATATACTTGTTTGTAATAGTATATTTAATTTTGTATTTAATTTATTTTAATTTTTTTATTTATTTATTTTTGTTTGTTTTATGTTCACCTCAATAACTTTGGCTTTGTTATCTTCCTCTTTTTTCCCTCATGATCTCAGGACAACAACAGGTTTGTGCTGTTTGTTACAGCATGTATTTCAGTATGTTTTTCACTTAATTTCCTTGCAGTAGCTCTAATGCTTATAAATCTTGCGATATTTTATTGGTTTAGTCCGTTTACATACTTTTGTTGCCTGTTTTGCCCATTGTATGTATGCCTACCAGCTTTGCTTTGTTGCTTTTTGTCTCAACATGTATGATGTATAGCATAACGTTGCCACACCATTGCTCAAGGTTTCAACTATAAAACTCTTGATGTGTTTTCTGTCATTTGGTGCACATGTTTTGCAACAAACTCAATGTGTTTCTCGTGCTATGCATCCAGTGTCTTTTACTACTGCCATTAATGCATATATTAGTTCGATTTTTTTTTGTGATCTCTTGTATAATGCAACTAAACTTCTTGTGTTATCTCCTGCACTGCTTGCAATGTCTACTGGCAGGTGTTTGGTGTTGTCATGTGGCTGCATGTACAAGAGTAATTATCTTACTGTTCTGCTTTGTGTTACATAATCAAGTATTGCTCATATTCTACATGATTTGTAAACCTCAAAGTACATAGAAATTTGAATAAAATTTGGGCTACCATATTTTGCTGTATATAATTTATTTCGCTTGTCAAGATACTATCCAAAATATTTATATTTCTTTGAAGGTTCTAGCCTATAACCTTCAAAGGATATACTTTTTTTGGATAGTATAACTATAATATATAAGGATTGCAGGGATATTATGAGTATTTGATACACCCATCGATTCCGTCGTTCTCTAATGTTTCCCGTGCCTTGTCTTTACCACTATCCCGCGGTTGATATGGCGTGACAATCGAGGCTTCGAACTTTACTACAAGGAATCACCTTCCTTGTCCCTATATTCCGTGGTCAGGAGGGTGGGGGGCGGAGGCAGTGACGTCAGGTGGGCAGTGTGCGTGCGTGGCCCGGTGCGTGCATTGCGGTGTGGCGCAGGCAGGGTGGTTGCCTGCCGGCCGTTGATAAGGGAGGCGTGGCTGCCACTTGTTTGTGTCTGCCACCTCTCCCGGGTTACATATTCCCTGCGTTATAGCGTAAGTATTGTGCTGATACACTGTTGTTTTGCGTGCTGTGAGGAAGTGGTGATAGGATTTGCCTAGTGATACTCCCATGCCCCGCCCCCAGTACTCGTGCTGTGCTCACTCCCCGGGCTGGCTAGCGTGGGCGTGAACGGGGAAGCAGCAGCAGCCCACCCCCTCCCTCCCTTCTCCGCCCGCCCGCCCGCCCCGCCCTTCCCCCGCCCCGCCCCGCCCCGCCCCGTCCGTCCTGCCCCGCCCTAACCTGTCAAACGCGAATGACCTCTGATCCACTCCCTTTATTTTATTAATTTATTTATTGAAACATATAATGATCACACAGATGGCTTCAAAGGTAGCTAATTTATTTTAGTTTAAACATATAATAATCACACAGATGGCTTCAAAGGTAGCTAATTTATTTTAGTTTAAACCATATATGATTCACACAGATGGCATTCAAGGTACTTCTCATTTATTTTAGTTGAAACATATAATTAATCACACAGTTGGCTTTCAAAAAGTAGATAATTTATTTAAATTTTAACCTATAATATTTTACAGTGTTTACAGGGACATCAGTTAAGGCAGAGTGTTCATAATCAGCTGAATTATCCTGTCCTAATACCTCTTCATTTCCATTGTCCTCAGGTGGTGCACCAAGTGGGAGAGTTCTCGTCCAGGACTCTCCACTGATCTGCTGACCCTGACCCACTGACCTTCTGGGTGATGTGTTTGACCCCTTGCTGATGGTTTATTGATCAGTTTATGTGTTATGATTAACGTGTAGCGATGGAGATAAGTGTTTTTTTGTTTGGGTTTAAAAAAAAAACAAAAAAAAAAAAAAAAAGGGGGTTATTGTACAATTAAACATACAGGCATATTTTATATATCAATACAGCAAGCATGTACAGAATACACGTCTCAGTCAGCAAAAGGTACAAAGCTGGCATCAGCCCGGCCGGTGAGGGAGTATCCCTTCAAGCTACGGGAGGTCGCGTGTAGGCGGTGGTGAGGACGGTGAGTCACACTGCGTCACTCACTGGTCACGCCGGCCGGCGAGCGGCAGGGTGTAGGTGCTGTGGCAGCGGGGAGAGGGGTGTGCTGCGCAATACCTCCAACAATCCCGTCTTGGGGTGTGGGCGGACCATGCGGGCGGGTCCCGCGGCCCTGACTTCACGCCCACTCAGCAGCCCCCCACCTGCCGGCTGGGCGGCGGGGGCCGGGCCGGGCCTCAGGGGGGGCGGTGGCGGGGCATGACAGGAGGTAGTGCACCAGTGGGCGACGGGTGTGCTTCCCGCAGTGGTCGCACTCTTGCCCCTCAAAGTCCTCCTACAGCTCCTCTCTGGTGCAGTAGCCCAGACGCACACGCTGCAGTAGTGCGCCGTCTGCCCTGGGTTGTTGCTGGGTGGCGTCCAGTGGGTGGTAGTCGGTGGCTGCAGCGTACCAGGCCGCCTGCCTCTTCCTGGCCTCCAGCTCTCGGTGTGTCTGGTGAGCGCGGTGTGCTGCGGCCCGTCTCGCCTGCGCCTTGAGCTGCTGTAAGCTGGGAGGCACGTACATGGTGACGCTGGGGCCGCTGGCGGCTCGCTTGGCGTCCACGTCCGCCGCCTCGTACCTCGGACCCCTACGCGGCTGGGGATCCAGTTGAGCCCGACACGCCTTCCCTGCGCGACAGGGCTCTGTAGGCTGCCCAGGATGGTGGTGGTGAGGGAGATACGTGTTCTCACAAATAGGGTGGTAAATGATTGGAATGGACTCAATCATCAATCAGGTAGTTAGTGCGGAGTTAACAGGGAGTTTTAAAAGGAGGCTAGATCATTTCATGGATGGGTATGAAAGGTGGATGTAGGTAGTGTTAAGTAACAGGAACTACCACGTGTAGGTCTCACGGCCCCTTGTAGCTTCCTTATTGTCTTATGTTGTAATGTGTAGTGACTGCGTTGTGCCATACAGGGCCTGAGGTGTACTCGTGTGGTCCTGCCCCGTGTGTACAGTCAGGTATTTGTCTTCCAGTTAGTCAAAGTTATATGTGTGTAGAGGGGAGCCGCGTTCGATCCTCGGTGGTGACAATTTGTGATAACCTCGCTACTGGTACGTGCTTATTGTCTGCAGTGGATCCATTTATATTATCTCATTTCTCTTGTCTTTTTTTCTTCTCTCTCTCTCTCTCTCTCTCTCTCTCTCTCTCTCTCTCTCTCTCTCTCTCTCTCTCTCTCTCTCTCTCTCTCTCTTCTCTCTCTCCTCTCTCTCTCTCTCTCTCTCTCTCATCCCTCTCTCTCTCTCCTCTCCTCTCTTCTATCTCTCCAACTCTCTCTCTCTCTCGTCCTCTCTCTCTCCTCTCTCCTCCATCTTTCCAAATCCTCCTCCTCTCTTCTCTTGATCCCTTTCAGATGGTTCCTCCCCTCCTTTCTCACTTTTTCTCCTCTCTCCTTTTTCCAAATCTCCTGCTCCTCATTTCCCTTTTTTTTTCCTCCCTCTTTTTTAGCAGAACTTGGGTTCGGTTATTTACAGACGCTGCTTTTTTTCATATATTTGGGCACTTTTATAACAATAACAATAATAATAATGATAATAATGATGATAATGAAGATGGTAATAATGAACATAGCAGTAGTATTAATTATAGGAATACTGGAATTTTATCATCATCATTATCTTTGGCGATGTATGTGTGTTCTCTCTTCTCTCTCTCTCTCTCCTTCTCTCTCTCGTCTCTCGTCTCTCTCTCTCTCTCCTCTCTCTCTCTCTCTCTCTCTCTCTCTCTCTCTCTCTCTCTCTCTCTCTCTCTCTCTCTCTCTCTCTCTCTCTCTCTCTCTCTCTCTCTCTCTCTCTCTCTCTCTCTCTCTCCTTAGTTTCGTTAAAGAGAAAAAGTTGAATTGTTCTAATCAGGTTGTCTTCGGTAAATAAATTTTTTCTTCCAATTTTTAGACACAAATATTCGTAGTTTTAAGAGGTAGAGGCTGGGGTAACCGCGCCTCTGACCCCGGTTTTGCCGGTGGGCCCGCCTATGCAGACCCCTCCAATGCCGACACAAGGGAGGGGTCTGCCTAGACGAGTGCGGGGGCAAAACCCTCGGAATCCCGCACTCTAAATCGAGTGGTGAGGGCCCCCTAGCCCAACTTTTTCTTATGGGGGTGGCCGGGGCGGTTGCAGAGGCGGCGCCTGCCGTCGAATCACTCCTGCGATAAACCTCCCGGAGGGTTCTTCGTGTGGGCTCATGGAACGTTCTGAGCCTCTCATATGATCGTCGACTACCTCTCCTATCGACGAGCTCAGTAAGCTGAGGGTGGATATAATGCGACGAGAAGGCCTTACAGTGGGGAGACTAGCAGTGGGGTTTCGACACCTATGGCTACTGGTACCGGCATGAGCAATGGCGACCATTACCGGGGAGTAGCTATAGCAACTCCAGCAAACTGCAGCCGTCAGTTGTTGAGGTTACTCCGGTTGATGAGCGTATAATGCGGCGTGAGGATGAAACACACTCTGGGTTTTCATGTCTCTTGTGCAGGGTACGATCCTACCGAGGGTTGCGTTTAAAAACGGAACTAGAGGAAGGAGAGTTCTACGCCAAACTCGACTTGTATTAGATCAGTGTCCTCCTCGGGACACACTCATGTCTGGTCGACTTCAATGCTACTACTGGGCACTGCGAGAGATGGACTACGAGTTATGTGTGGTCCTCATGGCTCAGTACAGAAACATAACAGTTCTCTGCTCTGAATTTGCAAGGGTCCAGAAAGGTATTGGAATTGCAGGTTCTTGGTATCAGGGACCCAGGCTGCACCGCTGGACATGGTATAGTAATGCCGGGAGGGGTAGCCTAATGGAGATCGAACCACGTCCTCGTTAGACTCGTTGGGAGGATCTCCAGAACTGCAGGGTGTTTACCGGACGTGCGAGTTCTTTGGAACAAATCACAGACTTGTTGTTGCACACTTAAGGTTTCATGTCAAGTCCATGAAGAATTCTCAAGAGGAAACACATACTGTGTTCATCTGGAGAAACTGAAGGACTTGACATGGTGCCCATGAGTATGCGGGGCAGATCAAATCGGTTTGATGGCTCGGTGCCCTCGAGGACCTGGTTAAAACTGGGGATACCTTCAAACGTGAAATAGTCTACAGGCTGCCAAGGAGTGTATTGGGGAGCGCCCGAGCCAAGGAGTGGTTTTTGTCTCGACGGAGACGCTGGAGGAAAATCAGGAAGGTCGAGCTGCTAGGTGGCGGGAACCAGGACCAGCACAGGGCTCTTGTCACGCCGACTAGAACCCTCTGGGGGCGTTGAGAGGAGATTTGAGTGGTTGCGAGCCGTCTCAAACTCTCACTCAAACGCCTCGCGTGCGCGAATTTGGGCGGGCCTTGGGAGTGGCTACCGAGCGCCCAATCACAGGACCTTGGGCGAATCTGCGACGGGGTGACGTCATGACAAACAAACAATAGCCGCCAAAACAGAGGACGAATTGAGACAAATTTATCCTATTCTTGCGATTACAGTCTAAAAGACTACAATGTTATCCCGCGCATGCATTGACATGCACTGCAAGTACTGTCACTGGAGCCTACTTCTAATTAATAATGAAAATACAGTAAATAGGAGTGATAATTACGATAATTATAGTGGTCCACTGAACAGGAGGAAAGAAAATGTATTCAAGTTCACAATACATCCCCTTATATAAGCATTAGGCATTCCTAGTATTTTTTTGTATATGTGCAGTTTAAACCAAAACACGATCGGTGGTTTAGATATCCTGAACGTTTCATTCTCATCAAAGGAGTATTTCTAACCCCTTACAATGACGGCAGGGTATATGTGCAGTTTCAAACAATACTCGAGCGGTGGGTTAAGTAGGTATTTTCAAATGTTTGCCCCATATTCCCCTCTCCACAAAACAGCTTAGGGACCTGGGGGGAATGCGGGAATTTGGGCTGGGTACAAAATATGCGTCGCAACCAATAAGTTTTTGAGTTAGGGGTGTTGTAAAAAATTCAATAGATGCTAGGAAAATTCTTTGGATTCTTCTTAAGTCCAGCGAAACGGTGAACCTGACAGATCCATCCACAAATGATGACCGAGTGTGAGAACCTCCCCCCAACCCCACGCTATAGGAGGTTAGGCTATATTTGGGTAGGTTAGGTTAGATGGTGGTTAGGTAAGAGTTAGATTTGTTAGGTTAGGTTATTATTTGGTTAGGTTAGGTTAGCCTTAGGTTAGATTTAGTTAGGTTAGCTTAGATTAGGTTAGTTTATCGGTGGTTCAGGCCCCTGTTAGTCTAGGTTAATTTTGCGTTAGGCAAAGTTCTCTAGATTTAAGGAAATTACCCTAAAATCTAGGATTTTACCCCGCCCCTCTACACAAACTCTTAAATTAGTGTTCCGACGCATAATTTGTTTCCCCACCTGAAAAACCCCGACATTCCCATAGGTCCCCAACTTGTTTGGGGAAGTGGGAGAGTATGGGGCAAACACTAGAATTTGTACCGTTAAGTATCCTGAAACGTTTCGTTCTCATCGCTAAGGAGTATTATAACCCATACAAAAAATCCACAAGGTGGTCTGGGGGGTGAAACCCCCTAGTGAGGTAAGTTGCGGTAATCAAGCCCAGGTTTGCGTTAGTTAACTAGTGGGTGGGTTCTGGGGGAGAGCAGCTTCCCGGAGAGTTATGCCAGGAGAGTATCTGGTTTTGAAACTAGCACATTACCGCCGGCAGGAATAAACAAAAAAATAACAAGGGGGGGTTGGTGGTGAGCGAAAGCCCCGGCCTTCAGTGAGCTACACGTTATGTAATCAATGCCCAGGTTAGAGCTAGGATAGTTTAGGTCTGGGTGGTTGAGACCCGCCAGTTATTTCAGAAGAGTATTGCGTCAATAGGGAAGTATTGGTTGAAAATGCCATATTTACCATTCTGTGCGTGATTTCACTGGACAAACAAATTTCAAAAAAAAATTATTATGGAGATGTGTAAAGTGATTTAGACTAATTTGGGTCGCTGATTTCAAAAAATAAACCGTTAAGGCTGTATCACGACAGGATTTGAGTTACAGAAATACTCCCATTGCCTAGAAGTCAGGAGTTCAAATGAAATTTACAAAAATTCATTTCATTCATTTAATTCATCATGAATGCTTCAAAAATTATAGAAATTACAGAAAAACTTACTAGAATGTAATTAAAATGCTTAGGCATTTGGCTTTTGCGTAGTGCTGCTCTGTGTCAGTTTCACGATGCAGGAAACCAGCAGAAGTCGCCCATCATGTTCGGGTTGTGCCGCCCTTGGTAAACGCGTCTCCATGAGTGAAATCTCTTGGTGACATCCGCTCGCCGTGCTCGTCCGAGACAGCAGCCCAAGTTTTGTCAGGGAAAGAAAGTTTCAGGTGCTGGTTGTAGGAAATGGATCTTCAAGGGACATCCTGGAGCCAGAGTTTCCTGAAGGACTCCAGCACTTGCTGCCACTAATTTCTTCATAGTTGTCCGCGCGCTCGTTCCCAAGAAGTTGTCGTCACAAGCTTTGAAAGCTTCCTCCACGTGCCAGCTCTTGGGTTTAGTTGTGTCAAATTTTGTACTGAATTACCTCTCGGATTTGCGGGTCCCAACAAAGACACCAGCCTTGATCTTAGCCTCCGACAAGGTGTTGCCAAACTTCTCCTTCAAGGATAAAAACCCACGCCCATTCAGATCCATTGCCGTACAAAATTCTTCATCAAGCCGAGCTTTATGTGGACGTGGTGGATGGAAAATCTTGGCTGGGTCGACAAGGGCGACATGCTTCACGTTGTAAATCGACCAGGTACATGCTCCTCCGCTCTTCCAATATTCTTCGGTCCAGTGATTCTTGTCGTCTAATGCTATACCAGAGACAAAGGAAGCACATGTATTTCGTGTAGCCTTGACTGCCGCCCTAACAACAGCGCCACACTTTCAAGTCCCGCAGATGGCCAGTTGAAGTCATTGTACTTGATGGAATCAAGCAGCTCTGCCGCATAGTCTCATAGGTCTCTTTCATGCCGAACGCGTGAGCCAGTGGCGGGACTGAAGGTTTCTTGTTGCCCATTGTGGAGCAAAACAGCCTTCAAGCTGTTCTTCCCCGAGTCGATGAAGAGGCGCCAGTCTGCAGGATCGTGATCACAGAGCAAGTTCTTCAACAAGACCGTTGATGTCACGGCAGAAGTCATCGTGTCTTCCATCTCAAAGAACTGAGCCATGTCGCGTGACGTGCTCTGAACAAGGGATATCTTGGTGGTAGGTTAAAGTAGATTCCACTGCTGCAGCCTTGATCCAACGGCAGCTTCTGCCTTCGCCTTTGGACAGCGAGAGATCCCTTACAAGATCATTTAACTCTCCTGGTTCAGAAGGTCGTGGTTCTTTGTTCTTGAGTGTCCGGGTCAAAAAGGTTCATCCACCATCCTCTTCGCCACTGCTTACAGTTATGTTCTGACCAGCTGGAACATGTTGGAACGGGGAGTTCTCGTCATCATGATGCACAGGTTACGAGCAGAGACCGCAAGTCAGCCGTACTTGATGTGGCCTATTCTTCCTGTGGAAGCCTGGGCGATGCTTGTGCAGCAGAAAATAAACAATCATCATGATGATTCTGCGGATCACGACATATCATGGGTACCGCCAAATGGATATGCTCGCTCGCTTTGCCCACCAACCACTGAGTCAAGGCTGAGTGGACCAGTGGCAGCAGATGTGTGGTGGCCCAGCTCTTTCCTTGGTCCACCCACCTACACCCGAAGTCGTGAAAGTACGGCGCTCATTTTCACGCCGTAGATACATTCGCTGTGGATTCTTTTTAGGTATACCGGACCACAAGGACATAACAGAAGTTGTCTTGGATGAATTGTACCGGAACGTCTACTCAGTTTAACTGAAAGAAAGAAAGAAAACAAAAATTAGTAGTTATATAACGTACGAGTATATCGTAGTTACGTAAGAGGTGGTAGGCTGCAGACTGCACTCTAAAGGTCGCTGTCTGTAGCTAGATTTGTATAGCGTATTGATTGCGGCGTGATGTGGTTGGTTTGCGCGTGGTTCTAGTTTGTGTTAAGAAAGTCGTTTCTCAAGAGCGCGTGACTTTGTTCTGCGCGCAGCCAACGGCTCACAAGGCCACAAACTAGACACGCGCAACCAACCCACATCACCCCGCAATCAATACGCTATACAAATCTAGCTACAGACAGCGACTTCAGAGTGCAGTCTGCAGCCTACACCTCTTACGAAATAGGAGATTGTTAAAGACATATTGGAATTGAAGCATTCATATGCAATAAATGAAGATAAATGAATTTGTAAATTTCATTTGAAATCCTGACTTCTAGGCAATGGGAGTTATTTATGTAACTCCAAAAGCCTGACGTGATACAGCAAAAAACGGTTATGATTTTGAAATCAGCGTACCCAAAATTAGTCTAAATCGCTTTCACATTCCAGTAGCCAACATGTTGTTGTCCAGTGTTTCACATTTATTTATACTTTTCCATTTATACAGAAATACTTTATACCCCTTAATCTAAATATCCTTTTTACCCCTTCACCTACCAGTTAGGTAGTTAGGATTAGGTAAAAATGGAATTTATTGGTTAATATTTTTACTAGTTAGGATGCATATATAGGGCCCGGGCGAGGGTGGTGGAGGAGATTAGTATCCAGATGTGTAATATGTGGCAGCAATGATATGTGGATAATACCCCGATTAATTTAATGTGATAATTTAATAGCAGCTACTAAACAATCCAGATTTTCATAGTTAGAAAAGCTAGGTTATCTTAACAAATGGATGTAGTTTAGGTTAAATATTGAATTTAGTTAAGGTTGAAAAAAAACAATAATGTGTGACAAAACAAAAATATAAACAATGGGGATGTTTCTTATGTTTCAGCAATGTCCTGTTGCTGTAAAAATAGCCTTGAGATTAACACTTTAACACTTTATGATGTTTGCCATTTTACAATATTTTATGAGATTATAAAAGGATATGGGGTTTGCAAACAGTCCTTTACAAGCAAAAGCTTTTTTTTGGGCGGCACAACAAAGGTTGGTGGGAGAGAGAGAAGGACAGAGAAGAGACGGAAGAGGAGAGGGGGAGGGAAGAAAGGAGAGAAAAAGGGGAAACGATGAGGAGTAGAGAGGATGAGAGAGGAGAGGAGAGGGGAAAGAAAAGAGAAAAAGGAAAAAAGGGAGGGCGAGGGAGAGGGAAAGAATAAGGAAGAAGAAAAAACACACCAAGGAAAAAAAAAAAAAAAAATAAAAAAAAAATAAACACAAGGTATATAAAATAACCTAAAACGAAATACTGACATTAAACAGGCGATGATAGTTAGCAAGCTACCCTTAGACTAAGTTACAGGATTAATATTACACTAGTAATAAATAAATTATACAAGTTGCTTGTGAAGAATACACAAAAAAACAAAAAAAGGACACGAATAAATAATAGTAACAAGATAATATGTACAAAGAGCTTAGTATAATGATAATAAATGGTTACTTGAGGTATGTTTAAAGTGCTTCTTAATTAAGTTAGGTGACTGTTTTTGAATGACAGGGGATATCATTCCATTAACTTGGGACCTGTGGTACATTAGGGAATGTTTGTACAGGGTTATTATTAGTTATGACTACGTAGGTGTGTGTTATGGACAGGGAGCGTTGGTTTGTGGGTTTGGTAATTGTGACGTAGTTGGTCATTAATTGTAGTTAGACGCTGATTGTTTTGTTACATAAAAGCTGCAATATTTAATTTTTTGATAAATCATTTAGATTCATATTATCTCATAAGTGTGCAGGTTTAGATATATCAAATGTTACATAAACTCTATGAGTTCGAGGAGAAATAACAAAAAAAAGAAAAAACAACCTGCATATGCATAACATCATTAGTTATCACAGTAATATGATCATTATAACGCGAACATGAAGCATTAGTCAAATCATATTAACACTGTCATATTTTCATTAAATCTGCCTATTTTCGTTTTCGACAGTTCCAGTTCTGATCTTGATATTATAGTACACAATATAAGCTATTTAATAGGTTTTTACCAGTATGTCTGCATTCAGAGATTACCATACAAGGTGTGGTATGGGTATGGTGGTATCCAACAATGAAATACACTTTATTCTTTCATTTCATTTATTCAAGTGGAACCGTTACCAGAACAGAAATTTCCGCGTCGCCCAACACCCCCCCCCCCCCCCCGCGAGTGTACCACGTCGGCGACAGGTCTCAGTTGGTGTTTCTGCGAGGAATTCATATGGAGACAGTTTCATAAATCTGTTCACGTTATCACCTACACCCTACGCCTATAGCACTATAGTCGCCACTGCACATATATGTCGTCAGGCACCATATATTTTACGATTTCAGCAGTCACTACTGATACAAATTGTAGTACCACTAGAGAGGCCATGCACAGTAGTTTATATCAGTACTGTCTTCAGTTGGCACCATACAAGTCTATAGTGATGTTAAAATTAGTAATTATTTAGCGCCTGCGAACAAAAGTGCGTGGCTGACTATAGTGTTATTGACGGTAGTTGGTTGACGGTGCCCGAGGATTCCTAGCATTCACCTCTCTCAGCGACAACTTGACCATTACAAACAAATAATCAAATAGTCGTCCAGGTAGCTACAGCGTACGCCATTACACTTCTGTACTGTCGTGGGCAGGAGATAGAGGGCAAAAGTTAGAGGAAAATGTGAGGTCTCAAAAGCCCACAGTCTGAGCTTGTGGCGTCGTCGTGTCCATGGTAACGGCGGGGTTGTTATCATACCACTGCTGAGGCGCCCAAAAGAGTTGATAGAGGGGACCGTACAGAAACCGAAACGGCGCCCCAAGCCGCTCAAGTTTGTTCTTCTCAAACGCAAGCCTTGGGAAAAGCGAGGCAAGGAAGGTATGTCTCTCCCCAGGAGGACATACCTCTCCTGGGGTAACCTCCTCCCATCCTAGGAGGAGGATGGATGATAGAGACAAAGGTTTACAAAGGTAAACACAAACAGGCAACATACCAATAGGTCCTTACAAGGGCTGTTGTTGATTTAAAAACTACACACACTAACTCGATAATAAGAGAGAAAGCGATACGGAAAGTAAAAAGCTCCTCCCCAAAACCCACCCCATCCCTCAGCGAAGCTGGCCGGAAATGAAGGTGATACCATGAATATAGAAAAAACTGCATGTAATTTGTGAGGAAAGTGGAAAGCTGTAATCTATGGCTAACTACTACTATGTTTGTGGGGGTAGTTTAGTGATTGATAGACTAGGTCATGTTACTGTGTGTTTTTTAATGGTGGGAATAACGTGTGGAGGTTCAAGGTGGTGCGGCAGACTTTCCTGGCGCTTTCTTGGGAGGCAGCAGTCAATCAGGCCCCATTCCATTTCAAGTAACTGCGGATTGTACTTTCCATGTAGGACGCCGTACCACTTCATGCCTCCTGCAGGCAGTGACCATGGTACCTCGTCAAAATCCCCGATGGTGGTCATAATGTCAGGACCCTTGTTGATCCACCAGCCCGTCACAGGTCGAGAGTAGTAGTGGTAACCGGTAACTCCTGGGGTTATCTGTGTGGGTCATGAGGTCTAATGTAGGTTGGTGTAGGCTCGTGTGGAAGTCAAGGGTGGTGCGCAGCCTCGCCCGGCGCTTCTTGGGAGGCAGCAGTCAATCAGGCCTCAGCTCCGTTCAATCCACTGCGGTAATGCACTTTCCAAGTAGGACGCCGTATACGTCAATGCCCCCTGCAGAGTGACCCATGGTACATAAATCCCGATGGTGTGGTCACTAAAACTGTCAGGGCCCTTACTCTGAACCACATCCCGTCAAAGGTCAAAAGTGTAGTAGTGACGTTAACTCGGGGCTGTCTGAGGGACGTGTGGTGAGGGGTTGTGTGAACGCGACTCGTCAATCATTTCACGCAATGAGAGTAAGCATCAGAGGCTCGCGAGATTAATGTATTATTCGAGATAAACAGTGACAACGGTGATTTTTGTATGAAATATTTATAGAGGCCGATTTTTAAATGATTTGTTGTATTGAGCTTACTACTCATGAGGGCCAGCCATTCCATACGTTACAACCACGGTTTGTGAAGAAGTACTTTGCCTCGTTCGTACAAAAACCGTTCCATGCTTCTTTTAAAATCGTTGTTTCTAGTGAGCTTGGACCGTCTAAGCGTGAAAACAGATTTCTGGGATTACGTTCGTAAATCCTTGAAGATTTTAAAAGACTTCGATGAGGTCACCTCTTATTCCTTCGTTTTGTTAACCCTTGCACGCTCGTAAAAGTTTAATAAAGTTTTTCGTCAACTCAACACTCCGTCTTATTGGCTCCCTAAGGGGCCCCGCTAAATGGCCAGGACTGTGCGGCGAATTATTTTTTTATTGTTATCAATTTCACCTACGTGGATTCTTTTTTCCTGGCAAGTATTATTATCATTGGTGTTGCAAGCGATTATTCCGGCCTTATGAACGAAAAAATAACAAGAAAAGCAAAATAAAATAGCGGAATTACCGACTCCGAAAAAATATTGAGTACCAAGAGAAATAAGAAAAATACTTCGATTTCACCACTTCGTTTAGCTCGAAACTTCTTGAGTCAACTTTTATGGTTGTATAGCCAATAAAAGCGGATTTTCTGAGGATTCAACGCTATCAGTATAATTTTCATAGGCCATTATGGCCAGCTCGGGACCACGTTTAAAGGGACGACAAAACACGCGTGCACAGGCTGTCTGCTGAGTGAAACTGATACACAAACCCTTATCATTTCACATCCACTCATACGAGAGAGTGACAATTAAGTTTTTTATAGGTCTAGGTTGGATCTTTGACGCATGAAATAATTTGACGCAATTCTAATATTTTTTTTTTTTTTTTGGCGAATTTTTACTGTTTTTTGACGCCAATCGCCGTCGAAACTCCAGATGCAGGACAGGGCCCGTTTGACGCCGATCGCGTCACCGTGCGTGAAAAGGGTTAATGGGAATAAGTTAAGTTCTTGAACCGATTTTCGTTACGATTTGTACGCTAATATAGGTATCCATTTTGGTTACTCTGCGCTGTCTTTTTTCTAGTTTATCTATGTCTTTTTTATAATAAGGTGACAAGAACTGCCACAAGGTATTCTAGATGGGGGACGAACAAGCGAGGTTAAAAAAGAGGAGTATCATTTTTATAATTTGGAAGCTGAAAGCTCGTCCAATAAAGCCAACCAATTTATTTGCAGTTTTTAAACTACTCTAAAATTTGGGTTATTCGGTTTGAGATCTTTCGAGAGTACAACGCCTAAATCTTTTTATTTATCAACACTGTTAGTTGGAAATAGTTCATCACGAAATTCATGAGGGTTGTTATTCTTCAATATGATACATGACATTGTCGAAGGTTGAAATTCATTGCCATGTTTTTACCATTCTGTTAGCGTGTTTAAGTCAATTTTGTATGAGTTGGCGCTTGAGATTCTGTATAGGCTTAGTTGTGGGATTTTCGTGTCATCATCAAAATTCTTCGATACTGCATGTGATCCCTCGTCAATGTCCATTTGTACTTATATTAAGAACAAGATAGGTTCCGAGAACGATCTTGAGGAACGCCACTATTAACAGTTCAGTCAGAAGAATTTCCATTTATTACCACCCTTTGTTTACGATTTGACAGCCAGTTTTCTATCCAATTTGAAAGATGGCCATATTCATAATCATATATTTGTTATACCATGAGCTTTCTTTGCTAATGAGACGCTTATGAGGATCTTTGTCGAACCCGCTTTTTGAAAATCGAGTAAACTTACGCCCTCGTTTTGTCGTACCTTTTGAAATACACTATTGTAAAAATCAAGTATGTTTTGAGAGGCATGAGCGTCCTATTCTGAATCCATGCTGCGAATTTTTAATTATGTCATTTTCTTCTAAGAACTTAACAATTTTTTTCTCTTATGAATGGAAAGGATTCCATTAATTTCTCCAGCAGCTGATGTTTTAAACTGTTGGGCGAGTAGTTCCGGGCTGGATTGTTCCTTTTCTAAATATGGGTGGTGGCATTGCTAGTTCCATTCGCACGGTACATTTCCGATGAGTAAAGACTTATAAATAAGAGGGAAAGTGGTTACTGTTTCGTTCTTTGCTTCTTTAATATGCTTGGTGAAATATTAATCAGGACCAGGAGTTTTGTTAATTTTCATGTGTATTATCGCGAGCAAAATGTTCCGCATTCCTGAAAGGTTCACTGAGGCAAGTACCTTTTCTGGGTTTTTCGGATGGGTATGATTTGGTGGTGTTTCTACTGCTGTGAAGACTGAATGCAAATAAGTTATTTAGAGTATCCGCCATACATAGTCTCTTCATTTTTCTGTGTGTTCGCCATTTTTCCATTTCGATCGACCCCTATGGTTGGACGTCATTACTCTGTTCTTTTTTACATAGCCTGTAGAATCGTTAAGGTTTGATTTGCTCATTTCGTCAATACGTACTTCAAATTTTTCCTTGTGTTGATAATAATTTTTTTCGTATTTCGTTCTAATCTGTGTGCTTCGCGTTTGTCGTATTCATTTGTGTTTTTTTGTGCTTTTCATATGCACGCTTTTTAGCTGCAAGGCTGTCCTTGATTTGCGGGTCCACCATTTCGGGTTTAACATTTTTGAAAAGATCGCCGAATATCGCATCGGTATTGATGGATTGTATTGCCTAAGTTAAGGTTACCGGTTGAATTCATGCATGCTAACATATACGTATGTCGTTACTTTCTTGAGATAACATTCCAATTGGTGTTTGTTAAGATCTTTTTAGTTTTCTGAAGTATGCCCTGCGATAATCACGAAACATTTTCTTACTTTCGACTTCGTTGTCTACTGATGGTAAGACTGAAAGTAAATCACCCGGTGGTTCACTGCTACAGAATTTCAGAATCCGAACGTTAACCGTTATGACAAGATTTTCGCTTAGTTGTGGAAAATAAGATCTAGAATATTTCGCCTCTCGTTGGATGATCCACGTGTTGTATAAAAGCACTTTCTTGGAGATTTGAATAGCGAGGTGCCCCCGAATGCTGTGTAAGTGAGGGCCCCAGTAGTGACGGGTCTATTTAAAAATCAACGAATCTTACGACTTTCGGTTGAGAACTTATTTCCGCTATTTGTTATAGAGTCTTCGTCAATGGTATTGTTTGAGCTGGAGGTCGACAAACAAGGGCCAATTATCTACTTTTTGCGAATGACTATTTAGTTGAAACGAAAATGACATTTACTGTTATCAGTTTCGTGTTAGATACTACAAGGGGATGAAGGCAGGAACTTTAGATACAACAATACACCTCCTGCCCTCGCTTCAAGTCTTCTTGAACTTAATAAATTAACTCCGGTCATCGAAATTCAGCCAAAAAATCTCTATTGGTCGTATCTATCAAAAATGACTCGGACACTCCGATGATGTTCGGATGTTCTGAATAAAAACTAGTTTCCCTACAATCATAAATTTGTTACGTATTACTACGGGCATTAAAGTAACAAGCTTTAAATATCGGGAATGAGTAGTTAGGGCTTTGCGGGAACTAGATTTGGTGCTTGTGGGAACGAGGAACTACATTGCTGGGAACCGAAAAGCAAAGTTGTTGTGGAACCTCTACCTGCTGGAGTTTTTTGGTTTGTAGTTAGTTACGCGGTCCATTTAGGAGCCTACCGAAGTCGGCAGAAAGAACCAAACACAGAATTTATGTGGCAGACCATCGTTTCGGAAGATGAATCGGTTTGGTTAGAAAAATGGATCCCATAAGTTTATTATATCAACACCGTCTCTTTACAGAGATTTGCAAGACGATATTTGTGCTTGAAGGCATTGTTGTAGAAGCCGTTTGCCGCATTGATCCTCGGAAGAATAGCAGATATGATGATTATACTAGATTTTACCTTTATATTTATTCATATATTGCGATAAGTTAGTAAGAGGCCCTCTGATCTGGTTTGTTTAACGTTATTTGTTCCCGCGTGAATGAATGATCAGGGTGTTTGCGTCCGGCGTCATTTGTTAATTCACGCCGCGCCTTGCTAGTTGTCCAGGACACTTCCAGGAGGCAGGAGGAGGAGGAGGAGCGAGGAGGAGGAGGAGGAGGAGGAGGAGGAGGAGGAGGGGAGGTTTTAAAGGGCTCTTTATTGGGACGTGGAAAACTTACCGCAAAATGGCATGTGTCTTTTGAAAAATTTAAATCCTAATATAAAACCTATATATAAACTTAAATATTATTAGGATAAGAATCCTAATAAAAAAATAATGGTGGGCATCAATTATTGCTGCTACACTCGAGGATGAAAAATATGTGGCATCATTATGCTGCCACCTCGAGGATGAAAAATAATGGGGCATCATTCTTGCTGCCACTCGAGGATGAAATAATGGTTGCATCATTCTTGCTGCCACCTCGAGGATGAAAAAGAATGGTGGCATCATTCCTTGCTGCCACTCGAGGATGAAAAATAATGGTGGCATCATTATTGCTGCACTCGAGAATGAAAAATAATGAAAAAAAAAAAAATCTCCATTCACAACAGAAGGTTCTTAGCTCTCTCTCCTTTCTCTCTCTCCTCTCTATCTACTCTTTTTTTTTTTTTTTTTCCTCTCTCTCTCTCTCCTCTCTCTCTCTCTATCTCTACCTCTCATCCTCTCTCTCTCTCTCTCTCTCTCTCTCTCTCTCTCTCTCTCTCTCTCTCTCTCTCTCTCTCCTCTCTCTCTCTCTCACACCACCACACACATACATAATACACAAAAAACGGCACACACACATACGATACGTTGGTGTGTGTGGTGTTTGTGCTATGTGTGTGTGTGTGTGTGTGTGGTGTGTGTGTGTGTGTGGTTGATCGCGGTTGTGTCGGTAGGAATAAATGTACCATTGGAGAGACAGGACAGAAAGAGGATATAAATGAACAAATCTGTTGAAGGAGGTTGAAAAGGTAAATGACGGCACATTTATCCGTAACATGATAGAGTTAGAATTCCGAACTTTTCATGACATACCAAAAAAGAAAGAAACGACATTGTATAGCAAAACAACAAAAAACTGGAAAACAAATGAAAATCCAAGTGTCATGTAGTCACTCGGCGCTCACTGAATGGAAAGAGAGAAGGGGAGAGAGAGAGAAAGAGAGAGAGAGAGAGAGACGAGAGAGAGGGAGAGCGATGCGAGGAGAGGATGAGATGGGGAGAGAGAGATTGAGAGAGAGGGGGATGAGAGAGAGAGACGAGAGAGAGCAGAGAGGAGAGGAGAGAGAGAGAGAGGAGTTAGAGAGACGACGAGAGAGATGAGAGAAGAGAGAGATAAAGAGAGAGAGAGTGAAGAGAGAGGAGAGAGTAAAAATCAGCGCCATCTTTAAACTTTCTATTATTGCGAAGTGAGAAATGCTTGCCCATCATTGCTGTGAACGGATCGCAGTCATCTGCTGTAGCATCAGAGACATCAGCAGTCTGGGTTCACGCCTGAGTAAGTCAAACAACGGACCGTATCCCTAGCGCTTCTTGTCCTGGTGGAACGCCGACGTGAGTTTGGACAGGGGATCTTGCAGCCTATGGTGATATAAGAATGCGTTTTTGACTCAGGCATCGTGAGTCACTCTCGGATCTTCTGCAATCGCGGGATTCCCCTCAAAGACTTTGGTTGACGACTGGTCTGTACTCTGTGGACTGAGAGTGCTGTGAAGTGTGGGCAGGGTATACCAGCCTCTTCCCTTTTAATACAGGAGTGATAGCAAGTGTGCGTCCTTGCCCCATCACTTGTTCACCAATTGTATGGGACTGGGGTATTGGGCAAAGTTGTAGATCAAAGTGGTGTGGAGCATCCGTCGGCAACACCAAGATCTCTGATATTGTCTGCCGATGATGCAGTTAATCTTTGCTGAGTCGCTGGAGGTCCTGGTGATCGCTCTCGAGGACGCTGCACGAGGAGGCAAAGCCTTGGGAACTAAGGTCTCCATGGCTCAAGACCAAGGTCCAGTGTTTGGAGGCTTACTCGATGACAACAGTACAGTCTGTTCATCAGTGCGGGAGGACATTGAGATCTTGGCGAAAGTTTACATACCTGGTTAGCGCGTCCATAATGGACGGGCGGGTTACGTCAAGAAGTCTTCGGCGGATTGGCATAGCACCACGGTGTTATGGACTCGCTAAGCAGGAGGATTTGGCGTTGTCGGTACCTGTGAAGGAGGACAAACTATCGGATCTTCAAGTCGTTTGTGATCCCTGTCTTACTCTATTGTTGTTGAAGACATGGACACTAAATAGCACTTGAAGAGGACGAAATCGAAGCCTTGGTAAATAAGTGTTCTTCGCAGAGTCTCATGGGGTACGCTGGAATGATTATTGTGTCAAATCAGCGATTGATTGCACCGTGAAACTGAATCGAGGCCTATTACCTGCATAGTCCGTCAGCGCCAACTTCGGCTATATGGGCATGTGGCACGCTACCCTGAAACCGATCCTTCCTATCGGGTTGTATCTGTAAGAGATAACCCGGCGTGGAGGAGGCCAAGGGGGCGCCCACAAGGCTTGTGGCTGGGGCAAGTTGATGTTTCTTGTCGACAGCTGCTTGGTATGGGAAAGGAGCCTGCATGGGGACTCGCGCGTCGTGACCCCCGCGAGTGGCGTCGTAGGGTGGGCGAGGCGACGCGCCGTTCCCCCCGGCGTATGCCCCCAATGATTGATTGATTGAAGTGAGAAATTTTATAAAGTCATACAAAACACAGACCAAAATTTCCTTCATCGCAGGGGCGGAGGTAGTTCTATATAGCGCCACCATTCCAATAAACGCTTCTGTGCTATAACTGTGCTTCTGTGCAGCTGTCAGCGGTCTGCGTGGCCCGACACACGTAATCCCGCAACGCTAATGAATGAATGACGCGTGTACCGCTGACCCCCGCCCAATGACTCCTCCGCCCAATGAAGGAGCAATTTTAGGCAAGTGACTCGAGCAAATTTAGATCCGCCGC
Source organism: Chionoecetes opilio (assembly GCA_016584305.1). NCBI lineage: Eukaryota > Metazoa > Arthropoda > Malacostraca > Decapoda > Majidae > Chionoecetes > Chionoecetes opilio. The sequence continues at coordinate 41,312 of JACEEZ010024705.1, forward strand.
GCTCAATCCCACGCTGCATTCAGCAATAAGATCAATTAGGCCGCGGGAATTGACTCCTTTGACGGAAGTATAGGTGGATGGTTGGGCGGACTGTTGGGTGGGCGGGCTAAGGTGTCGTCTTTCCTTATTACGGGCGGGATGGGTGGGTGGCTCTGTGGTGAATGGTGCGGTTTTGGCCCATAAATTTATGTTGTAAGGCTGTGATATGTATGTATGTGACCACCTCACCATCACTATTATTTTTTCTTCTTCTACTACTACTACTACCACTACTACTACTACAGTACTACTACTACTACTATACTACTACTACTACTACTACTACTGCTACTACTACTACTACTATACTACTACTACTACTACTACTTCCACCATTTCCTAACACATTTCTTCCCTAATGCTATTACTACTACTAATACTAATACCACCACCATCACTACTACTACTACTACTACTACTACCATTTCTACCACCACCATGCACCACCACCACCAACCACCCATGGTCTCACACATTTCTCCTCACTGACGGTACATTTTCCACTACCACCATTACCAAACACAGCCTCGCGTCCTACACTGCCCGAAGAGCCTCATCAAGTGGGTATGAGTCGCAGTAGTGTAGCGTAGAGAGAAAGACAGCTCACTGGCGACCTCGTACCCCTATACACCAGGGGGCGTCTCCTATGTGTATACCTGGCCCTCCCCGCCTCCCATATATCCTGTAGCAGCACCTTCGGGAGGACGATGTGTGGGATGGGGTGTGGGAAGTGTTACAAGGTGAACGTGGTAAAATAAAATAGACTGAAAATGAAAATAAAATAGAAGTAGAAATATTAATTAAGATGTAAAGGTAAAATAGATGTATTATAAAATAGTGTCGCAAGGTGAAATTGGTGAAATAGTTACTGATTGAGCGGTTTTCTATTAAGCTATCGCGGAGACATTACCTTAAAACTTTATCCAATTTTTATTTTATCGCCACGTAATGCTTTAAGGGAATCATTGTATACATTGAGCAGTGTTTGTCTCTGTCATTGTTTGTTGTTAATGCGGTTATGTTTATGCTCGGGTTTCCTTGTACTCCAATATTGTACACAGTTATGCTGCAGTGGGAAAGCCATTTGCGCCTTAGGGGAAATATAAAGAGAGCCTGTTTTCCTTATGGCCCTTTACATCTCGGCGTGGAGGGGTGGGGGGACTTTTAAGAGGACTGTGGTGAGTGGTAGTAGTAGTGGTATTTTTTAGAGGATCTTGGGGTGTAGTTGTAGATGACTGCAGCTGATGTGAGAGAAACCCAGGGTAGCGAGTGTAATGAACATAAATACATCAGAAACCGTAAAGCCAATCGCTATACCTATTGGCCGGGTCGGTAACGCGCTGGTCTCGGGTGCAATTTCTGATGTAGGCATGGGTTCGAACCCTGTGCAGGGGAATGGAAAAGGAAATTATTTATTTCCGAATTATGAACTACCACCCTGAGTTTAATGTCTGTTGGAAGGACATACTGACGGGATTTCAAAAAGGTAACTGTAGCCCAAGCAATGTAAAGCCTCTTCGGGCCGGGGATATCCCCATGGAAGCATTAGTGGCTCCATAATACGGCCACTAAATTCTTCCCTTGGG
>JACEEZ010024705.1:43049-159275 GCA_016584305.1 Chionoecetes opilio
AAAGGGGAATTAAAATTTTATTTCCGAATTATGAACTACCCCCTGAGTTAATGTCTGTTGGAAGGAAATACGACGGTTCAAAAGGTAACTGTAGCCCGAGCAATGTAAAGCCTCTGTCGGGCCCGGAGATTACTCCCATGGAAGCATTACGTGGCTCCATAATACGGCCACATACAAGTCTCTGTCAACAGGACTTGGTTATCCCCCTTGACCAAAACTGCCCCTTTTAGTCCAGGAGCCATAGCCTGATTTATTGATGAACCTTGTTTTGTCGGATACATTTTTTTTTTTGGCTGTTTCTTGTAGCTTGGGGGTACCTCTTCAAATTATAGGAGGGTGCCCAGCGGGCACCCTTATACCGGGGGCCACTAGGCCCTCCCTATATGCAGTTGCAATAAGGTGGATGGAGACACTGGTGTTTGTTTGGTGGTATAATTCACAGTTGTGACACTGAACGTCTGCTCCGTGCCCTGGGTCCCCGATACACTGACGGTTAACACAGAGGGCCGCGGGAAGACTCTCTGTCTCCCGCGCCATTACAACTCAGTTACCAATTAGGGTTTAACATTTGGTTATAACGTCCTTAATGATAAGTCTACACAACATGTGTTAATTACACTAACACATCGCTCGGCCACACCTCACTGTGTCCTCACAGTCATAATTCTTCTTGGCCCGAGGAACTTAGGTTTCATCATCAAAATACATATACAAAAATATGAATTTAAACTTATAAATAAAATACTAGCAAAAATAATATTAATAATACTGTTGCAAACCCGCCCTCCCACAGCCGCCCAACTGACTTGCCTCTCTTGCTGGGCTGGCTTCAGATGCGTGGGAATGATCGGCCTCAGTCCGGTTATGTGTCTAATCGGGACCAGACGCAATGAATCCCCTAAGGCCTTGAGCACGGGCCTCCTACACGGCCATCACCACCACGGCACACACATAGACAGGCACATGCGGAATAACACACTCGTATCCTTTCCAGACTATAATTGTAATAGGTAAACACTACAGAAACAACTCACGCCCACCGTGAGACACAACAGCCCCTCCTCATAGGCCCCGATCACTTGCCGACCGTCGCAGCCCCAATGTTCCCTCCACTGCAACTATTTCACTGTTATGCACCTTATAACATACCAGAGTCACCACGCTCAACACACTATGCCACCGGATGGTGGGAAAAAGGCGACACTGGTACCCTCACGGCCTCCAGCCCACGCGCGCCCGCCATTCGCCAAACCCAGGGCCCACTGCTACCTATTTCACCCAAGCTCAGGGGACTAGTCCTCCACCCTTCTTGCCTGTGAACCACCACTACCCCTTTACCGTAACCCTGTTTCCTTGGCGGACACTTTTCGTATCCTTCGGGTGGTTTCCTGCCGGAGATCCTTTCCCAGTCTTATGCCTCGCCTCCTTGGGTCCACGTGGCCCCTCCTCCTCTTCCTCCTCTTCTTCTTCTTCTCCTGGCTACAACAACCCACTCACCATCCCTCAACCTCAACCTGAGCTCGAGTTGTGGGGGCGTTCGTAACACTGCCCTCCCGTCCAAAAACTGGCCGACCTCGGCCAGCCAAAACTAAAAAGAAACAGAAAAATCATAATACAAGGTTACATGCACATATACACAAAATCCTCAAATGAAGGGAACTCGCACCATCATTAAACAAACCACCTATTACCAAACATTACCCCCCCAAGGCTTCACAACTGCAAGTCCCTCCACCGCCATCCACCAGCCCGCCACTGCAGTTGGAAAGTCACACCAGGTCCCCCCTCTTTCTTCCACGCGAGACAACCAGCAGGAACACAGCTGCTCCTCCAACCGGCGCCACAACACAGCGGCCGCCACAGGCCACAGAGGGACTTCCTCTACCCCTTGGCCCACCTCAGAGGAAACCCACAGCCCAGGATCTTCACACTCCACTGGACCTCCGCAGCTCTAACCCGGCTCCACTGCTCCAGTCTCCGCGGCAAAGGCGCCACGACTTCCCGACCGACCATGCCCTCCAACTGCAAGGCGCCGTGACGGTGCGCCCAGGACTTACCAGCAGCACGCTGTGGCTGGCACTGCCCTGGAAGCGGGCACGGTGCAACCCCCACCGTCGTAACAAGCAGTTACCGCCACTTGTACCAGCTTCGGCGGGGGCACACACTGCAGGAGTAGTTCAACTGCTCTTCGTTCCCCCGATAGCACGGCGGGGCGGTATGGTGCGCCTTTTTCGTCCTGGCGCTCCGAAGGCCTCCAATGCTTGCGGTGCAACCTCCCACGCTCACTCCGGGGGCGCCTCTTCTTCCGGTGGTTCCATTTCCGGGGGCGAAAGCGAGTGGGTTTCTTGCCCTTCCACAGTGGGCTCTTGGCCCGCACCCGTCTGAGAGGCAGGCCACCAACCAGGCCTTTCACGCCGCTCCGGCCACCGGGCCCCGGCCCTTCATGCCTTTTACGCCCTTTCCCGCCGGGGCCGGCCAGCCCCAAGGCCCTTCTTTTCCTTTTTTCGCCTTTCGCCAACGCCGTTTACTCGGGCCAACAGGGGCCTTCCCACGACACTGGGCGCATCCAGCTCCCGCGGCCTGTGTCGTAATTTGCCACATTCCTGACGTGCACTCGGGCCCGCACGACGAGGCGGAGGCTCGCGTGAGCTAGGTGGGGTGGGTACGAGAGGGGTAGGGCCTACACTCTCCTTACACTCGACAACACGCACCACCTCACGCTCACAGGCCGCGGCCGCCGGGCCCCCCCCCCCAGACTCGTCCTTCACAATCACACCCACGACTGGGTCACAAGCCGCGGTCCCGCGCTAGCCACACGCTCAGAATATCACCCACGGCAACTGGTACCGAGGTAGGTTCCTCTGCTGGGCCCCCTGCTCGCTTTGGGGTTTGAGGATGGTTAGGGAACCAGCCCCATGTCGCCCCGCGCCCTCCTCCTCCGGCCAAAAAGTGCGTTCCTCGTCATCCCCACTGCCACACGGGTCTGGCGTCAAGACGTCTGCCTCGGTGCCATCCTCCCAATGTAGTGGCCTGGACCCTCATTTATCAGCCTTGCCTGGGGTCGAAACTTTCCACACACCTCGTGTCAACCTGTCAACAGCTTCTGTTTGTCTGACAATGGCTTCTGTTTGAGCCCCTGTCATTTTCCCACGTGTGCTCGTAATTCCCCCAAGATGTCTGCCAGAGTTGGCTGTTCAACACCTCCGAGCTCCATGGTGTGCCCCTATCCCTTTGGGGTGCCTGTCGTACCTCTAGACCCGTCTGCGTGTTAAAACTGTCAACAGCTTATGTTTTTTCTGGTAATGGCACACGCCTGTATTCGTAATACCCGCAAGATGTCAGCCAGAGTTGGCTGTTCCACCACTTCCCCTCCTGCATGGTGTGGGCCCTATCCCTTGACGCGCCTGCCGTACTTCTAGACCCGTGCCCGTACTTCTTTTGGGCCCCCACTCTACGGCACCGACCAGAGCACACAACAACATCCCACTTCTGACACCATGTTGCAAACCCGCCCTCCCAAAAGCCGCCCAACGCTTTTTCTCTCTTGCTGGGGTGGCTTCAGATGCGTGGGAATGATCGGGGTCAGTCCGGTTTTGTGTCTAATCGGGACCAGACGCAATGAATCCCCTAAGGCCTTTAGCACGGGCTCCTCAAACGGGCACATCACCACCACGGCCACACATAGACAGGCACATGCGGAATAACACACTCGTATCCTTTCCAGACTATAATTGTAATAGGTAAACACTACAGAAACAACCTCACGCCCACCGTGAGACACAACCCGCCCCTCCTCATAGGCCCGATCACTTGCCGACCGTCGCAGCCCCAAATGTTCCCTCCACTGCAACTAGTCACTGTTATGCACCTTATAACATACCAGAGTCACCACGCTCAACACACTATGCCACCGGATGGTGGGAAAAAGGCGACACTGGTTACCCTCACGCCTCCAGCCCACGCGCGCCCCATTCGCCAAACCCACGGCCACTGCTTTCCTATTTCACCCAAAAGGCTTTTAAGGGACTATTTCCCCCACCCTTCTTTCCTGTGAACCACCACTAGCCCTACCGTAAAACCCCGTTTTCCTGGCGGACGCGTCGTATCCTTCGGGTGGTTTCCTGCCGGAGATCCTTTCCCAGTCTTATGCCTCGCCTCCTTGGGTCCACGTGGTCTCCTCCTCTTCCTCCTCTTCTTCTTCTTCTCCTGGCCACAACAACCCACTCACCATCCCTCAACCTCAACCTGAGCTCGAGTTGTGGCGCGTTCGTAACAATACTGGGAATACTAACATAATGCTAATAATACACATGAGAAAATTAAGGCATGTTGACCTAAGTTGTGGGCTTGGTCAGTGCATGAGAGGTCACTTGACTCTCTTTAGCCTATCAAAATGTACTACGTCTGTAGTATTATATTTGATCAAGAAGTATGAATTTATTCCCATGAACTTTACTTGTTTACCAAATAAGGTCCTGAAAATTTAGAACACAACTTATTTTGGCGTTCTGGGGACGTTTTCATACAAATCACCTATGGAAATGGGTCATCTGCACCTCACCCCGGCGGCGGGTACGTCACAAACCCACGCGAAAACCCGGTACCCATTCACTACTGGGTGGACAGGGGCTCGGGTGTTTTTAAGGAGACCGCCCATGTTTCTCGCTCCGCCCGTGGATCCAACCGGGACTTCGCGGTTGTGAAACCGAGCGTGCAACCACTATAAAACACTATATAACACTATTAAAGTGACTCCCTCCCTGTTTACCTGTCGACCTTACTCACGTGGCGTGAGGGAGGACTCACACTTCCACGTTGCGGGTCCGGGGGCCTCGTCGTGCCCAGCCAGAATATTCTCCTCCAACTCCCACCAAACTCTCTCTCTCGCGATCTCTATATTGAACTTCACAAGTTGCCTTGAAATGATGTGTGGATTTTTATAGGACATTGTATTGTCTTATCTACTAAGATTATATTACGATAGAATGTAATCAAACAATAGGGAGAAAATATTTACACATTATAAAGAACAAATCAACGAGGCACGGTAGTACATAGAGACGCAGAGAGTGAGAGAGCGAGAGAGAAGAAGGATGAAGGAGAGAGAGAGAAGAGAGAGAGAGAGAGAGAGAGAAGAGAGAGAGAGAGAGAGGATAGAAAGGAACGAAACAGGAGAGAGAAAGAACGAAAAAGGAGAGAGAAAGGAAAGAAGAACAGAGAGAAAGAAAGGAAAGAGGAGATAAATAGAAAAAAAGGAGAGAAAGAGAGAAGAGAGCGAGAGAGATGAGAGTGAGGAGAGAGAGAGAGAAGGAGAGAGAGAGAGGAGAGAGAGAGAGAGAGAAAGAGAGAGAGAGAGAGAGAGAGATTGAAAGGGAGAGAGTTCTTCATACACCTGCAGGTTTGAGAATGATATCTTTAGGGATTAAACTAAATTGAACCTCTTTGACCCTGGCCAGACGTGCGGGTCAGTATGGTCGAGTTTTGGTTGGGAGATGCAGAGGTCAAGCCTTTTCCACGACATTCTGACAACCATTAAGCGCTGAGGAAGGGGAAGTTCTGTCTTCGTTCAATCCCAGGGGCGGGAGCCTAGTGTCGAATCCCAGAAGAAACTCTTTCCTCATCTCTCTCTTTCATCATCTCTCATCTCTTCCTCTCTTTCCTCATTTCTCTCTCTTTCCTTTCTCTCTCCTCTTCCTCATCTCTATCTCTCTCTCCTTTCCTCATCTCTCTTTCTCTTCTTTTCCTCATCTCTATCTCTCTCTTTCTCATCTCTCTCTCCTCTCAACCTATTCCATTCCAGACCTATGAAAAATAGGGTTGCCTAATAATAATAATAATAATAATATCAATAACAATAATGATCAGCTTATTTTCAGCCGGAGGCATTACCAGTGCAAAATAGTAATAATGGTATTTTATAATCTTGTTTGGTAGAGAGAGAGAGAGAAGAGAGACGAGAGAGAGAGAGAGAGAGGAAGCGAGGAGAGAGAGGCGAGAGAGAGAGAGAGAGGGGTAGGAAGGTAGGTAGGTAGGTAGGGAGAGAGAGAGCAGGGAAGAAAGGGAGGAGATCAGAGCTGAGAGGGAGGACACTTGACCTGACATGATAAGACATGGTTGTTTTCTTTTGTTTGTTTGTTTGAAGAAATTTCGGCAGTTATCGACGCAGCTGAGATGGATTCTCCACTGTAACCAGACAGCTCTCTCTCTCCTTGGAGGAGAGAGAGCTCGTTCTGCTAGTTGCTGATAGTGTTGGCCGAAGCCAGCACCCGGGAGGCGGGTCACAAACCCCCGGATAACACCGGTACCCATTCACTGCTGGGTGGGGAGGCGGCTCGGGTTTTAAGGTAAACAGCCCAACTGTTTTCCGTACGCCCGGGATCGAACCCGGAACTTCAGCATCTCTCTCTCTCTGGCTTGCTCTACTTACAAATCCATATTAACGCTAACAATAATTTGCAGATGTAGCAGCGACCGAGTGCAGAGGGTTTTTTTTTTTTTTTTAGGATATAGGCAAATCTATTACGCAAAAGGGAGGCAGGCTAACCACAAGTGAATGCACAAGTATACCATCACTATAGAAAACGGAGAGGGAACAGCTTGGGACTCCAGACCCGGCGACGCGTCCGCTACGCATCCGCTAAGCATCCAAAACTTCGTGACGTTGCGCGCCCAGATTTTGAACATGCCCAAAATTCCAGCACCTCGCACGCATACCCAAGACACATCGCGACCCTGCCACGACTCTCACTACCAAGGTAAACAGAAATAGAGAATCTCTTTTTGTTTACCTTGCACTCACTACTGATACGACTGCTGGCGGACATCAGAGTACCTACGAGGCGCCCACGTGTTTTCGCGACGAAAAGATGACACATTCGTGTACATAATAGTATAAAATGTTCACAAATAAGGTGGTAGATGATTGGAAGGACTCAGCGTCAGGTAGTTAGTGCGAAGTCAATAAGGGACTTAAAAAGGAGTCGAGACATTTAAGGGATGGAGGATGAAAGTAGGATGTAGGTAGTTTAAGTAAACAGGAACACCACGTGGAAGTTGTAGACTTCCTTATTTTTCTTATGTTCTTATATAATATATATATATATATAGATATATATATATATATAATTTATGTGTCGTGTGTATATATATATACCTATATAGAAGATAGATAGATATAGAGTAGATAGATATATATATATATATATATATAAAGATGTGTGTATTATATATACAATATATATATATAATAATATATATAATACACTATATACATATATACTATATAATAATATATATTATACATCCCCTTATATTATATATATATATATATATAATATATATAGATATACATATTATATATATATATATATATATTATAGTATATATAGATATATATATATATATATATTATCCATAATATAACTATAAATATATATACGCGGTACACACACACACATACTCCGAACATAGTGATAGGTAGCACGCGTGGTTCAAACTCCTGAGTTCGACACCGGTTATAAACGAAGAAAGATGTGTGTATGATTCACCCATGGTCTTGTCCACGGAGCGGCTCGCGATCGCCAGTTTACCCTCTCAGTGCGAGATTGGAGCTAATTATACCGATCTTTGGGCAATGCTGGGACCTCACACACCACACACAACCCATACCCTTGCTCAAGGGGGACAGTCAACCGCCTGTATGTGGCAATGTGAAAAATCCCGGGAGCGCGAGGAATTCCAACCTTTCACCCACAGGAATGGGAGACCGGCCACGTTATCAACCGACCATCGCGCGGTAATGTGTGTGTTTCTGTGTTTGTGTGTGTGTGGTGTGTGTGTGTGTGTGTGTGTGTGTGTGTTTGTTGGGGGTTGTGTGTGTGTGTGTGTGTGGGTGTGTGTGTGACAGAGGTACGTACTGCACCTATAATTAACACTTTAGACCTCACCCTATTCCTCAATCAGTCACCTGGCCAGCTTCCTCAAATGACCTCTTGACACCTGCACTATACATTAACCACCAAAACTCATGCTATAATTCTTCTACACTTTTTCCTCAAGGAATTACCTTTCAACCACACATACACTTTCTACATACACTTTCCTTACTTAAATATAATAAATATCTTCACGCAACCGACAACGGCACCAATCTAATAGATGTGTCATCTTCACCCATGGACTTGCCCGACGCGTATCTACTCGCTATCGCTAGTTTCACCCTCCGGAGCTGTCCTGTGGAGCTTATTATGACAGATTTTGGGTAATGCTGAGACCTCACCCACTCAACCCCCATCCCCTGTTTTTTTTTCCTCGATGGGACAGCAACAGCCCAAGTTTGTCAGTGAAAATTCACCGAACAACGAGCAGTGGATCATTCATAGAGGTACGCCGTAGGTCCAATGAAAAGGAAATATAGATTATTTCGATTGGCAGGGTGTTTCTTATGTAAATTGAATTTTAAGGGTGGTTGTACCATTCAACTTTTTGCGTTTGAGCACTTTGAGTCCAAAAGTGGAATTTTATATTTATAGCAAAACATCGCTTAGACCACGCTAAAGTAACGCTTCAGTTGCCCCTCTCATCAATGCCTGATCGTCGTTTTCAGGAGGCTTCTTCCTTGTAAACCAAGTTGGGTCGAAAGCCCACAAACCTAAACAGAAAAACTCTGATCCAAGTTGGCCGCTTTGTTGGCGGTGAAGAGAGTTTTGGTACCAGTTGAGAGACATGCGAAGATCTGACCCCCATGGTGCTAGCCTAGCGGAAGAAATCAAACGCCCAGTTTGCACCTCAAGGGGTTGTTATTGACCGGTCCGTGACCAGAAGGCTAGATCATTTTGGAAAAGGTTAGTGAACGTGGTGAGAGAAGAGCAACTAAAGCAGTAAAGGAATTCGTGGAGAAGAATATGGAACAGGCAGTTTGACATAACGGCCTGCCCTCACACAATCTTCCTCTGCACGACCAGGAATCCCCACTGCTCCAACCCCCAGCGTGCAATACGAGAGCACACGTGCAGTGTGACTGCCCCCGTGCAGCAAAGTCCCTACTTTAGACATGGAGTGGCTGTACTACCAGAGGATCAAAGTGGGGAGGAGAGTGCCAATGATGATGGACAGGGTAGGGACAAAGAATGAGACGCATAGGACAAGTGAAAGCAGCAAAGAGAAAGCAGTTGGAAGAGGAGGCTAGCTGAAGAAGCAGAAGCAGAAAGATGAAAAGGTCAGACGTACTTGAGCTGCAGGAGCTCTCCTGGAGAATGTTCTGGAGATGTCTCCAGGATGATGTTTGGGCAAGCTAAAGAATCACCAGGTTCTGAGGATGGGACGGAGGAGGTCGTCACCCTGGCCACTAAAGGAAAGAGGCAGGAGCAAACAGGAGGACTGCCATACTGGTAGACCGACTGCTCAGGGAGAGGTGGGGTCCTGGCACACCCCTTGGCTGCAGTACCTTGGGACAGGCCAGCTGCAGAAGAAAACACAATGCCAAGTCAAGAACACTGCGCGCTGGCAAGCATCCGGTTCGACGTTCCGCCACTGCTGCTGCTGCCTTGCGCTCTGGATTCCTCCAGGACTTTATCGCTGACGGCCACCTCTCTCCAGACAGTCGTACTTGGTCTGCGACTATAACAAGCTGATGAGGGCCAGGAGGATGGCCATGCATCGGCCAGGGACCTTCGACTAGGGAAGCACCAGGGTACCAAAATAGTTGGATTGGGTTACGATGGGAGGAAGGACAGACCAGGCGATGGTGCCCGACGCTATGGGAAAACTGCACTCGAGGTTGAAATGATCAGGGCAGGAGCATGTGTTCAGGACAGAGGAGCCTCTGGAAGGTTACCTTTGGCACTTGTACCAGAGGACCGTGCTCCCTGAGAAAGCCTGCGTTCAGGTGGCTCAGGCTCTCTATGATCTGCTGCGTGACATACGAATGCAACCAGACTCGCTGATCGTACTGCAAGGGGATCAACTAGGGCCAACACGGGGTGGAAGGTGGCACTCCACGACCATTTGGAGAAGATGCTGGGGACGCAAGCTCTTTCTGTAGTAATGTGTGTGACACAAACGAGTTGCCCCTGCGCCACTTATCACCAGCATCGACTGGCCTACCTCATATGACACTGGGCTTCACGGGGTGTCCAGTGTGCAGTCTGCGTGCCAGCGTGAATGAGATGCAGTCAACGCAGGAGTCAGAGGAGGCAAGGCGGTGAAGATCTCACGGAGATACGGAGTATATCCTGGTCAACAATGTCCACTGACCAGCAGGCTCCTACCAGCTGGGTCCAGGCTTGAAGAGGTGGCGTTCTCCCTTCCGGCTGCAGGGAGATTCAAGGGTGGCAAGGGGGCCCAATACAGATGGCCTCACCCCAGCCAGTCCTCGGTACATGTGGACCAGAAAAAGAATGGGACGAGACTGGCAAATAACTGAACACCCTGGAAATCTAGTCAATATGCCTTGCAGGGTACTTCAAACTCTACTACGACATCAAGGTTCCCAAAGACTAGAGACGGCCCCCAAGCACATACTCACCCAGTCAGAGTGATGAGGTCGCAGCCCAAGAAGGTCCAAACAGCGTGACATTATACGTGCGGAAGGAGCATGGTTCGTACATCTGAATGTGTCCTCCTCTCGCTGATGGCGAGTCAGAGTGGAGGACGACCGCAGGTTCGCCGTGACCAGATTTTGAAGCGAGGCGCTGGCGAGGAGTATGGGACACAGTGTAAGACCTCGCATCACACAAGCTGAACTTGTCAGCCACCAGCTTGCAGACACTGATTCAGCTGGCAGCCTGGTATTACAGGTGCACACGGCTATGTGCATTCACCTGTTCACACAGTCCGGGATCAGATCAGGAAGATCTATGGTCAAGCCGTACGAGGTCCGGAGTTCTCTATCCACACTCAGAGCACGAAAGCAGGTCTGTGAAGTGAAGGGTGACAGAGGCTGCGGCAGCAGGGTGGGGCAGAAGGCCAGAGGACGGGTTCATCCGGCTCGGGCCCACCATCGGAGGACCATGCCCGCTTTCAGGTCTGAAGAAGGACCATGATGGACACGTTCTAGGCCAAAGTAGAGGCATGTGACACTGTGATGAACACTGATCAGAAAGAGCTACCACGCTAGTCATTTGGAATCATTATTGTGCATGATGCAATACACAGGACCACCCGCGACAATGCGTACTCATTTAAGCATTAGTCGATAAGGGTGCAATATAAAAGTGCGATTTTGCATAGTAAGAATTGCTCAAATGCAAAAATGGAAAACAGATAAATCGTTTAGATATACCATTTTAACATAGGAAATTGGCATGCCAAAGTTGAGAAACAGAATTTTTGTTATACGGCGTACCCTAAATTCCATAACGCCTTAGTGTTGGCCGAAACCACCAGCCCGGGAGGCGGTCACTAACCCATACTAACAACGGTATCATCACTGCTGGGTGGACAGGGGCTCGGGTTTTAAGAAGACCGCCATCTCTCTTCGCCCGCCCGGAGATAACCCCGGGAATTCTCGGTTGGAACCGAGCTTTGATACGCCACTCATTTATAATTTTTTAAGGAGTGTGTGTGTGTGTGTGTGGTGTGTGGTGGGTGTGTGGGTGTGTGTGTGATGCGCGCGCTATAAATATCACAAAATTAACATAAAATCTGTTAAGGACAAAATTATAAGTTCTTTCTTCCTTGCCATACTTTCCTTATTCTCTCTGGATTTGCTGTCTGGTCTGTCTCTCTCTCTATCTCTATTATCTCTTCCATTCTCTTTTTTCCTCTCTCACTCTCATTCTCTCTCATTACGTCTTCTCTCATTCTCTTTTTTTCTCTCTCTTTCTTTTACCTACCATCCTCTCTCCCATTTTCCCTCGTCTCATTCTCTCTCTTTTTATTCTCTTATTCTCTCTCATTAACTCACTCATTCTCTCTCATTGTTTCTTTCATTCTCTCTCCTCTCTCTCTCTCTCTCTCTCTCTCTCTCTCTCTCTTCTCTCTCGCTCTCTCTCTCTCTCTCTCTCTCTCTCTCTCTCTCTCTCTCTCTCTCTCTCTCTCTCTTCCTTTCCTTCCTTCTTCTCAGTCTTCCAACTTTCTTTCTTATTATTTTTTTTCCCATCCTGTTAACATATTCTTCCTTCCTTCCTTCCTTCCTTCCTTCCTTCCCTTCTTCCTGTTGCATCTCTCTCTCTCTACAGAGATGACACGGACGTTACAAGACACTCTTGGTTTACGGCGGCAGCATGTTGTGGCGCCTGGCGACACCCTGATGAATGTGGACGTGGACACCCCGGAGACCCCTAAACGGCCGCCATGGCTGGACCCCCATGGTCACCCCCCCCCCTTGGAGCCTAAAATTTTTCGTGCGGCTAAGGGAGGTCATAGGTCGGCTGGTGGAAAACAGACATGTGCTTTCGACAGCTCACGGTCGGACTGGACCCCCCCCCCTACTTAACCAACCCCCCCCCTTCCCCTGCCCCTGGAATATCTACCCCTATGAGACGAGAAATGTGCCGCCCCCCCTCCCACCTGGAGAGACACCAGCCAAGCCACCCACCCCAACCCTGTGCCTAACCTGTGCGCCAATTAATCATACTGCCCCCACATTCCCTGACTGTGCATCTGACTCTTGTGCCCTGAAGCGATAATCTAGGAACACGGACTCTTTGAATAATATTCGCCTGTGCCCCCATATTGTATGTTTAGATTATTACAAAGCTCAACGACATTGTCCCTCATATCGATGTCCTTCTGTATCAACAGCTTCATCATCTGTATACCGAGATAAGATGTTCTATGAAACAGTCTTTTTCAAACTGTACTTCAATTGTGAATAAAAGTATTGAATCTATGAAATCTGAATCTCTCTCTCTCCTCTCTCTCCTCTCTCCTCTCTCTCTCTCTCTCTCTCTCTCTCTCTCTCTCTCTCTCTCTCTCTCTCTCTTCTCTCTCTCTTTTCGCTCTTCTATATCTCTCTACTCTCTTCTCTCTCTCGCTCTATCTCTCTCTCTCTCTCTCTCTCTCTCTACTCTCCTCTTCTCTCCTTCTCATTTCCATTCCTTTTCCTTTCCGTCTCTCAGTCTTCCAACTTTTTTCTTATGAATTTATTATTTTTTCTCTTCCACCTGTTAACATATTGTTCTTTCCTTCCCTCCTTCCCCTTTCCTGTTGCACCCCCCCCTTTCTCTCTCTCTCTCTCTCTCCTCTCTCTCTCTCTTCGCTCTCTCTCTCTCTCCTCTCTCTCTAATTTCTAGTAAAACGTTCTCCCTTACCAATATTTTTCCTTCCTCTCTCTTCTTCCTTCCTCCTTATTCTCCTCTCCTCCTTCTTCTCTTGCTTTTCTCTGCTTTAATATTTCTCCTAATTTCCTTTCTCCTCCTCTTCCTCCTCCTCTGCCTCCTCCTCCCTCCTCCTCTTCCTCCTCCTCCTCTCCTCCTCTCCTCCGCCTACTCCTCCCCTTATTCCTCCTCCTCCTCCTCCTCCCTTTTTATTCTTGTCTTCTCGTAATTCTTCTTCTTCTTTCACTTTCTCCTCCTCCTCCTCCTCTTAATACACTCAGAACATTACGAGAACATTTTTGCTTTGGTATTTATCGTTACATTGTTATAGTGGGTTTATATTAGTAAACATGCACACACACACGCATACACACACACACAGTATACTGTAGATGATGGAAGATAGAAGTATATCATATTTGGAGTGAATGAAGAAAGAAGAGAAAAAGGAAAGAAGGAAAGAGAATGCATGAGATAAGGGAAAGAAGAAGGAAGGAAGGAAAGAAGGAAAGAGAATGCATGAGATAAGGGAAAGAAGAAGGAAGGAAGGAAAGAAGGAAGGAAGGAAGGGAGGAAGGAAGGAAGAAAGGAAGGTGGGAAGGAAGGAAACGAAAGAGAAAGAAGGAAGTGAGTGAATGAAGGAACATGAGGAAGAAATAAAGAGTAAACGAGGGAAGAAGAGAGAGGACTCTCTCTCTCTCTCTCTCTCTCTCTCTCTCTCTCTCTCTCTCTCTCTCTCTCTCTCTCTCTCTCTCTCCAATCTAATATAAATAACACTCGACACACTCCCTAAGCACACGCCGCCATTTCTATGACGTGCTAATCGCTATCAGAAATATGTGAGTTTTTTCTAAATATTGATAAAATCGATGGCTTTCCACGTTCCACTGACTGGTTGAAGGGAAGCCCTGCGTCAGCAGTTAAAACGTTAATTGACTTTTACCTTTATGGGATACTTCTTCAAGCAGATAAAATGCGGAACGTCATAAGTTGCTGAACGGATTACGTCTGAGTGCACGGTCCGGGATGTCAGAGTACCGTAAATGTACTTCTGTAAAATTTCCCAATATAAAAAATACTGCGTAGTTACAATAATAAATTTGTAATCCAATAACATCGTGATCTCGATTTCTTTTACGCGTCACGGACGATCATAGGATATAGGAGGACAGAGCGGACACTTGTGGATGTCAAATGGACGCTATGATTGGCATCCGCGCTACGTAGTTAGATGTCAGTTCAAGTCCGAATTACCGTAACTTCTTCTGTATCATTTCAATATCAAAATTATGGGTAGTTACAGTAATATAAATGTTAATCCAATAACATCGTGTTCGTATTCTTTAACGCGTCACGGACGAACCATAGGACTATAGACGGACAGACGCGGACCACTTTGTGGATGTCAAATGGACGCTTATATTGGCATCCGCGCTTAAGTCCGTGCACGTCCGTCAAGTCCGAATTACCGTAAATTTCTTCTGAAATATTTTTCAACATCAAAATCTTGCGTAGTGTACCTTTACTAAAAATCTTAATTCAAGAACATCGTGTACTATTATTTCATCTACGTGCACGGACGAGAACGGACGAACGTAGGACTTTAGACGGACAGAGCGGACACTTGTGGATGCGAAATGGACGCTGACCACAGGTCGCGCTGCTGTCCGCGGACATCCGATGCGGCGGGGAGATCTGCGTTGTCTTTCATCAGTCGTTGTCGCTTGGAGGAGCAAGGCGTGAGAGGAGGCAGCTCCGGTGGGTTTTTGGTTTTGGGGGAGTAAGGTCCATTAGTGGGCAGGTGCAGTGATTAGAGTCGACATGGCTAGTGGACGGCGATTGTGGTGTTATTGTTTGGAGGAGTGTGTTGTGGAGGTGTGGAGTGGGAGGAAGTGAGGGAGATGACGAAGTGAAGGAGGCTGAGGCGAAAGCGAGTGTGGTAGAGGAGGGAGAAGTGACGGGGGGGAGTGTAGGTGAAGGTGGTGCAGTGGCGCTTAAGTCGTTCTGGGGCGATCATGGACCTGAAAAGGTACTTCGAAGTGAACGTGAACGATTTGAAAAAGCGTGTGAGGATGCAGGAGATGAGATACGACTCTTCAAGTGTGGAGGTGGAGTGAGTGGAGGGGCACATGCGAGGGATGACTTGGAGGGGTACCAGAAGGAGACGTTTGCACTCGGCTACTACTAAAGGATGGTCTATAGTAAGGCACAAGGAATGGGAATGGGCAGGTGGTTGAGCAGGAGGAGGATGCCCAAAGGAGCAAAAGGTAAACAATGGAACATTGTGTGTGAACGAACTCAGTTCAGGTACCTATCGGGCTGCAAGAGGAAGATAAGGAGGTAAGGACGGTAGACGATACATACACCGAAAGTAAAAACTCTTGGTTGTGGGGACTGACAGTCAGGTTAGGCATCTCGGACAGAGGTTCTGTGACAGGGACGGGATGCGCATGAAGTCGGTGAGTTACCAGAGAAGGAGATAGGTTATGTTAGGATAAGATAGTGAGTGCATGAGCGGACCAAGGGAAAAAAGACCATCGTCTTGAATGAGGCTGGGGGAAAACGATGTAGAGTGTATAAGAAGTGAAGGAATGCTACGGCGGCTCAAGAAGCTGTAGGTAAGGTGCTAAGGTTAGGGATAGGGGTGGGTTCCTGTGGTGTGTGGTGTCCTCCAAGACGCTATGTTGACGGACTTGTGGTAATCCAGGGCTATGCTTTGATTTGCCGGTCTTGGCAAATTCATTGCAAAAGCAATGGTTGGGCCTTTGTCGGACAGCTGGGACCTCTTTTTCGGGCAAAACACCTCTATCCGCAGGACGCGTGCACTTTCGAGTGGAAAGGAGTTCAGATCTTGTCTGAATCCTTAAAAAAGGGAGGTAAGCGTGCACTGCAGGCTTTTTTAGATAGAGAACCGGGAGTAGGACCACTGGGGTCGGGGTACAGGAAAACTTGCGAAAACTAGGAGGAGTTTCAGAAGGCGGAACTAAATTGATTCGTAAGAAAAAAGTGAGGAGGGGTGGGGTTTAGTTAAAGATAAAGGGAAAATGGACACAAATAAAGAGGAGTGCTTGAAGGTCTGACTGTACGAACTGTAGGAGTATTTAAACAGGATAGATTTCCTGAGAGGAAATAAATAGTGTAGATGATTTTGATAATAGCATTAACAGAAACATGGTGGCTAGTCAGAAAGGTATTTGAGCGGAAGTCGAGATAGCTGGGTATAAATATTTCACAGGACAGAGTTGGCACGGCGAGGGAGGAGTTGCGCGTTATGCAGAGATACATTGCAATGTTGTGTTAATAATGTTATAAAAAACAGATGACAGCTAGAGTCTATATGGGTAGAGGTTACGGAGGGAACTGAGAAAAATGGTTTAGGGTGCAGTGTATGCCTTTAAACTTATGTAAAGGAGGATTTCAGCTCCTATATGGGAAGAAGAAAAAACAAGGCCTGCGATATAATCGACTATGCGTGGTGGGAGATTTTAAATCTTAGGAATATAGACTGGGATTTATCATAGGTGACAGCGACGGCAGGAGAATTGTTAAATATAATCCAGGATAACTTCCAAATGTCAAGCAATCAGGAGCCTACTAGAGGAGATAATATTCTAGATCTTTGCTGACAAATAGAGGGACGATTTAGTTACAGATGTGGCGGTCGGTGAAAGTTAGGATAATAGCGACCATTATGAGAGCAGGATTTAGCTTAAAATGGGAAGTTGAAAAATAAGTGGCAGTAAACAACGAATACCTAATTCAGAAAGCCAATTATACAGGATTAAGAAGCCACCTGGAAGTTATTAATCAGAGGTGTGGGAATGGAGGGGAATGGAAATTTTCCCCAGGGTAAGGACAGGGCGATGACAGCGGGAAAGGCACAATATGAGGATAGGAAGTCACCTGGAGGGTAATATAGAGCGGTAGAACATGGAAGTGAGGTCGGGCTAAGGAGGATTATACCTATTGTAAGGAATATAATTGAACGGCGGAAAAAAAATATTACTTATAGGGAAATAAGATTAGAAAGATGGATCCAAAAATGGGATGACCACTAATTTAAACACAACATTGGGTAAAAGAAACATGTATGTTAGTACTCATGTACGTGCATTGTTCAAGCCAGGATCTGGTGAACACAAAGAACAGTATAGACGTTGATGGCCGAGGACAGTGAAGAAATTCAACTCGTTAGTAGCTAAGAACAATTATGAAATTAAGTAGACAGGACAGGCGAAAAGTGAACCCAAAGGGTTCCTATCAGGTATAAAAAACAAGAACAAGGGAATTAGTCGGGCCGTTAAGGTCAGACAGGGAGAGTCTTAAATACGGATGAGGATATGATGGTAAAAGTCTAAACTGATTATTTCTTAAGTGTTTTTACTGAGAGGATGCAAAGACGATATATGATAGTAAACAGATGTTCAAAGGAAGCAAAGAGGAGAAACTCAAAGATATTGTGCTAACTAGGGAAGGATGGAAGAGGTAAGATAAAATGAAGAATTGTAAATTGCCAGAACCAGATGAAGTTGTATCCAGGGTATTAAAGGAATGCAAGGGAGAGTGTTAGTGGGAGTCGTTAGGGCACATTTTAGGCAAATCGGTTGGATAGGCGATGTGCCATTATTGTGGAGGAAAGGAAATGTTGTTCCCATATTCAAAGCAGGAGACAGAGGGACTAAAGTAAATTATCGACCCCGTAAAGTCTAACGTCAGTGGTAGGTAAATTATTGGAATCTATTATGCCAAAAAAACATTAGAGAGCACTTAGATAAACATAGTTGAGCAATGATTCACAACAGGGATTCATCAAGGGTAGTCATGTTCACCAAATTTATTGAGTTTTTTATATGACAAGTTTATGAGACGGCGAGATAATGATAAGGATTCGGATATAATTATCTGGACTTAGTAAGGCATTGACAAAAAGCTATCACCACGAGAGACTCTTAAATAAGTTTAAGGCTCATGGAATAGATGGGAAGGTCTTCGTTGGATCAAAGCTTGGCTAAGTAATAGGCAACAAAGGGTTTAACAATTAATGAGTTCTAAATCTGAATGGGTACTGGTGACAAAGTGAATTCCACAAGGGTCTGTTTGGGTCAATTACTATTTTGATTTACATCAACGACTTGGATAGTGGGATTAGCATGATATCAGCAAGTTTGCTGTGATTACTAAGGTAGTAGGGATTATGTGATCCACAGTTCTGATTGTATACATATTGCAGGGAGACTTATATAAACTTAATGAGTGGGCAGTTCAGATGGCAGATGAAATTTAATATGATAAGTGCAGCGTTATGAATGTGGTGAAAAAACCCTGGTTAAAGATACACCATACGCAATGTATCGCTGAAAAGATCAGAGGTGAAAAAGATCTTGAGTGAGGGTGAGCCCGACCCCGAACTAGAAGATAATGTATTGAGGCTAGACAAGTAGAGCTAATACGTAGCAACCCTTTCTAGTGTTAGGATCATTACCAGAAGTGTGTAGTTAAAAGTGAAGTGCGGGAAGTATTCTAAAGCTTTATCTGGCCTAGTCAGACTCACCTAGACTATGCGGTCAGTTTTGGTTCTCCATATTACAGGATGGATATAGCCTTGTTAGAATCAGTGCAGAAAGGAGACCAAAATTATTCAAGCATGCGTAAACTTTAGTATGAGAAGAGATTGAAGGCATAAAGTTTACACTCACTCGAGGAGACGACAGAGTAAGGGGCGATCTGATAGAAGTTTTTAAGTGGATAAAGAGATTTAATAAAGGAGAGGTAAGAAAAGTTATTACGGCTTTTAACCAGGGGTAAACAAGAAGTAACGGATTCAAAGCTGTAAAAGTGTAGATTAAAAAAGAAATAGGGAAAAAAAAATGGTTCACAAAATAGGGTGTGTGAATGTTGGACTGGAATCAGTAGACAGGTAGTTATCTGCGAGTGCATTGGGTAGGAGCTTTAAAGAGGGGATGGATATGTTCATGGATCGCGGATGAAAGGTCGGATGTAAGTAGTTGTTAGGTAAACAGGAACTACCACGTGTAGGCCCTCACGGCCTCTGTAGCTTCCGTATGTTCTTAATCTTCTTATATTCTTATGATACTGAAAAACAACTTTGACGGATCAGTGATTCCCTGAGATTGCGAATGAAGTGAAATTGATTATTTTAAGAGAAATGGCTATATTAAAACAACCAACTACCACCACAGCCACTGATGTCACCGTCGAGGTGCTCCACCCTGGTCTATAGTGAGTACTCCGTAAGATTTCTGGGCAGTATTATTCATTGGTATGTACTGGACAGTGAGATCACTGAATATCCATAACGAGTGAGGTAGACTCTGCTGAGTCATAATAACAATATGTTCCTATATTAAAATACTTGAAAATATCGCATTTTTTGCACATGCGCACGAGGTGAGGAGGACTCACTGTAATCTGTTTCCATGGTAACGCTAAGGCATTAGTGCTGCCTCGTTGAGTGAAAATGACTCAAAAACAGGAGATATAATCTTAATGAAAGGGGATCGGCCGTTTTTTGTGGGTTTTTTTAGTATTATTGAGCTACGGTTATGATAATGTATACATGAATTAGAGGACACAAGTTACAACAATTATAGACCAAGAAACATAATTTGTGGCTTTTACCGCGTCAGGGGACGATCATGGGACTAAGACGGACAGAGGGGACCTTGGGAGCAAAGGACGCTATATTGGGCACCCGGGCTCGTCCGTTGCATGTCCGTCAAGTCCGAATTACCGTAAATTTCTTCTGTATAATTTTCAATATCAAAATTATGGGTAGTTTACCGTAATATAAATGTTAATCCAATAACATCGTGTTCTATATTTCTTTAACGCGTCACGGACGACCATAGGACTATAGACGGACAGAGCGGACACTTGTGGATGTCAAATGGACGCTATATTGGCATCCGCGCTTACGTCCGTTGCACGTCCGTCAAGTCCGAATTACCGTAAATTTCTTCTGAAATATTTTCAACATCAAAATCTTGCGTAGTGTACCTTACTAAAAATCTTAATTCAAGAACATCGTGTACTATATTTCATCTACGTGTCACGGACGAGCCCGGACGAACGTAGGACTTTAGACGGACAGAGCGGACACTTGTGGATGCGAAATGGACGCTGAACACAGGTCCGCGCTACGTCCGCGGACATCCGCTGCCGGCGGGGAGATCTGCTTTGTCCTTCATTCAGTCGTTGTCGCTTGGAGAGGCAAGGCGTGAGAGGAGGCAGCTCCGGTGTGTTGAGTCAGGTCCATTAAGTGGGCAGGTGCAGTGATTAGAGTCGACATGGCTAGTGGAGGCGATTGTGGTGTTAGTGTTGTGGAGGAGGGTGTTGTGGAGGTGTGGAGTGGGAGAAGTGGAGGAGATGACGAAGTGAAGGAGGCTGAGGCGAAAGCGAGTGTGGTAGAGGGAGGGAGAAGTGACGGGGGGGAGTGTAGTGAAGTGTGTGCAGTGGCGCTTAAGTCTGTTCTGGAGGCGATCGATGACCTGAAAAGGTACTTCGTAAGTGAAGTGAACGATTTGAAAAGCGTGGTGAGGATGCAGGAGATAGAGATACGATCTCTTAAGTGTGGAGGTGGAGTGAGTGGAGGGGCACATGCGAGGGATGTACTTGGAGGGGTACCAGAAGGAGACGTGCCTCGGGCTACTACTAAAGGAGTGGTCTCTAGTAAGGCACCAAGGAATGGTGAATGGCAGGTGGTTGAGCATGGTGGAGGATGCCCAAAGGAGCAAAAGGTAAACAATGACCATGTTGTGTGCACGAACTCATTTCAGGTACTCTCGGGGCTGCAAGAGGAAGATAAGGAGGTAAGGACGGTAGACGATACATCATCACCCGAAAGTAAAATCTTGGTTGTTGGTGACAGTCAGGTTAGGCATCTCGACAGCAGGTTCTGTGACAGGGAAGGGATGCGCATGAAGTCGGTGAGTTACCCAGAGAAGGAGATAGGTTATGTTAGTGATAAGATAGTTGAGTGCATGGCGGACCAAGGGAAAAAGACCATCGTCTGCCTGAGTGCTGGGGGAAACGATGTAGAGTGTATAAGAAGTGAAGAATTGCTACGGCGGCTCAAAGAAGCTGTAGGTAAGGTTAGGGATAGGGGTGGGTTCCCTGTGGTGTGTGGTGTCCTTCCAAGACGCTATGTTGACGACTTGTGGTACTCCAGGGCTATTGCTTTGATTTGCCGTCTGGCACTTCATTGCAAAGCCAATGGTTGGGCCTTTGTCGACAGCTGGGACCTCTTTTTCGGGCAAAACCACCTCTACCGCAGGGACGGGGTGCACTTTTCGAGGAAAGGAGTTCAGATCTTGTCTGAATCCCTTAAAAGGGAGGTAGGTGCACTGCAGGCTTTTTTAAGATAGAGAACCGGGGAGTAGACACTGGGGTCGGGGTAAAGGAAACTTGCGACACTAGGAGGAGTTTCAGAAGGCAGGGAACTAAATTGATTCGTAAGAAAAAAGTGAGGAGGGGTTTAGTTAAAGATAAAGGGAAAATGGACACAAATAAGAGGAGTTGCTTGAAGGTCTACTGTACGAACTGTAGGAGTATTTTAAACAGGATAGATTTCCTGAGAGGAATAAATAGTGTAGATGATTTTGATATAATAGCATTAACAGAAACATGGTTGGATATGTCAGGAAAGGTATTTGATCCGGAAGTCGAGATAGCTGGGTATAAATTATTTCACAAGGACAGAGTTGGCAGGCGAGGTGGAGGAGTTGCGCTTTATGCAAGAGATACATTGCAATGTTGTGTTAATAATGTTATAAAAACAGATGACAGCATAGAGTCTATATGGGTAGAGGTTACGGAGGGAACTGAGAAAATGGTTTTGGGTGCAGTGTATAGGCCTTTAAACTTATGTAAAGAGGATTCAGCTCCTATATGGGAAGAAATAAACAAGGCCTGCAGATATAATCGACTATGCGTGGTGGGAGATTTTAATCTTAGGAATATAGACTGGGATTTAATCATAGGTGACAGCGACGCAGATGAATTGTTAAATATAATCCAGGATAACTTCCAAAGTCAAGCAATCAAGGAGCCTACTAGAGGAGATAATATTCTAGATCTTTTGCTGACAAATAGAGACGATTTAGTTACAGATGTGGCGGTCGGTGGAAAGTTAGATAATAGCGACCATTATGAGATCAGATTTAGCTTAAAATGGGAAGTTGGAAAATTAAGTGGCAGTAAACAAAGAATACCTAATTTCAGAAAGGCCAATTATACAGGATTAAGAAGACACCTGGAAGTTATTAATAAGAGGTGTGGGATGGAGGGGAAGAAATTTTCCCAGGGTAAGGACAGGGCGATGACAGCGGGAAAGGCCAATTATGAAGGATTAGGAAGTCACCTGGAGGTAATTAGAGTGGTTAGACATGGAAGTGAGGTCGGGGCTAAGGAGGATTATACCTTATTTGTAAGGAATATAATTGACGGACGGAAAAAAAATATTCCTTATAGGGAAATAAGATCTAGAAAGAGTGATCCAAAATGGATGACCACTAATTTAAAACACAACATTGGGGTAAAAAGAAACATGTATGTTCGTACTCATGTACGTGCATGTTCAAGGCAGGATTGGTGAACAAAGAACAGTATAACGTGATGGCGAGGACAGTGAAGAAATTAACTCGAGTAGCTAAGAACAATTATGAAATTAAAGTAGCAGGACAGGCGAAAAGTGACCCAAAGGGGTTCTATCAGGTATATAAAACCAAGACAAGGGAATTAGTCGGGCCGTTAAGGTCAGGACAGGGAGAGGTCTTAAATACGGATGAGGATATGTGTAAAAGTCTAAATGATTATTTCTTAAGTGTTTTTACTGAGGAGGATGCAAAGACGATATCTGATAGTAAACAGATGTTCAAAGGAAGCAAAGAGGAGAAACTCAAAGATATTGTGATAACTAGGGAAAGGATGGAAGAGGGTATAGATAAAATGAAGAATTTTAAATTGCCAGAACCAGATGAAGTGTATCCCAGGGTATTAAAGGAATGCAAGGAGGTCGTTAGTGAGTCGTTAGTGCACATTTTTAGGAAATCGGTTGAGATAGGCGATGTGCCATTATTGTGGAGGAAAGGAAATGTTGTTCCCATATTCAAGCAGGGAGACAGAGGACTAAAGTCAAATTATCGACCCGTAAGTCTAACGTCAGTGGTAGGTAAATTATTGGAATCTATTATTGCAAAAAACATTAGAGAGCACTTAGATAAACATAGTTTGATCAATGATTCACAACATGGATTCATCAAGGGTAGGTCATGTCTCACCAATTTATTGAGTTTTTATATGAAAGTTTATGAGACGGCAGATAATGATAAGGATTATGATATAATATATCTGGACTATATATCTAAGGACTGGACTATATATCTAAGGCATTTGACAAAGTATCACACGAGAGACTCTTAAATAAGTTTAAGGCTCATGGAATAGATGGGAAGGTTCTTCGTTGGATCAAAGCTTGGCTAAGTAATAGGCAACAAAGGGTTACAATTAATGGTTCTAAATCTGAATGGGTACTGGTGACAAGTGAATTTCCACAAGGGTCTGTTTTGGGTCCATTACTATTTTTGATTTACATCAACGACTTGGATAGTGGGATTAGCATTGATATCAGCAAGTTTGCTGATGATACTAAGGTAGGTAGGATTATTGGATCACAGTCTGATGTATACATATTGCAGGGAGACTTAGATAAACTTAATGAG
Organism: Chionoecetes opilio; assembly: GCA_016584305.1. NCBI lineage: Eukaryota > Metazoa > Arthropoda > Malacostraca > Decapoda > Majidae > Chionoecetes > Chionoecetes opilio. Next base: position 67,048 of record JACEEZ010024705.1, read on the forward strand.
TGGGCAGTCAGATGGCAGATGAAATTTAATATTGATAAGTGCAGCGTTATGAATGTTGGTAGAAAAAACCCTGGTAATAGATACACCATACGCAATGTATCGCTGAAAAGATCAGAAGGTGAAAAAGATCTTGGAGTGAGGGTGAGCCCAGACCTCCGACCTAGAAGATAATGTATTGAGGCTAGAAATAGAGCTAATACGTAGAGTGTTAGGATTCATTACCAGAAGTGTTAAAAGTAGAAGTGCGGAAGTTATTCTAAAGCTTTATCTGGCTCTAGTCAGACCTCACCTAGACTATGCGGTTCAGTTTTGGTCTCCATATTACAGGATGGATATAGCCTTGTTAGAATCAGTGCAGAAAAGGATGACCAAAATTATTCAAGGGATGCGTAACTTTAGTTATGAGAAGAGATTGAAGCTATTAAAGTTACACTCACTCGAGAGACGCAGAGTAAGGGGCGATCTGATAGAAGTTTTTAAGTGGATAAAGAGATTTAATAAAGGAGAGGTAGGAAAAGTTCTTACGGCTTTTAACCAGGGTAGAACAAGAAGTAACGGATTCAAGCTGGAAAAGTGTAGATTTAAAAAAGAAATAGGGAAAAACTGGTTCACAAATAGGGTGGTGAATGATTGGAATGGACTCAGTAGACAGGTAGTTACTGCGGAGTCATTGGGGAGCTTTAAAGAGGGGATGGATATGTTCATGGATCGGGATGAAAGGTGGATGTAGGTAGTGTTAGGTAACAGGAACTACCACGTGTAGGCCTCACGGCCTCTTGTAGCTTCCTTATTTTCTTATCTTCTTATATTCTTATGATACTGTAAACAACTCTTTGAAGGATCAGTGATTCCCTGAGATCTGCGAATGAAGTGAAATGTGATTATTTTAAGAAGAAATGGCTATATAAAACAACAAACTACCACCACCGCCACTGCTGTCACCGGTGCTCCACCCTGGTCTTATTAGTGAGTACTCCGTAAGGATTTCTGGCAGTATTATCATTGGTATGTACTGGAGTGAGCATCCCTGAATCCATAACGAGTGAGGTAGATTTCTGCTGAGTCATAAAACAATATGTTCCTATATTAAAATACCTTGAAAATCTTCGCCATTTTTGCACATGCGCACTGAGGTTGAGGAGGACTCACTGTATCTGTTTCCATGGTAACGCTAAGGCATAGTGCTGCCATCTGTTGAGTGAAAAATGACTCAAACAGGAGATATAATCTTAATTAAGGGGATCGGCCGTTTTTTGTGGGTCTTTTTATATATATTGAGCTACGGTTATGATATGTATACCATGAATTAGAGACACAATGTACAACAATTATAGACCAAGAAACATAATTTGTGGCTTTTATATTTTTCACAATATACTATTTTTTGTGATTTTTTGGTTATTTTGAAATGCTATCTATCCTATGATAATATAATTAACCTACACCAATGAAATAAATATGGTTCAAGAACTTTGTTCAGACCATCAAAGTTACGGAGAGATAACTGAGTAAAAATGTATTGTTTGCAGGATATGAATTTTCAAATTATCAATCCCATTTTTACCACTCATACACACAGAAAAAAATCTGACAAAATTTTCCTCTGTCAGAAATGAAGAAAAGCAAATCGTAACTTCATTTTATCAGGTTTGGGCATATTGTGTACTGTTTTTTCTTGAAATTGGCCCAAAACTAAAGAAGGAGATATAATTTGAATGTAAATTTTTTTTTTTTTTGAGATACGGGCCTTATATGTTTTTGAATACCTGTGAACAAGCATCAGTAAGTGATATAATGGCATTACATTTTTTTTATGAGCTATAACACATATAAAACAAGATTTATTTACATTCAATCATAAATGTTCATGTTCTGGTATAAAATATTCAGTCTTCAGGGCTCTATTTATTTACATTCAATCATAAATATTCATGTTCTGGTATAAAATCTTCAGTCTTCAGGGGCCAGATGCTGAGAGTGAGCTAGGGCGCCCTATCCACTAGGGCGCCTGTGGTAAGGCGAAACGCCCTCCCACCGCAATGCTCAGTCGAGATTGCTGCCTTAGTGGCACCGCTAAAGGCGCTGAAAACTAAGGCATGGTCAGACCCTGACTTAGTGAGCTGCTGTGGGCCTTTGACAGACATTCATCTTCTGTTTATAAAGCAAATACAGCCTTGTTTCAGTTCCTACAACGTAACAATTGGTGTTTACGTATTAATAGTGTTGCAAGGTGTGTATGACTTGATCGTGCAAGACTAATGCGGCATTATAGGGTGTTATATACTGGTGATAAGAAATGTTGTGTTGTGTGTTGGTTAGGGGCGGGCGGCGGGCGGCGGGCGGCAGGTGCTCCGCCCGCACTATAATGTTGTACTATTATACGGTATTATCATACTACCAGATGATATTTAGGACAGCTGAACATACCATCATCTTCACGAGACATTAGTGCATATCATGAATGTATAAAAATTGCAGTAAACTATACCTATAATAAGATAATGAGAGCAAAATGAAATCGTGTATAAACTTTTTTTTCACCTTTTTTTATTCATCTTCTCCTTATTCCTGGAATGCTGCTTGCATTAAATTTTCACTCACTGTCCCGGAATCGGCACACCTTAACGATTATCATGGTGTATGGCACGTCCTAATGCAAAAATATATAAGTGGTCAAAACTTGCGTTGAACGTCAAACTTGTGATGAAACAGCTTTTGGCGGGGGAGAGCGGTGTATCCTTGCCATAAGTGCTTGGTTAGGGAGGGAGGGACAACATTCCTTGCTTCAGCAGAGACGTGTTCAAGCCTTGTGATTGGTCGAAGCTGCCTAAGCAGTGCTCAGATAGGCAACGTGATTGGCTAGTAGGATTCTCGGACCACGCCCACGCCATAGGCTTTGGAGGTGTAAGGCAGTGCAAAAGCGCCTGAACTTTCGACTGTACATAGGCTTTAGTCGGTGCCTTAGCCGGGCCGTTACAAAAGCGCCTGAAGACGGGTAAGGCGCTCTTTTCGCCTTACCTCTATGGCACTTCTCAGCATCTCCCCCCAGGGCTCTTGGTCCCCCCCCCTGGCTCTGCATGAGGCAGGGTATTATCTCACTAAGAGAGGGTATCAGAGTTGCCCAAGCTACTCATTGTTGCCAAGTTTTTGCTTAGAAACCTCCATGGGCATCCCGTAATTATAAGTGTCTTTATTTATTTATTATTATTATTTTTTATTTTTTTATTTATACATACGACAGATGCCATTTGTCACATTAGAAAATATTTTTTTAATTTTTAAATAGTAAAAAAAAGGTGGGAAAAATAGCATGAAAAATAAGGGGGGGGGGGAGGTCCATAACACACCCATATAATAAAAACTAAGGCGAATTTTGATTAAATACCTCGTATTTAGATTCTCAAAGGGTGTACGAAGCTGAGGAAAAATAATTGAAATTTTGTGAATTTCTCCGATTTTCGTCATATTCTGACCGGCCGATCCCCTTAAGTAGCATTTTGTGCTTTACTAATTCTGCACGAGCTGACTACTCAGAAGAAACTCTGATAGATGATGCTCATTCATTCTATTCGCATGAAGAAATAAAATCTGCTAAGTCAGTCTCTGTAATATCCTACATAAGGACATCTCATGGCGTCGTGATCCTGAGAAAAAGAAGAAGGACCTCCGTGATGTCGTGGAGATGCACAATTAACCAACAATTGGCCTAAATCCTCTAAAACAAAAGTTACCTTTGCCACAGACTCACTTAAAAAAATGCCACCTATCGGGATGGAAATTATTGCTCCTCTTCTGAGCAGTTTAATGGAGGATGTTGCAAAATAGCTTAACTACTAAACTTAACTAACAAAATAACTTATTACCCAAAATGGATGACATCCGGGCTGAGGTGTGCAACACGGCTGACACTGTTCGTCAGATAAAGATTGACGTCAAGGATCTGAACAACAAGTTTAGTGGAGCCATCTCAGGTCTTGAAGAAGCTGCTAATGACATTCCTCAAGAAAGCTTAGAAATCCTTCAAACTTTTAACACCACTAGGCAAGCATCAAGAGATGAACAAGAAGAGAACAAAACAAAGATTGGAGCTTCCTATATCAACTTTTTCTGAAGCTGCAAAGTCGAGTCTTGATCAAAGCAATGTCAGAAAGCAGCCAGTATCTGCTACTACAGCTGAACGAAAGACTGGAGCTACAAGAAAAACCCGATCTCCAAAACCGAGGGCTTCACCAAAAAATACAGCTGATAAAGAAGATAGTACCGAGGAGCATTCAAACAGTACTGCCCAGGCCGAGGCACCGGAGGATGAGCGAGCGGAAAGGTGGAAGCTGGTAAACAACAAGCGGCGGTGGCAGCGGCCTAGACCTGCGGGTGGCAGCGCGGCTGCGCGTATGACGGGTGTCAGGAGGGATGGTACCAACCAGCTGAGAGGAGTGAGGCGAAAAGTGGATGTTTTCATAGGCAGAGTATATTTAGATTATACCACTGATGATATTGATCAATATATAAAAGATACATTTGATTTTGAAGTGGAAAAATAGAACAGCAAGAAATTTTATCAACAGTTCATAATGCTTTTAATATAACTGTCTCTCTTAGTGAAAGAGATACACTTTTTAATCCTGACGTATGCCCAGAGAATATGGTCGTCAATAAGTTTTATGCTCGAAAATCTAAAGACTCATAATACTGTTTTAATTGTTTGTGTTATTTTAGAATTCACCATGGCCATATGTAATTGTAATATTTGCTCGTATAATTGTTGTTCATTAAGAAAGAATATTGATAATGTACGATTTCTTGCACAACAATCGTTTGATATAATATTCTTGCAAGATATATTATGTTACTAGTAAATGTATATTGTAAAACTGATATTTGGGAGACTAGAACACTGCATGAATTGTACCTTGAGACTTTAAATAGCTTAGAACAGTGCTCATCAACCTTTTTTGATGTCGTCCACCCCTAGCAGTGAGTTGGTAAGAGCTGTCTACCACAATTATTTTCTCTTTAAAATCTCACGGGTCTGACATTTTAAATCTAACTATATTATTCTACAAAATATATAGGTAGGAAAAGGCAGCCTCACTCCTATTTTAAATTTACAGTTTACATATTCTTCTGTATAATAACACATGCAGTCTAAAACTATAAATATACAAGGAAAATTTAAACATACCTTCGGAATTACACAGCAAATGCATTTTCTTCATGAAACAAAAGTAAAATTGCACCTAATATGCATTCTATTTGGTAATCCAGAAAACAATGCCTTTTCCTTCAAAAAGCAAAAATCAGTGGCTTGGTTGCTGTTGCAATTTGTCTGCTAATAGCTTAAATCGACGCATCAGACAATTATAAAGTGCAACCTGCATAAGAGGATCCAAAATCAGAATGGCATTCCTTTTCTATGCCTTGATTAAAACTAAGCTTGAGAAACTTTCTGACGCAAACATGATGTTGGTATCTGCACAAATATGGCTGTTGCCTTATCAGCTTACTCCTTGTAGTCCTGACTATCAAGCAGAACAACCCAGCAATGCAATGCATAGGATGGCCAAATGTTTTGAAAGCTGCTTTTCAAGAATAATCAATCCACTAGAAGCTCCAATAGAGCATCAGAATGATCAGTTCCATTATCTGAGAATGGATGAAGCTTCAACATGTTGGAGATCTGAGGTGTCTTGGAAATAGAAGTCAAGGTTTTCCTGCATCAAAGTTAGGTGTCTGGTAATCCAGGGGGACATTCGTACCTCCAGTTTCTGCTCTGCTGTCTGCATACCATGTGCCCAGCCACTGCCAGCCATCCATATAGGTATCAAAGACTTCAAAATCAGAACAACACCTCTTTTCTACATTGCTATTAATTGTTTTCACCTTCCGTTTGAATCCATTTATTTTCGCTATACTTGCAAAAATATCCCCACCTTTACCTAGTTTTATACCATAGATTTATTTTCCCTTATCTATACCGACACATGGGTATGATCTCGTCCACCCACCTGTCCACCCCAAGACAGCCGTCCACCCCTCACTCAGTCTCGTCCACCTTTAGGTGGACCGTCAACCCAGGCTTAGAACAAATTCTTATTGATATGAATTTTGATTGTATTTACTACTTAGGAGACTTTAATGCCGATCCATTTACTGGAAGAGTTTGGCAAAACTTGAAAAAAACTTTATCGAAAGGAATAATCTTTCATGTTTCGATTATAATCTTGATGATTCTACATTTACATTTGTATCTTTTGGTAATACATATTATAAAATTGGCTTGACCATGTAATTGGTAGAAATAGCCAGAATGTCACGGTTTCTAAGGCTGTTGTCTTGAATAATTTAATTGGCTCAGATCATCTTCCCATTGTGGCAAATTTATAAATTTCGTGTGATATAATTATTGATGCTAAAGTAAAGGTTGACCCATTATCTGAAAACTTTAAATTGAGAGCTGGGATAAGCTGGACATGATTGACATTCAGGAGATTGCAAGCAATGCCGCATTATTGATTGGTAGATATAGTGATAGTGCAGGTGTTCAATGTGCCACTCTAGTTTGTCATAAAGGTAAACATTTGAATCAATTAGACCAATTTTATAATATTATTGTAAAATCTGTATCTTTAAGTTCTGAAAAGTTTGTGCCAATGTTAAGAAAATTAAATAACTTCAAGGTCATCCCAAGTTGGAATAGAAGAGTCAAACACCTTCACAGAGCAGCCAGAGAGAGTTATATAAAGTGGCTGAAAACTCGTAAGGGTAGAGATTCAGAAGAGTACAGAAACATGGTTGAGAGTTGGCGAGAGTTCAAAAATGCTTTAAATGATTGCAAAAAAGATTAACTGAATGAAATATCTTTATCTATTTCTAGTGAGGATAAATTCAAGAATAAGGATATGAGGTCTTTTTGGAAGGATGTTCATTGTTCAACTTAGGAGAAATAAAGTTAAATATTCTAGATTAATTGATGGAAAAAGTGACGAGCTTAGCGACGGTGTTGTTGGTGGAGGCGACGACGGTGTTGTTGGTGGAGGCGACGACGGTGTTGTTGGTGGAGGCGACGGTGTTGTGAGTGGAAGCGAAGAGGTGTTGAGTGGAGGAGAGGGTGTAGTGAGTGGAGTGAAGGAGTCTGAGGTGATTGCGAGTGTGTTAGACAGAAGGAGAAGGGTCGAGGGAGAGTGCAATGAAGGTTGTGGTGGGGCACTTAAGTCTATTCTTGAGGCAATTGAAGACCTGAAAAGATGCTTTGTAAGTTAAGTGAACGAATTGAAAAGTATTGTGAAGAGGCAGGCGATAGAGATACGATCTCTTAAGTGTGGAAGTGGAGGACCAAGTGGAGTGAGTGGAGGGGAACATGCGAGAGAAAAACCTGGAGGGGTACCACAGGGTGGCGTGCCTGGTGCTAGTAAGTCACCAGGGAATGCGGAATGGAAGATGGTTGAGCATGGAGGAGCGCGCCTGAAGCAGAGGAAGGTAAAGAATGACCATGTTGTGTGCACGAATTCATTTCAGGTACTCTCGGGGCTGCAAGAGGAAGATAAGGAGGTAAAGGGTAAAACGGTAGACGATACATCCCTACCCGAAGGTAACATCTTGGTTGTAGAGGACAGTCAGATAGGTACCTAGACAGCAGGTTTTGTGACAGAGACAGAATGCGTATGAAGTCGGTGAGTTACCCAGGGAAGGGGATAGGTTTTGTTAGTGATAAGATAGTTGAGTGCAAGACAGACCAAGAGAACAAGTCCATCGTCTGCCTGAGCGCTGGGGGAAACGATGTTGAGTGTGTAAGGAGTGAGGAACTGCTACGGCGGTTCAAGGAGGCTGTAGATAAGGTTCGGGACAGGGATGGGGTCCCTGTGGTGTGTGGTGTCCTTCTAAGACGCTTTGTTGACGACTTATGGTATTCCAGGGCTATTGCTCTGAATTGCCGGCTGGCATTTCATTGCAAAGCCAATGGTTGGGCCGTTGTCGACAGCTGGGTCCTCTTTTTCAGGCATAACCACCTCTACCACAGGGATGGGGTGCACCTTTCGAGGAAAGGGGTTCATATCTTGTCTGAATCCCTTGAAAAGGAGGTAGGTGCATTGCAGGCTTTTTTAAGATAGAGAACCGGGGATTAGACACTGTAGTCGGGGTAAAGGAAACTTACGACACTAGAAGGAGTTTCATAAGGCAGGGAACTAAAGTGATACGTAAGAAGAGAGAGAGGAGGGGGTTAGTTAAAGATATAGGGAAAATAGACAAGAAGAAGAGGAGTTGTTTGCAAGAGAAGAATCGCAAGTTTCCTTTACCCCGACCCCAGTGTCTAATCCCCGGTTCTCTATCTTAAAAAAGCCTGCAATGCACCTACCTCCCTTTCTAGGGATTCAGACAAGATATGAACCCCTTTGCTCGAAAGGTGCACCCATAGACCACTGTATACCTGGACTGTTCACGCGACAATGTTTTGAATTGCGGGACTGCGTAGGGGCCTGCGGGGCGCCCGACAAAAGAGATATAGTGGTCTATGGACTATCATATAGACTGGTTTATCAGTGTATATGATATACTGTAATCTTCGTAAATGTTTGTTCGATAATATTATCAAATAAAAAACAGTAAAACACGCTAAAGAAATGCCATTACGAGACTATGAAGAAATATGCATGAACTTAATATTCACTTAACTCTTTGCCATTTAAAACTTTGCGAGTCAACTTTTATAATGAAGAGTATCAATAGAAGCGCAATTTTATTAACTTCCCATTGCTATATTTCGTTATCTGATAAATGAATTAAAACCATGCATAAATTAGCGTTAAATACATAAATAATATCATCAATCGGGTAATTTTCCCGATTGATGATGTTATTTATTTACTCATATATTTCGTTTTCTGATAAATGAATTAGTACCGTGTATAAATTAGCGTTGACTACATAAATAACCTCATCAATCGGGAAAATTACCCGATTGATGATTTTATTTATTTATTTAACGCTAATTTATGCATGGTTCTAATTCATTTATCAGATAACGAAATATAGCAATGGAAAGCTAATAAAATTGCGCTTCTATTGATACCCTTCATGATAAAAGTTGACTCGCAAAGTTTTAAATGGCGAAGAGTTGAAGTGAATATTAAGTTCATGCATATTTCTTCATAGTCTCGTAATGGCATTTCTTTAGCGTGTTTTACTGTTTTTTATTTGATAATATTATAGAACAAACATTTACGAAGATTACAGTATATCATATATACTGGTAAACCAGTCTGTATGATCCGTATATATATATATATGAATCCGAGCGGCCCTTCGACTTCAGCCCCTTGTGCGACAGGCCGATATTCCGTGCGCAGTCCAGGTATACAGTGGTCTATGGTGCACCCCATCCCTGTGGTAGAGGTGGTTATGTCTGAAAAAGAGGTCCCAGTTGTCGACAACGGCCCAACCATTGACTTGAAGGTCTACGATACATACTGTAGGAGTATTTTAAACAAGATAGATTTCCTGAGAGGGATACATTATAATAGTGTAAAGGATTTTGATATAATAGCATTAACTGAAACATGGTTGGATATGTCAGGAAAGGTATTTGATCCGGAGGTTGAGATAGCTGGGTATAAGTTATTTCACAAGGACAGGTTAGGGCGGTGAGGTGGTGGAGTTGCACTTTATGCAAGAGATACATTGCAGTGTTGTGTTAATTTATAATGTTATAACAACATATAAGATTAGACAGATTAGGGTAGGCGGTAGCCGAGTGGTTAGCGTCTTGGAGTGGTGAGCTCGATGTCCCAAGTTCGAGTTCTGCCGGGGCAACTCTTTCGGCCAACTTTAACGTGGTCGACAGGAACCTGGGAGGTGAGCACAAAATCCCGAGTTCAAGTCCCACCAAGGAGCAACGGTAAAATCCATCGTCGAGTAGCCTAAAAAACTCACGTGATGCATACCTGTTCCTGCGACTGCGACTTCAAGTGTGGCGGAGGGACAATAGGTGGCATCATAAGCCTAAAACTAAGGGTTGACCATGACATAAAACGGACCTTCACCTATAACATCACAGGTGTCAGTACATCCAGCCTACGCCACCAACGGGCGGAGGGGACAACCATCACGACCCTCCAGAATGTGCAGGGCCAACCACTTGAGCCCTAGAGGAAATAACAAAAAAATAGCCTACAGGCGCTATAGGCTTCAATGTAAAAACAAAAAAAGATGATAGCATAGAGTCTATATGGGTAGAGGTTACGGAGGGAACTGAGAAAATGGTTTTGGGTGTAGTGTATAGGGCTCCAAACTTATGTAACGAGGATCCTTAGGATCTTCTTTATATCCGTAAAGAGGAGAAGAGCTCCTATATGGCAAGAAATAAGTAAGGCTTGCAGATATAATCGATTATGCGTGGTAGGAGATTTTAATCTTAGGGATATAGACTGGGATTTAATTATAGGAGACAATGACGCAGAGGAATTGTTAAATATAGTTTAGGATAACTTTCTAAGGCAACCAATCAAGGAGCCTACTAGAGGAGATAATATTCTAGATTTATTACTGAAAAACAGTGAAGATTTAGTTACAGAGGTGAAGGTTGGAGGACAGTTAGCTAACAACGACCATTGTGAAATCAGGCTTTGCTTAAAATGGAAAGTATGAAATAGAAGTGTTAATAAGCAAAGAGTACCTGACTTCAGAAAAGCCAATTATGCAGGATTAACTCGGGGTGTAGGATGGAGGGGAAGAAGTGGTCCGAGGTCAGCGCCGAGACAGGTGTTAGTGAGGTCGGGGCTGATGAGGAGTATACATTATTTGTTAGGAATTTAATTACAGGACAGAAAAAGAATATTCCTTATAGGGCGATAAGATCAAGGAAGAATGACCCGAAATGGATGATCGCGAGTGTAAAACACAACTTTGGAGTAAAAAGAAACATGTACTTATGATTCAAGGCTGGACAGGTGAGCAAAGAACAGCATAACGTGATGGCTTGGACAGTGAAGAGATTAACATGAGTAGCTAAGAACAATTATGAGATTAAGGTCGCTGGAGAGGCAAATAACAACCCTAAGGGAATCTTTCAGGTATATAAAACAAAGACTAGGGAATTAGTGGGGCCGTTATGAATAGAGCAGGGTGAGATCGTAACTACGGATGATAATCTGTGTAAAAATTTAAATGATTATTTCTTAAGTGTTTTTACTCAGGAGGATACACAACCGATACCTGATAGTGAACAGATGTTTAAAGGTAGCGATGAGGAGAAACTCAAGGATATTGTGATAACTAGGGAAATGGTAGAGGAGATTTAGAATGAAGAATTTTCAATCACCAGGGCCGGTATTACCAAAACTTAATCATAGCTATGACAAATATTTATCATAACTCTTGGATATGATACATTCTTATCATACGCCATTTATCATAAGTTTGGAATCTAGCACAATTGTTTATCATAAGCGTCTGCTAAATATAGCGTCAATTGTTTCTTTAAAATGGTTATATAATCAGTAAATTTACCCTTTGACCACGTTTTATGGGTTGACACTTCTTCCCTTATGTTTATAACATGTTTAGGGCAGTGACACAGAGAGTAATGTAGTAATTCATTCCCGAAAATAAGGCATATAGATGTACCGTTGAGCAGTATCTGTGTAAACACGAAACAGAGTTGCCAGATGGCGATGTTTTCGACCTAAAAGCAGTTTGTACAAAGTTGGTGAGGAACAATATGCCCTCACACCGTCTACTCTGTATTTCCTAATCAGCTGTGCATCACTCAGCTCACTCAACACATCCGTATGTGGACGAATATTCCTTCACTGAGGCTGTTATTGTTTCTCGGCCCTTTTGACAGAAGGAAAGTTTATCATAGTCGCGCTAGAACTCGGTGAACTCACTCTTAGCCCTCACACGGTCTACTCGGTATTTCCTAATCAGCTGTGCATCACTCAGCTCACTCAACACATCCCTATGTGGGCGAATATTTTTTCACTGAGGCTGTTATTGTGTCTCGGCCCTGTTAACAGCTGGAAAGTTTATCATAGTCGCGGAGCCGTTATCATAGTCGCGCTAGAACTCGGTGAACCCACTCTTAGCCTCCTGCGCGGTTTGTGATAGTCCCCCCACAATTTATGATATCCGCCAGCCAGTTGTGACTAAAATGGGCCATTTTGTCCAGCTATGATAAACGTTCTTAACTATGATCTCTTTGGTAATACCGCCCCAGGACCAGATGAAGCTTATCCCAGAGTATTAAAAGAATGCAAAGAGGTTGTTACTGAGTCGTTAGTGTACATTTTTAGGAAATCGGTTGATATAGGCGAAGTGCCATTAATATGGAGGAAAGGAAATTTAGTCTCCATAATTAAGAGGAGTGATAGAAGACTAATGTTAAATTATCGGCCCGTTAGTTTAACGTCAGTGGTAGGTGAATTATTGGAATATATTATTGCAAAAAACATTAGCGAGCATTTAGAAAAACATAGTTTGGTCAATGATTCACAACATGGATTCACCAAAGGTAGGTCTATGAATGTATGACATATGTATATATGTATGTATGGATGGTATGTCTCACCAATTTATTGAGTTTTTATAGGAAAGTTTATGCGACAGCAGATAATGATAAGGATTATGATATTATATACCTGGGGGGGCATTTTGGAACACTACTAAGACCATCTTAGGGGACTAAGACCATCTTAGCGCTAGGTGGACATTTTCGGAAGCAAATTTCGCTCCGCCTAAGACAGCGCAGCGAGTGTAAACTAAGCAGGGTTGGGTCGTCTTACCCCGCAATTTTCTTCGTCACCATAACACAAGGTTATATTATTGGTTATATATTATATATTTAGACTGTATACAGTATATTAGGCTGCATAATACACTATGTATAAATATTTATATAATACTATATATATAGGTGGGCTGGGTGGAATAGATATGATTTGCGACAGAAACGGTTAGCAGATTAATTCTAAACAATCAAAACTCACCAGAAAAAAGTTTCGTTATTCACGATAATATCACATACTGGCTATGATGTGTGTGTGGAGGATGAAAAGGAGAAGGAAGAGAGGGAAAGAAATAATAAGAAGAAAAAAGGAGAGAGAGAGAGAGAGAGGAGAGAGAGGAGGAGAGAGAGAGAGAGAGAGAGAGAAATAGAGAAGAGAGAGAGAGAGAGAGAGAGAAGAGAGAGAGAGAGAGAGAGAGAGAGAGAGAGAGAGAGAGAGAGAGAGAGAGAGAGAGAGAGAGAGAGAGAGAGAGAGAGAGAGGAGAGAGAAGAGAGAGAGAGAGAGAGAGACTCCCTCGGCGTGTTGACAATGCACTGTGACTGCAGCAGAAATACATATCTGGCAACTCAAGGAGAAGGAAGAGGAGGGAGAAGAAATAATAGAAGAAAAAAAGGAGATAGAGAGCGAGAGAGAGAGAAAGAGAAAGAGAAAGAGAAAGAGTAGGAGTAGGAGTAGGAGTAGGAGTAGGAGTAGGAGTGAGAGAGAGAGAGAGAGAGAGAGAGAGAGAGAGAGAGAGAGAGAGAGAGAGAGAGAGAGTGTGAAAGAGAAAGAGAGATCCCTCGGCTACGTGGTATACGTACAGCTGTGGCTGGTGTTGTTGTTTATACGTATTTCCCGCCAAATACAGACTTGTGTCGCGCACGCTGATTGGTTAAAGTGGAAGTGGTGGCACTAAGAAGGTCTTAGCCTTACACGAGGCTAAGATGAACTCCGAAAATGCTTCCTTAGTAGTCTTCTTGGCCCCGTATAACTAAGTCGGTCTTAGGACGCTAAGAGGGTGTAGTTTAGAGCCTCTTCGAAAATGTCCCCCCTGGACTTTAGTAAGGCATTCGCTACGGTACCACACGAGCGACTCTTAAATAAGGTTAAGGCTGATGGAATAGATGTGAAGGTTCTTCGTTGGATCAGAGCTTGGCTAAGTGATAGGCAACAAAGGGTTACAATTACTGGTTCTAAATCTGAATGGGGGCAGGTGACAAGTGGGGTTCCATAAGGGTCTGTTTTGGGTCCATTACTATTTTTATTTTTTATTTGCATCACCGACTTGGATAGTGGGATTAGCATTGATATCAGCAAGTTTGCTGATGATACTAAGGTAGGTAGGATTATTGGATCACAGTCTGATGTAAACATATTGCAGGGAGACTTAGATTAACTTAATGAGTGGGCAGTCAGATGGCAGATGGAATTTAATATTGATAAGTGCAGCGTTATGAATATTGGTAGAAAAAACCCTGGTAATAGATACACCATACGCAATGTATCGCTGAAAAGATTAGAAGGTGAGAAAAATCTGGAAGTGAGGGTGAGCTCAGACCTAAGACCTAGGAAACAATGTATTGAGGCTAGAAATAAAGCTAATAGGGTGTTAGGATTCATTACCAGAAGTGTTAAAAGTAGAAATGCTGAGGTTATTCTAAAGCTTTATTTGCCTCTAGTCAGACCTCACGTAGACTATGCGGTTCAGTTTTAGTCTCCATATTACAGGATGGATATAACCTTGTTAGAATCAGTGCAGAGAAGGATGACCAAAATGATTCAAGGGATGCGTAACTTTAGTTATGAGAAGAGATTGAAGCTATTAAATATACACTCACTCGAGAGACGCAAAGTAAAGGGCGATCTGATATAAGTTTTTAAGTGGATGAAGGGATATAATAAAGGAGAGGTAGGAAAAGATCTTACGACTAGTAACAAGAAGTAGAACAAGAAGTAACGCATTCAAGCTGGAAAAGTGTAGATTTAAAAAAGAAAAGAAAAACTGGTTCACAAATAGGGTGGTAAATGATTGGAATGGATTCAGTAGACAGGTAGTTAGTGCGGAGTCATTAGAGAGCTTTAAAAGGAGGCTAGATCAATTCACGGATGGGGATGAAAGGTTTAGTCTGGGTTCACGCCTGGTAAGTCAACAACGGACCGTATCCTAGCGCTTCGTGTCCTGGTGGAACGCCGACGTGAGTTTCGACAGGGGATGCTTGCAGCCTATGTTGATCTCAAGAAGGCGTTTGACTCAGTGCATCGTGAGTCACTCTGGGATCTTCTGCGACTTCGAGGGATTCCTGCAAGGACTATTGGTTTGATAACTGGTCTGTATTCTGGGACTGAGAGTGCTGTGAAGTGTGGGGCAGGTGTATCCAGCTTCTTTCCTGTGAATACAGGAGTGAGGCAGGGGTGCGTCCTTGCCCCATCACTTTTCAACGCTTGTATGGACTGGGTATTGGACAAGGTTATAGATCAAAGTGATTGTGGAGCATCCGTCGGCAACACCAAGATCACTGATCTTGTTTTTGCCGATAATGCAGTAATCTTTGCTGAGTCGCTGGAGGTCCTGGTGATGGCTCTCGAGGCGCTGCACGAGGAGGCAAAGCCTTTGGGACTTGAGGTCTCCTGGCTCAAGACCAAGGTCCAGGTATTTGGAGACTTACTAGATGAAGCAGTACAGTCTGTTCATGCGTGTGGCGAGGACATTGAGATCTTGGAAAGTTTTACATACCTTGGTAGCGCAGTCCATAATGACGGCGGGTCACGTCAAGAAGTCTTACGACGGATTGGCATAGCCCACGGTGTTATGGACTCGCTCAGCGGGAGTATTTGGCGTTGTCGGTACCTGTGCAGGAGGACAAAGATCCGGATCTTCAAGTCGCTTGTGATCCCTGTCTTACTCTATGGTTGTGAGACATGGACACTAAATAGTGACTTGAAGAGACGAATCAATGCCTTTGGTAATAAGTGTCTTCGCAGAATCATGGGGTATCGCTGGGATGATTACGTGTCAAATCAGCGATTGCACCGTGAGACTGAATCGAGGCCTATTACCTGCATAGTCCGTCAGCGCCAACTTCGGCTATATGGGCATGTGGCACGCTACCCTGAAACCGATCCTTCCCATCGGGTTGTATCTGTAAGAGACAATCCGGCGTGGAGGCGGCCAAGGGGGCGCCCACAAGGCTCGTGGCTGGGGCAAGTTGATGTTTCTTGTCGAGAGCTGCTTGGTATGGGAAAGGAGCCTGCATAGGAACTCGCGCGTGGTGACCCCCGGGAGTGGCGTCGTAGGGTGGGCGAGGCGACGCGCCCCCCGGCGTATGCCCCCAATGATTGATTGATTGATGAAAGGTGGATGTAGGTAGTGTTAAGTAACAGGAACTACCTCGTGTGGGTCTCACGGCCTCATGTAGCTTCTTTATTTTCTTATGTTCTTATGTTAAGTGGAAACCATGACATTTTAGAAACCTTTAGAAGCAGATTTCTGCCGGAAAATGATGAAAATTATCCAGAAGAAAGTAATTTAGTAAGTCTCCTCATAGAAGTTTGGGCGAGAGATAAAACATTTTACCTGTGTATTTAAGCTGAGAGGATTGAGAAAATTGGGAAAACTTTAAATCCTGGATCTGGTCATGATGATATTCATCATACCTTTTTAAAAGGGGCAACTCATCAGTTTTTGACATGTGTGGCCACGTTTTTCAATACTTGATATTCACATTGCTATATTCATCCCACTATGTTAGGGTGATATATTAACCCAGTCATCAAAGATCACACCGGGAATTCAACTGAGTCTACAAACTACAGGCCTGTGATGCAATCTTCTTACTTTATGAAAATTAATGAGAAACACAATCTCTCTCTATATATATATATATAACATATTAGAGGATAAGCTACATTTTAACTGGAGACAGTTTGGTTTCAAGAAAGGCTCTTCCACAACTGATGAATGCTTCCTTTTTAAAGAAACTAAATATCATAATATATCATTTAAAGATAAGGTCTATAGTCTTTTCATCGATTTTTGTAAGGCTTTTGACAAAGTATATAACTTTTTATTAGGTAAGATACATTCAAAGGAAGGAATACCACCTGATATTGCATATCTATTAGTGCATTGTGTTTAATGAATCAAGCAGCGAGGATTGTTTGGGACGGAGATTATGGAAATTATTATAGGATTAATAAAAGAGTAAGGCAAGGGGGTATTTTGTCACCTCTCTTATTCAAATTATGCATAAATTAACTTATAACCAATGTATCAAATATGGGCATTGGATGCTGCTAGGGATTTATGCGTGTAAATATCATAGCTTATGCGGATGATATTGTTATTCGCTCAAATAATATGCATGATTTAGAGTTATTATACCAGAATATTGCAAATGCAGTTAAAAGACTAGAAATTGGAATTGATAAGGTCAAATCAAAATGTGTAATATTTGATAAAGGCAGGTATGCAACTCATGATGATGTCATGAAACTATGTAATGATGAATTTCAGATTGTTGATAATTATAAGTATTTTGGACATGTTTTAGAAAGAAATTTCTCAGATATTTTAGATATTGAGCTGCGATTGCGCAAATTTTATTCACAATTTAATTATGTTTTTAGACATTTTAAAAGGTATCAATTAATACTCTCATTTTTTTTTTAAACTCATAATGTCTTCCAAGATACGGACTTGAAATGTGGAACTGTAAATCAATCTGTAATAGACAAATTTTTAAGACTTTTGAAGTTGCTTATAATAATGCATTGAAAAGATTATGCGGTGCCTCTATCTCAACAAGCAGTCATTTGGTGGCTAATTCTCTTAATCAGTTTTTATTGAAACATTACCACTCCCTCTTACTTGCTAGATTTTATTTTAGAGTTTTAAATTCACAAAATGTTATTTTTAAATTATCTCAGATAGTTTTAAAATCAAGAATGTTTTTTAAATCAGTGGATTTTCATTTTAAGGAAAACTATGACATCAGCCTACATGCTAATGACATAAATACTAAAAGCTCGCATCACATAGATACGGACTCACGAACCTCACACTGGTCGATATCTCTTGTAATGAACACCGATTTTTATGTTTATTTTGTACATTTATGTTTAAAAGTTGTTTTATCACTTTTATATTTTGTAATTCTAACACACCTCATTAGTAGTATGTAACTATGATATAATTATTATATTCGCAAGAGTATTTTGCTTTGCTATGTATGTACCACATATACGAAATAAAACTGTTTGACTTGACTTGACTTGACTACAACTATTACTACTACAACTACTACAATTACTACTACAACAACAACTACTACTACTACTACTACTATTACTACTATTACTACTACTATTATTACTTCTACTACTGATATTACAACTATTGCTACTACAATTACTACTACAACTACTACTACTACTACTACTACTACTACTACTACTACTACTACTACTATTACTACTACTATTATTACTTCTACTACTGATATTACAACTATTGCTACTACAAACCAATATTACTACAACTACTACTGCTATTACTACTACTTTTTCTACATCAACCAACAAAAATAAAAAAAGAACTACTACTACTACTGCAATTACTACTACTACTACTTCTACTGCTGCTACTATTACTACTACTACCTCTACAACAAGAGCAACAACAAAACATACTACTATTGGTACTACTACTACTACTACTACTACTACTACTACTACTACTACATACTACTACTACTACTACTACTACTACTACTACTACTACTCAGAGCTGGGCACTAAATACATTGAATGTATTTAAATACTAAATACTAAATACATGGGAGAAATGTATTTAAATACTAAATATTAAATACATTTTACGAATGTATTTAAATACTAAATGCTAAATACAATTGTATTTAAATACATTTGTAAATACATTTTAAATACACACAATTTTTTACATGTCCGAAAAAATGAATTTCCTTAGGATTTAACATAAGAACATAAGAACATAAGAAAATAAGGAAGCTACAAGAGGCCGAGAGGCCTACACGTGGTAGTTCCTGTTACCTATCACTACCTACGGCTACATCCACCTTTCATCCCCATCCATGAACCTATCCAGCCCCTCTTTAAAGCTCCCTAATGACTCCGCACTAACTACCTGTCTACTGAGTCCATTCCAGTCATTCACCACCCTATTTGTGAACTAGTTTTTCCCTTTTTCTTTTTTAAATTTACGCTTTTCCAGCTTGAATCCGTTACTTCTTGTTCTACCCTGGTTAATAGCCGTAAGAACTTTTCCTACCTCTCTTTTATTAAATCCCTTTATCCACTTAAAAACTTCTATCAGATCGCCCCTTACTCTGCGTCTCTCGAGTGAGTGTAACTTTAATAGCTCCAATCTCTTCTCATAACTAAAGTTACGCATCCCTTGAATAATTTTGGTCATCCTTCTCTGCACTGATTCTAACAAGGCTATATCCATCCTGTAATATGGAGACCAAAACTGAACTGCATAGTCTAGGTAAGGTCTGACTAGAGCCAGATAAAAGCTTTAGAATAACTTCCGCACTTCTACTTTTAACACTTCTGGTAATGAATCCTAACACTCTATTAGCTCTATTTCTAGTCTCAATACATTGTTTCCTAGGTCGGAGTTCTGGGCTCACCCTTACTCCAAGATCTTTTTCACCTTCTGATCTTTTCAGCGATACATTGCGTATGGTGTATCTATTACCAGGGTTTTTTCTACCAACATTCATAGCAAAAACCCTGGTAATAGATACACCATACGCAATGTATCCTTAGATTTTGCAATGATTCGCAATGATTTCCTTAGATTTTGGGTTTAAGATTTTGCAATGATTCGCAATGATTTCCTTAGAAATTTCCTTCTCAGGCCTAAATTTCCTTGAAATCAGGAAATTTCCTTGCCAGTGGAAACACTGGTTCACTGTAACATCAGGGTTGCCAGATAGTTGGGCGGGTTTATGGCCAAATTAACTGATAAAAAAAGTAAATATTTTTTATATTAATTGTATTTAAATACAATGTATTTAAATACTCCTAAAAGTATTTAAATACGTACTGTATTTAAATACATGACAACCAATGTATTTATAAAGACATTTCTAAATACACAAATGTATTTAAATACGTATTTAAATACAATTATATTTAAATACTGCCCAGCTCTGCTACTACTACTACTACTACTACTACTACTACTACTACTACTACTACTACTACTACTACTACTACTACTACTACTGCTACTACTACTACTACTACTATTGCCTCAACAAGAACAGCAAGAACAACAATACCATTTACATTTTCTGCTACTCCTTCTACAACTACTACTTATAGTACTACTACTGTCTACTACTACTATTACTACTACTATTACTATTTCTAAAAAAACTAAAAAAAACTAGTACTACTACTACTACTACTACTACTACTACTACTACTACTACTACTACTACTACTACTACTACTACTACAACTACTACTACTTTTACTCTAACTGCAATTACTGCCATCACGAGAAAAGCAGTGACAGCAATGAAAAAAATGAAACCACCTGGATAGGTTTAAAGATAGCTCTAAGCAATACGTAAAAAAAAATCAAATTTACTTCTTTTCTTACACTTTATCAGTCTTATTTCATATGGAATACTTCCTTTTCCTGTCTGGTCAGTTAAACTTTTTCATTCTTCACACAGTGAAGATCTTCTCCATTTCCTACTGGAGTATTTACGTGATATTCGATTTTGATTTTTCACTTGTAATGGTTATATTTTTCTATATGTTGGTAATTCCCAATTTTGATCAATATATTTCTTTTTTTTGTACACGTCACTTATTCTGCATTGCTTTAGCGGTCACATTTCACAGCCACAGGCTGTCACTGTAAGTACGCACTGCTCGAAGATTTTATTTCCATGAATGTTTGATACGAACCTTTCAGAATATTTTCATGATTGTCATGCTTTCCGTCGATTACTGATGCATGTCTTCATTTCCCATTAATAATCACTATCCAGTTCTTAACCCAAATAATCACGGTTAAATCTTATAAACTTGAGTAATAATGATAATGATTTGTAACAACGTTGAACATAATATGCACTAGATATTACATACTTTATGTCAAGGGTGTACAACCTTTTTGAACAAAGGGCTACGAGTTATGATTCTGAGCTTTGGAGGGCCGCACGTCCATATAGTCCAGTAATTAAAGTAAAATAATCCACTCAGGTTGGACAAAATTGCTTTATTTTGTTTCTCAACTGATTTTGACAGGAAATTAGGCCTACTAGCCAGGATAAAAAATCTACCCTGATCTGCTCACTGCTGGTACCCCAAATTTGCTGTAATCCAGGATGACCGCCATCACGAGTACCGAAAACCAAAAATTAGCATATCTTACAAACTAATAGAGCTATAAATGCAAACAAAGTGTCTAATCCTATGTTTTTCAGGTCAAGGAGTTCATTTATTATGGTATTATTTGTCTGTATGTGACCTAATTGCAGATAATTGCAATCATGCTCTAAATTTTGTGCAAAAAACTGTCATATGATTCTACTTTATTCTGTCTTATTTGTAATCCACAGCATGCCTTCACTGTTGTTATTTGAAATGTTTCTAGATTGTAAATGTCTTAATTTCGTTTCATTTCTACAGGCTGCGTGTGCATGGAATAACAGCATGATTGTGGTGGAGGGTAGATGAACTAACTTGAAAACTGAACAGTGATGGCGTGTGTCATCTGTAGAGAAGTGATTGACCTAGATAAGTCCAATGACTATGTCAAACTGACAGAGAAAGTGTGTGCTGACATTAACAAAGCGAACAAAGAGAGAAACTTAGATGTCCCAGATTTGGTCTTGGGCATAAATCATGATATCCTTGTACACAAAGTATGCAGGAGCAGGCACACAAATCCCCAAACTATCAAATCTGCCAAAAAGAGTGATTCTTCTGAAGTGGTTAAGGAAAAACCTGAGATCAGCTGAGGAAAATGTCTTTGCTTTCAAAACCCACTGCCTCTTCTGTGGAGTCTTTGTTGAAATGTCTCTTGCACAGAAAAATCCTACCAAAGCTAGCTACAGACACAGTCATGTTATTACTCTAGGGTTTCAAGAGAACATTCTACGTCACTGTCACACCAGGGAGGATGATTGGGCCTTGAAGGTCCAGTCTCGTCTTTCAGTGATAAATGATCTACCAGCTGAGGAGGCCCTATACCACCACACGTGCAAGGACCTATTCATGAAGGGAAAGGCCCCTTCGGAATTTGCATCTGAAGAATGCAATTCTTCCACCAAGAGAAGAAAAGTTGGTCGACCTAGAAGCACATCGAAAGTTGGTGTTATTCAATATGCAATTGACTTTCTGGAAGAGAAAGACGATGAGACCATCACACTGCAAGACTTGCACCAAGTTATGCTTAGAGAGAGTGGCATGACCGAAGAGGAAGTCTACACCCCCAAGCAAATGAAGCGAGAGCTGGAGAACCACTATGGTGCAAGGGTATCAATTACCACCATCAGACAACGTCCTAATATCGTCACTTTGACGTCCAATGTTAAATCCATCATTCAAGAAGCACATGACAGAGCAAGTGAAATGAAAGAACTCTCCGATATGGACAGACTTATTGAAACTGTTGGGAAATTCATAAGGACAGAGATAAAATCCATGGAACGTCATAATGAGGAGTACCCAACTTTGGAGGATATGCGTTCTGTTGATTCAAATATTGCATACCTGCCTCATTCATTGCAACTGCTCCTAGGCAGCATTATCAAGAGCAGAAATGCAAAGTTGCATGTGACCTCAATAGGTCAGTCTATCATGCAGTCCACATGTCCTCGCTCATTTCTCCCACCCCTGCAAGTTGGTCTCAGCATGACACTGGAACACAAGTATGGTCACCGTGATCTGGTTGACATGATCAACAAACTTGGCTTCTGCTCTTCATACACAGAAGCAAACAAGTACAGAAGCAACGCTGCGGCAGTGCAAGGTGTTGATCTCCCAGAACAAGTTGCAGATTCCTTCTTCCAGTACCAAGCAGACAATGTTGACCACGCCTCCAGAACCTTAGATGGCCACGGGTCAATCCATGTAATGGGCCAAATGGCGACATTCACCCCAGCTGTCCAGAGTACCAGGGGAATCCCACGACTCAAGGTGGACATGGAGGTCGTCAAGCGACTAGCAAAAATGAATCTGGTGGAACAGAGAGATCCAAAGACAGTTCTGTCCAAGATTATGTACACCAATATTGAAGTGTTCCAGCGGGACATACAGAATGACAACCTTGATGTGATGTGGACAGTGGCCTTCCACCTTCCAAAACCACAACCTATGTGGTCAGGGTACATGCAGATGCTGCATTGCAACATCCCACATCCTGGGAAAAGCTCTGACATATTCCTGCCCATGATTGACCTCACGCCATCTGACCCTACCTGTGTGGACTCCACGTTGGAGTATGTTGTGGACCATGCTAACCGGTACAGCACAACTCCAGTCATCACCTTCGACCAACAGTTGTGGTGGATTGCCTTCATCATCATCGAAGCTCAGCCAAGAGACAGTCCACTGCATCAGATCGTCTTCATCCTGGGTGGATTCCATACACAGATGAGCTTCCTGGGCTCTATTAGTAGTCTCATGGCTGGTTCCAGCTTGAAGGAGGTGATGTCCCAAGTATATGCTGAAGGCAGTGTGGAGCACATGTTGTCTGGGAAGGCCGTGGCACGTGCTGTCAGGGCTCATCTGCTGGTGGACTCTGCTCTGAAGACGATAGCTACAGCACAGATGCTCGGTGTCCATGTACCCTGTGTTTTCAGCGATGAGGACTCAAGTCACCCAGGAGATCAGATGGAAGGTAGTTTTTCCCTCTCATGTTCTTTGTAGATGATGTAAATACCTGACAATGTACTCCTGGTGTTGCATGTTATGACCTCGAGCAGACGCTTGAAAAGTGTGGTGCTGTGTTTGTTTCAGAGAGTCTTCTTGCTTCCTGCTTCTGAATCAGTTGAACCAGACTTAGGTGTACAAGACTTAGTACATGATGACGTACAGGACATGATGGATGAGCATGAAGATGATGAAGAGTGTGCAGCTTTTGTCGGTATGCAGCATCAAAAGTTTCACGTAGATTTAATTACATTAGTCATGCATTTATTCTAATTAATGGTGATGGTAATGCGCATTATTTTTTTTTGCATGTGTAATGCATGATGCCTGTGGTGGTTGTGGCATGATAAGTGATGGTGGTGTTATCTTTCAGGTCCTCAGAATAGTGCAGAAGTTCTGACAGCAGTAGAATATCTTGTCAAACAAGTTTCAGAAGACACCCTGACCCTGGACGAAGCTCTGTCATCTGAAAATACATCACAACTTAAAGTAGCTTCTGCAGAATGGCGTGAATCTCTGAGTGAACACCGCACAGCCAAGCTCTGGTTCATGTACTTGACTCTTGTTGCTATACTCCGTACATTCATCAGGGCTGGTCGCACAGGAAACTGGCTGCTCTATCTACAAGCTCTGAAGGAGATGTTGCCTTTTCTGGCTGCTTCAGGACATCACAACTACACAAAGTCCCTTGTCTTGTACTTGAACAAGATGGAGAAGCTCCAGGATACTCATCCACATATATAGAGCAAGTCTGTCCATGGCCTCTTTGTCCTGAGAAGAAACAACAACTACTGGGCAGGAATATACAGTGACCTGTATGTATACTGAACAAGTTCTCATGAGGAACGTTAAGGCGGTTGGTGGTCTGACAAGAGGTCGGGGGTTTGAACAGTCGACAAGTCTGAAATGGTTGCTGTCCACCCCAGCATGTGGAGAAGTCAACAGGGCCATGAGAGAAGTGACCGGCCTTCAAGACATCAAGGAAGCAGAGGTTCACAAGGACAGGTCAGCTGTTAGGATGACCAGAGATGCCAAGGATGTGCATACCATCCTGAACTACTTCTCTGAACGAAAACCCTTCTCCCATGATTCGAGGGAACTGCGTAGTCTGTCATCTGGAGTCATAGCTGACAAGTCTGTGAATGTAGAAAGAGCAGAGTCAGTTAGTTGGTCATGCCATACTGAAATCTATGCAGGGCAAATCGGTAGCAGAGAACACGTTCTGCAAGAAAGATCAGGTCACCACACTTGCTGCCTCAACTTACATTGCAGTTGAAGGAGAACGCCTGGAGATCGACCCGAAACAGTTGTTCCAGCGCCTTGTTGTGGCAGGAACAGGGACTTTTGACACAGAAAGCTTGTTCACATACGAGTTGTCAGCTTACCCCACAGCTCTGTTTGACACCAGTCTCCTGATGCGTCTGCCAGACAAGGCCAGTCTCCAGACAGACCTGGTGAAGAAGGTACCATCCTGTGTAGTAAGTCAATGTCCAGATGATGTGGTGTACGTCCTTGATGGTGGTGCACTCTTGCAACGGCTGCCATGGCCCAAACAGACAACATGTCCAGTTTGTATGTGCAGCATGTACATCGCCACTACAGACATGCTGTTGTCATATTTGATGGCTATGAAAGTGGTCCCTCTACCACGGATGAAGCACACCAGAGACGCGCCAGCTCAAACTACATCGAAGCAGAATTTAACTTCAAGCCAGAAATGCAATTGACTATGAAGAAGAAGGCATTCCTCGCAAACCCCAGGAACAAACAGAAGTTTCTGTACTTGATTGGCAGTGAGCTGGAGAAAGCTGGAGTTGAACTCCATCACAGTGCTGGTGATGCTGACTACGAAATTGTGTCAACAGCATGTACCATGGCCAAGAGGAGATCAGTGGCAGTTGTTGGGGACGACACCGACCTACTGGTCCTGCTGCTGCACCATCTCAGTCCCAGACATCATGTCATCTTCCTGCAGACAGCCAGCAAGATCCTTAACATCTGGATCCTACAAGATCATCTAGCCCCTGACCTTACTTCATCGTTGCTCTTCCTACATGCCGCCACAGGGTGTGATACGACGTCGAGGCCGCACAGCATAGGGAAGGTCATGGCAATGAGCAAATGCCATCAG
Source organism: Chionoecetes opilio (assembly GCA_016584305.1). Classification (NCBI taxonomy): domain Eukaryota; kingdom Metazoa; phylum Arthropoda; class Malacostraca; order Decapoda; family Majidae; genus Chionoecetes; species Chionoecetes opilio. The sequence continues at coordinate 92,878 of JACEEZ010024705.1, forward strand.
CTCAAGGATCATGCCAGCTTATTCATGAAGCCAAATCAAACCCATGAGGATGTCAACAAGCATGGGCAGACCTCTCTAGAAGTCCTGTACAACTTTAAGCCAGGAAATGCCCTTGACTTTGAAAGAGCAGCCAGGTTCAGTAGCAAGGTGGCGTCCAGGTCGGTCTATCTGCCTCCTAAATCTCTCCCACCCACCTGCGATGCAGCCAAATAGTACCACAGTTACCGAGTGTACCACCAGGTACAGACCTGGCTTGGCAATCATCTTGATCCAACCATGTGGATCAAGTTTGAACCAATGTGGTCTGTTTGCTCCACAAAGACCATAATGTGGAGAAGCTCAAGCCAGTGAGGATGCAGTGGGATGCTGCTCCAGCATCCTTGCTGAAGCTAGTCAAATGCAACTGCCACGGCAAGTGCGACAAAAAAACCTGTTCCTGTCGCAAGAATGGACTGTTGTGCACCCTGGCTTGTGGTGACTGCAAAGGAATCACCTGTACCAATGTTGCAGTGAACAGTGAAGCAGAGCTTCTGGATGATTAAACTGTCTGAATGTTAGATTTGGGAATGTGATGTGCATAATTTTCAGTAGACTAGACTGTACGTAAGTAGTTTGAGTTGTTTAATTCATTGGGTTAGATCATGCCCTGTACACTGATTTGTGGTCACTGCAAGGAAATCACCTGCACCAATGATGCAGTGAACAGGAAGCAGACAGAGTCTCTGGGTGACTATGCTCTGAGGATGTTAGATTAAGTTATACATATATGATGAGGATAAGTTCAAGTTGACTAGATTATAGATAGTTCGAGTTGTCTAGCTCATTTAGTTACATGTGCTATGCAATCAGGGAGTCTTGTCACAATCAAGCTTTAAAAACATCTCAATCTTATTAAAACGCTGTAAATGAATTATCTGGCCCCCAAAACATAGGATTAGACACTTTGTTTGCATTTATAGCTCTATTAGTTTGGAAGATATGCTAATTTTTGGTATTCGGTACCCGTGATGGCGGCCATCTTGGATTACGGCAAATTTGGGGTACTAGCAGTGAGCAGATCAGGGTAGATTTTTTATCCTGGCTAGTAGACCTAATTTCCTGTCAAAATCAGTTGAAAAACAAAATAAAGCTAGTTACCAGGGTACTGGTACTGTACCAGGGTAGGTTCCGGGTACACAGATCCAGATCGTTCAATAGCGCGTTCACACACTGATAGCATGATAGTATACTTAAAAGTAACTAACCACAAGCCTGTGAATGAAATACGAAAAAAACGAATGTTCCAGGATGTACACAGCAATATAAGATTCATTCACACCTTCGCTAACCAGAAGTTGGTATCTTTGTGTCATTTACACACGTATTAAACCTGAATGAAATGCGTCTCTCTCTCTCTCTCTCTCTCTCTCTCTCTCTCTCTCTCTCTCTCTCTCTCTCTCTCTCTCTCTCTCTCTCTCTCTCTCTCTCTCTCTCTCTCTCTCTCTCTCTCTCTCTCTCTCTCTCTCTCTCTCTCTCTCTCTCTCTCTCTCTCTCTCTCTCTCTCTCTCTCTCTCTCTCTCTCTCTCTCTCTCTCTCTCTCTCTCTCTCTCTCTCTCTCTCGGCTCGTTGGTGAGGTTGAGTTGAGTTAGTTGAGTTGGCTGGTTGAGGTGTAAACACTCCGTGGTGAACGTCCCTGTTTGCAACCAATTTATGGAGGAAATACCAGCTGTGTGAGCGTACCAAGGGTATGTGAGGTATATGAAGTTACGGAGGGGCTTGTAGTGAAGGAAATGAACTAGAGGGTGGTAAGGACTTAGAAGTATTTAGAAGAAGAACTTGCGCCTGTCCTCTTAAACCCCCTCCTGGTCCACACGGCCAGAGTTCGCGCATGCACAGTACGGATACGAGCAAACTACCATACCCCCCTCTGACACCTCACCTCACCACTCCCACCACCTCCAGCATCCCTTTCTAGGAGGTTCCCGGACTGCCGTTGGTGTACGGGTCTACACGGCTGTTGTGCTACAAAATGGCTAGCTTCGAGAATGTGGATACTGTCAGGGCTTTAGCTCCTGGGGAGTTAAATAAAATGACTAACCCCCAATTAAAGAAAGCACTCTTAACAATGAATGATAAACGTAGATACCTCCGCACAGACATTAAGTAATATATTGTTCTGCGTACAGAATGCAGTCTGTTCATGCCTACGGCGAGGACATTGAGATCTTGGAAAGTTTTACATACCTTGGTAGTGCAGTTCATAATAACGGCGGGTCACGTCAAGATGTCTTACGGCGGATTGGCAAAGCCCACGATGTTATGGACTCGCTCAGCAGGAGTATTTGGCGTTGTCGGTACCTGTGCAGGAGGACAAAGATCCGGATCTTCAGGTCGCTTGTGATCCCTGTTTTTCCACACCTATCTACTCGACAAAACCTACCAGATAACTATCCCCTCTTCTTTAATGACACTCAACTATCTCCTTCTTCTACAATGAACATTCTAGGACTATCCTTTACTAAAAATCTGAACTGGAAATCTCACATCTCATCTCTAGCTAAAACAGCTTCTAAGAAGTTAGGTGTCCTGTGGCGTCTGCGTCCTTTTTTTTCTCCCTCCCAGCTGCTTGGTCTCTACAGGGGCCTTATCCGCCCATATATGGAGTATCTCTCACATGTTTGGGGAGGATCCACTCATACAGCTCTCCTAAACAGGGTTGAATCAAAAGCTTTTCGTCTCATTAACTCCCCTCCTATGACTGACTGTCTTCAATCTTTAAATCACCGCCGGAATGTTGCTTCTCTTACTATCTTCTACCGTTATTTTCATGCTCACTGTTCTTCTGAACTTGCTAACTGCATGCCTCCCCCCCCTCCCGCGGCCTCGCTGCACAAGACTTTCTACTCATTCTCACCCCTATTCTGTCCATCTTCCTAATGCAAGAGTTAATCAGTATCTTTACTCTTTCATCCCTTTCACTGGTAAACTCTGGAACTTTCTTCATGTTTCTATCTTTCCACTAAATCTTACGACTTAAATCTTTTCAAGAGAAGAGTAACAGTAACTCGGGAGGTAACACCTCCCGAACTAAATTGGCACACCCCTCTTTTGTTTTATTCTCTTACTGTCTTCTTTATAGGGACTGGCAACTAAGCGGGCTTTGTGTTACCTATTTTTGTTGTGCCCTTGGCCAGTCCTTTGTGATGTAAAAAAGAAAAAAAAGAAAACTCTATGGTTGTGAGACATGGACACTAAATAGCCATTTGAAGAGGCGAATTGATGCCTTTGGTAATAAGTGTCTTCGAAGAATCATGGGGTATCGCTGGGATGATTACGTGTCAAACCAGCGATTGTATCGTGAGACTGAATCGAGGCCTATTACCTGCATAGTCCGTCAGCCAAACTTCGGCTATATGGGCATGTGGCACGCTACCCTGAAACCGATCCTGCCCATCGGGTTGTATCTGTAAGAGACAATCCGATGTGGAGGAGGCCAAGGGGGCGACCACAAGGTTCGTGGCTGGGGCAAGTTGATGCTTCCTGTCGAGAGTTGCTTGGTATGGGAAGGGAGCCTGCATGGGGACTGATTGGTGGGGACCGATTGGTGATCCCCGGGAGTGGCTTCGTATGATGGGTGAGGCGATGCGCCCCCCCGGCGTATGGCCCCAATGATTGATTGATTGAAACAATGTGTAACACTTTCCATATTCTCAGGGACACCATAAGAAAGCTCCTACGAAACACCATATACAGGCTGCGTAGACGAATACATCAAATGGGGAGGGAGGCTGTGAAAACACCACAACAGATGATAGCGAGTGCTGCAAATTTTCTGGCCCCGAAGGTGCTTGATTTCTTTAAAGGACTGATATCAAATGCACTAGCAAGAAATGTAGACTGTTTGGGGTACAGGAGAGGAGGTTTGCTCTAGCAGTATATTATCATAGCCCAAAATCTTACAGATATCTTTATTCAATATTCATGCTTCCTTCAGTTTCATCTTTGCTTTCATGGTTAAGAAAATTGTTTTAAATGTTGGCTGGAGTAAACAAACTCTGGTAATCCTGAAAAGGAAAGCAGAGGCAATGCCAAAGAAAGAGACACTTTGTGGCATTGTGTTTGATGCAATGATTATAATCATTGATATGATCATGAATCATGATAATTATATTATCAAGGAATCTCTTCATTTTGACCAGGCATCTGATACCATTATTGTAGGGTGGAATTTTGGTGAACATGGCAACAGTTTCAAACCAGCAAACCATGCACTTATGTTCATGATTAAAGGGTTGGTAAAGAAATGGAAAATGGTTTTAGGATGTCGAGGTTCTGAATTTTTAATGGGGTGTGTGTGTTAAGACTTCACTGAACACCAACTCAAAAACTACCGACGGTTCTAGACTCATTGGGAGCGATAGCCCAGGATCATACTAGGGTAAACAACAAACGCAGGTTAACTATCTTAATTAGTTTATTAAATAGCAAAGTTAACAGGGAGGCCATTAACCCGTGGGCTGCGGCATGCCTTCCGGAAGGCTCTCCTGAGCGACTGCGGCATGCCTTCCGGATGCGCGATTTTCAATCACATACAAAAACCGCGTCAACATTCGTAGAAGTCCACAAACTGTGTCACATGTAGGCTGAGATGTCAGCTCTCGATAACACACACAACCATCTGCCTAACTACGCTGTACGCAGGGATACGACTCCTAGGGTTTTTTCCCAAGATCTTGGGAAAGGCCATGGCCTTGGTATATTTGTTGTCTATCTTTGGATTTTTTGGGGGGATTATTCAAGTATGTCTCTTGTAGTTTATCTCAAGGTAAGCATATGTACCATATTTAGGATTCAGTTTCAATGTTTTGTTTTTATATAATGAGTTGCAAGCACGGAAATAAGGATAGTTGCATGAATATATCCAACATAATGTTATACCTATTTATACTGACATATATCATGGATATTCCCCCCAAAAATGCATACAATATGCCTAGCAAGCATAATTTGAGTGCATATGTGTTCAACAACAGCACCAACTGCGTATGAGGAATACATAGCCCCGAGCCAGAGAGGTAACCTTCCTTATCACCCTCTCGCCTTCTCCCGTTCGCTTTTACTTTTCATTTACTTTGTTATTTACTCTCTACGCACGTCTTCTTTTGTGGTGTATATTCCTCACAAGGGCCTTCTGATACAAGTTTATACACATAAAGAGCCATCAAAGTGATTTGTAGGCGAAATGTAGAGCGCTTATATTCGAATAATCCCCTCAAAAATCCCAAGATCTTGGGAAAAAATCCCAAGGAGTGGCATCCCTGACACCTCAGTACAGTCACTCGCAAGAGGTTTAGTGCCATTCTCGCCAGATATTTTAACTCCTGACCACAACCACACCACAACCCCATATGTTTGGGTTAAAAATAGATATATTGCCGTATGCGGATTTTTACTACGGTACCTTGACGTTGATGTGATTTTCATCCAATTATGTAATGGTCACTGTTTTACTCCCTCTGCCGCACTGGCGGCCCTAAAAAAATCACAGCTCCCGCAGTCCCCGGGTTAAACGTCCGAGCTCGGACCACTTTTACTCAGGCACTTTCTTACTCGCCCTAAATGTCTATCCCTATCTACCTATGATACCCTATCGCCTATGGTATTAGCTGGGGAAGAGACAGGGGTTATGGTTAGGGTATCTCACACTTTCTGCTGATGAACCTGTAGCTGTGGTCCTCTCGTCGAGACCGCTCTCTCGACCACGTGGGGAAGTCCTGGCACCTCGCTCGCTCCCTCTTGACCTCCTCACACTCAGCGTCTCAGTCTGCGTCTACCTCGTCCAAAAGCCTCCTCCTGTCCACGCGCTGCGTCTCGTCACCTATGTCCGTAAGTAGTGCAAATCTGGGCAGGCGGGGAACTGGAAGAGGTGGCGACGGGTCTTGGAGACGTTCTGCGGCTCGAGGTGTTGACGTCGAGGTGGGGTGGAGTCGTGGAGTGGCTGCGACAAGGCGGCCCTGCTTGGCCACAGCATGGCGGCTGGTGGCGTTGCCACATTTCTACCACCTAACAGATTTTTCTATACCTCCTTTTCTTCTTATATGGCATTCTTTTCTGAACCACCACATGCAATTTAGATCGGGCGTTAATGCTAACGTACCCAGCTATTCATTGGGAGGCAATTTCAGCCTATAAATATTTCCCCATATTACCTTCCTGGCAATCCTTTCCCCCAGCCAGAAAATCAATATCTAGGGATACAGAGGTGTCTATTGATGCGCAAGGCCCCATGAAGCTTCAATGCCTAAATAAGTCATAAACCATGACATAGGATCATGACATAGACATGACATAGGACATAGGATGTTTATTTTATTTGGGGGGGATTAACACTTGCAGAATGAGGGAATTATAAAAAATGGCCATAAAGAAGGTTCAAGAACCGGGATTTAGAGTGATTTTCACTGTTTGAGACCAGTAAGGAGTGCATCGCTCCATTTCAGACTCTTGGCATCACCAAAGAAAATCCGTCTTTTACAGTCAATGGAGAAAGGGTACATTATTTGTATGACTTATTACATATTTTATGACACACCATCTTTTGAAAAGCCTCAGGAACGCTATTTTGAAGTATAAATATAAGTTAGGGGAATATCATTTCATGGGACCATGTGAAAAAAATATTTTTGAAAGATCATGAGCATAAGATTAAACTTGCTCCTAAATTAACAAATAAACATGTGTGAAGAGAGCTTTTCAAAGCATTGGGTAAGTCTTGCTGCTCAAATATAATGAGTCGAACTGTGACACGCATTCCATTGCAGGCTTGGTGCCACAGGAAACTGTGTATACAGCGGAATTTGTATATGAGGTGGATAGACTATTTGATTGCTTTAATATTTTAGTTGCTTTCATTTCAAAAATGTTCGAGGAGGGTTTAGTTCAAAAACTTGTTCTATGGAATTCATAACGAGTATAACAACATACATAATGTCATGGGAAGTGGTTCTCCACCTCGTGTGCCCATACACTGTATAAAAATATAAAAAAACTCAGGCGTTATAGGCTCCAGAGTAAAAAAGAAAAAAAAAGAAAACGATTGCTGGCTCATTAACTTGGCAGCGCTTCAAGCTCTTTGGCAAGACCTCCAGAGTTTTAAAGTAAAGCACCTACTTACGCGCAGACTCAAACAGGATTGCCTAGAAAATCTGCTTGCCAAATTGAGGATTAAATTTGGGAACTGTGATCATCGTGTGTTTAGAATTTCATGAATGGTTTTAAGTCAATAACGACCCATGAACTTTTTTTCGTTCCCTCATCTGATAATTATGAGGCAGATGACTCACAGTTCCTTGACCTAATCTTAAACTGGGGATCAGATGACCCCTTGACCTTTACTTCAGACTCGGACTCTGAAGATACAGTGGATAGCATGCCACTTGCTCAAGTAAATGCTGGTGGGACATGCAAAAGATTTTTGGAAACTCATGATTGTCAAAATTGCAGGGAGAATTTATTAGATATAAGTCATCAGTTAGGTAGCAGCAGTAATTTTGTTTTGTTAAAGCTGAGAGTAAATGTATTGTAAATTAATTTGGGGGCTCTCCATACCCACTGAAAATGTGCTGAAGCACTTTTCAGAGGTGGAGGCGATGCTCCGTGACAGCTTGGAGAAAGCACTGTTGGGGAAGAGAGTCTCACAAACGCTAGTATCTTTCTTAGAAAATCACACGTTTGTGTCTCCTTTGCATTTGTGTTACAGCCACCTAACCAAGAGCATTCATTTCATATATATAAAATTTACAATATTCTATAACCTTATGTGGAGAAATGGAGGTACGTAGCTTAAAAAGAAGAAAAAATGGAAAATAGTCAAGTAAAAGCATTAAACTTGTACATTTTTATTTAAACTTGTGTCAACAAGAGTTTCATTTAAGGGTCTGTTATTTTTTTTCATTGCTTTACAGTATAATGTGTTCTTGCACGACTGCCTCTGTTTTGTCCTACTGTGCTACTGCATGTAACATACTGTATCTAAGCTGTTGCTTTTGTATTTCTCCCTGCATATGTTTCCTCCAATATGTTGCAATGCATTCTAACTGTATACATGCTGCTTACCCTATACACGTGCTTGTATATAGTATATTTGAATTTTTGTTTTGTTTTTATTTTAATTTAATTTATTTATTTTGTTTGTTTTTGGTTTACCTCATACTGTGGCATTTGATATTTGTCCTCTCATTACCTCCGCCAACGAAGTTGGAGGGGTTATGTTTTCACCCCGATCTGTCTGTCTGTCTGTCTGTTTGTTAGTGTACAGGATTTCTCAAAAAGTTATGAATAGATTTGGACCAAACTCGGTATACCAAGTCTATTTGGTATAAGAAAGAACTTATTTTATTTTGGATGAAATCTATTGACAACTGTTGCCATGGCAACCAATTGATGAAGTATTCGGCCGGAGGTATGCGCTCATACTGAGTGCATATATATAATATATATATATATATATATATATATATATATATATATATTATATTATATCATGCAACCAATTGATGAAATATTCGGGCGGAGGTATGCGCTCTACTGAGTGCCCCCCCCCCCCCCCCTAGTTTTTCTCATGTGCTGCTAGACAACAACAGGTTTGTGCTGTTTGTTACAGCATGTAATCCAATAATGGTTTTAACTTCATTTCCTTTGCAGTATCGCTTATGCTTATTATGCTTCGAATTTTGTATAGGATTATATGTCGTTTACATACCTTTTGTTGCCTATTGTGCCCATTGTATTGTATGGTAAACACTTTTGCTTTGTTGGTTTTTGTTCTCAACATGTATGCTATATAGCATAGCGTTGTCACACCATTTCTTACAGTTTATAATATAAAACTCGATGTGTTTTCTGTCATGTGGTGCAGCAGGCTTGGCAACAAACTCATTGTGTTCTCTCGTGCTATGCATTACAGTGTCTTTTAGTGCTGCCATTAATGCATGATATTAGTGATCTTTATATGATCTCTTGTATAATGCAACTAACTTGTTTTATCTCCTGCAATGCATTACAATGTCTAATAGGCACTTGTTGATGTTGCCATGAGTCTGCATGTAAAAAAATAATGACTTTTCTGCTTTGTGTTACATAATCAAATATTGCAACATGTTCTCCATAAATTGTAAACCTCAAAGTACCTGCAAATGTAATAGAAATTTGAATAAAACTTGGCATATTTATTCATATAATTAATTTCCTTGCTATACTATAAAAAAATATATATTTATATGAAGGTTATAGAGGAGGTGCATGAATATTATGAGTATTTGAGTTACCCATCGATTCTGTCCGTTCTCTAATGCCGTCCGTTCTCTGTCTTTACCATGATCCCGCGGTGAGATGGCAGCACAATCGCTGCTTTGAAACTTTACTTCAGGAATCACCTTCCTTGTTCTCGAGCTTCCTTGCATGACACCCACTATTCTGCTCGAACGATCTCGGAGCTTAGGTGAATCTTACTGGATGCGTTGTGAGCAGAGTGTGATACGGGCAAGCCAAGGTACGACGCGGTAAACCTCATGGACTTTAAAAATGCGTTGGAAAATATCAACCCCCGGAGATTGACGTCCCAGGACAGCAAAACGTTATAGATGTGTTATCGATGGGCTTTGGTGTGGTAGACAGTGTGGCCCGGCGGCATATTCCCGTTTTCTGGAAGAGTATGTGGCGTTTACTCTTGAACACATCAGGTTAGGTTACGTTAGGTTACGGATAGGGTAGGTTATATTTTCGTGAGTTTCTCAAAATGTCTTTGTGTGGGAATCACAAAGAGGGTATTTTCGAGAAAATCCTATGGTTAGTTTCGGAGCTACAGCCAAGCGTTTTCACTGGGAAACCACATACTCGCATAGAGAACGGAAATATGCGGCCCGGCGATGTAAAAGACACACTTACCGATGTGAGAGGACAAGGGACGTATCAAAGCCGCGCTGGGAAAGGTTACTTAATACGAACGACTCTAAACTACTCTGGAAGGCCATTAGCTGGTCAGGTACCGTGGATGTGAAAGACCAGGTGCAACCGGAGGACGAACAGTTCCGGATTCACTTTGAAAGTTTACTTAATCCCGGGCACCAAGTGGAAGGTGAATCAGACATTGATGAACCTACTTTCACGATACCAGTCTTGGATAATCCGTTTACGGTGCAAGAGTTGGACACTGTATTGAATTATGTAAATATTAACAAAAGCTATGCAGGCATATGTCCAGGTCTTATTAAGGCACTGCCAGTGACGTAGTTTCTATTTTTGTTACATGTGTTTAATGGGATATTTTTGAATTTGTGTTATCCTGTTTCATGGTGTCATAACAAACTTTTTGTTCTGTTCAATGGTGGCAGGGATAAATAAGATTGTGGAAATTATAGGGGTATACCAATTATGAATACATTGGCAAAATTATATGACATGTTACTGTTGAAGAGACTTAAGTTGTGGGCTCACATAGACAAATGCCAGGCAGGGGCTCAGCAAGGGCGAGGGTGTGTTGAGCAAATAATGGCCTTGAGATTACTTTGCGACCTCGCAAACTTTAAGAAATGCAAATTATCTGTTCTGTTTATTGACTGCATATGAATGAGTGCCTCGGTGGAAATTAATTCAAGTGTTGCAGTCGCTGGGGTGTGGCGGGGTAATGCTGCGAACGGTACAGGCCATGTACGCGTGCACCCGCAGCCTGCTGCGGTCTCCCACCGCTACGGCAGGGGTTCGCCAAGGGGCTCCATCCAGCTGTTTACTTTTCACCATATACATGGTTCAGCTTGTTAGGATGTTAAGGCGTAGTGTTGGGCCTGATGGATTTCTTGGAGCCTTGCACACGCTATTATTTAGGGATGATATGGTAATACTGGCCACGACAAGGGATGCGTGTTTGAGGAAACTGACTGTGGTACTGGATTATTGTCGTGAATATGGAATGATGTTAAATGAAAAGAAAACAAAGGTTATGGTTATTCGCGGCACAGCTGAAGACAGAACCCTGTTGATAATGCATAATATTAAGATTGAGTACGCTTCTAAATACCTGTATATGGGGGCGTGGTTTAGCGATGATGCAAAAATAAATTCGGCGTTAGGTCTTCACGAAACGTCAGGAGAGGCACAACTCAATAAATTTGCTATATTTTGTGCTGCGAATGGTAATATGCCATACATATTGTTACACCCGCGGACGAGTGTCCGTATGTCTGTGTGTATGAGCAGCGAGCAATGTCCGTATGTCTGTGTGTATGAGCAGCGAGCAATGTCCGTCTGTCTGTGTGTACGAGTGGGTAGCGTGGCCGTGTGGGGCCGTTGGGGCTACACGAGCCTCATCTTAGGAGTTATCAGTGTGTTAACATAAAGTCGGTTTGTGTGAACTGTTAAATGTGTTTGGAGGTCATTTGTGTATAAGGGATGCGAGTAGGTGTGTATGTTGTTCAGATGAGATGATGTGGTGTGCTTGAAAGTATGTGTGGGGAGTGTTGTACGAATGGTTGAAGGTTGGAGTCTGCGGTAGCGGCCTTGGGGACCGTTGCCATGGTGCCGGGGACGGCAGGGAGAGAGGGAGAGCACAGCGGGGAGAGGGACGAGCAAGGTGGCCTTGGGAGAGCGGCGAAGGCTGCCCTTGGTGTATATCTGCCGCTCCGTCAGGAGAATCTGAGTGCCTCGTAAGTCAGCGCCTCGCATTAAGCCAGTACCCGTGTGTTGTGTGCCATTCACGTAAGCCTCGAGTGTGTGTTAGGTAACCATTTAGACAGTGTGACCATGTGAGTCTCCGTCCACCCCCCATCAGGACTTTGTATTGTGGCCTCCGCCATTAAATTTAGACAGTGTATTACAGTGTGTTCAGTGTCCTTTCCTCCGGGAGAATGATAAAGGTGCCATCAGCGGTGAAAACCGTTACTCGCTTCAGGTATTTCTACAGAACCTCCGTCAGGAGTTAAGTGGTTACGTGGGGCGCCCTTTGGGATAATAAGAAAGGTGAGTGCCCTGCGTAACATTGGTTGTCAGAAGTTTGGGATTGATTGTAGAAAAATCTGTGGCCGGTAGTTGTGTTAACACGCGGTCAAGATGGCGGGCAAGGAGGAAGGAGAAAGCGAGGTGACGCCTTGTGACGTCACTGAGGAAGAAAGTGGCGCGCTTCTAATGGCGGATAGGGGGAGAGTGGACACGAACAGGATCATGGCCATGACGAGAGAAATGATGAGCCATAATAGAAGTGAAAATGAGAGACTGATGAAAGAAATGGTTAGAAAAAATGAAAATTTAAGTGAAATGAAACAGATTTTAAATAAAGTGAGAGACACACTGAGCAGAGGCTTAACCGAGGTACCGGCTGACGCGAGGCAGGATACTGACGAGGCATGCGCTGATGTGGAAGGACGTCACCTGCCTGAAGCCACCCAGCGACTATGTGGCGTGACGGGGCACTGTACATCTCTGAAACGGCCAGTGGGCGTGGAAATCAGCGTAGGGAGCAGTGATGTGACGCTGCCTGTTTACGTCGCCGCGATGGAGGACTCTTTGTCTCCTCGGCCTGGAGTACCTGACGCAGGCAAGGGCGTGTGTCGATCTGGGGAAGAAGCTGTTAAGGGTAGGCGAGGAAGAGCTGCCCTTGTTCCCAGGTGACGCCCCTGCAGAGGTAGTGGCCGTGGAGAGAGTGCGTCTGGCCCCGAAACCCGAGACAAAAGTGCCTTGTAGGCCGAGTCGCAGGATGAAGGATTCAGCTGTTATAACGGAGTCTGGCACACGCGCGGACTCACACGTGGTTCCCATGGCAACGGTGGGGAGGACACAAGGAGCGGCGGCATCTCTATGCACACCCCCGCTCTTGCCAACCCGACGGGTGCGTATCAAGCGCCCACGGAGGAAGGGCGGCCTGCCGCCCCGGCGGGTGCGGATCAAGCGCCCACGGAGGAAGGGCGGTCTGTCGCCCCGGCGGGTGCGGATCAAGTGCCCACGGAGGAAGGGCGGCTGCCGCCCCGGCGGGTGCGGATCAAGCGCCCACGGAGGAAGGGCGCCCTGCCGCCCCAGCGGGTGCGGATCAAGCGCCCACGAAGGAAGGGCGGCCTGCCGCCCCGGCGGGCGCGGATAAAGCTCCCACGGAGGAAGGGCGGCCTGCCGCCCCGGCGGATGCGGATCAAACACCCACGGAGGAAGGGTGGCCTGCCGCCCCGGCGGGTGCGGATCAAGCGCCCACGGAGGAAGGGCGGCCTGCCGCCCCAGCGGGTGCGGATCAAGCGCCCACGGAGGAAGGGCGGCCTGCCGCTCCGGCGGGTACGGATCAAGCGCCCACGGAGGGAGGGCAAGAGGCCCGCTCACTTTGTCTCGGCATGGAATCACCGGAAGAAGAACCGCCGGCGTGGTGAACGTTGGAAGCCGCGCAACAAACAGTGGAGGCCTCGGAGAGCTAGGATGAAGAAGACGTCCCCATATCTGCCTCTGCTGCGTCTTCAGGAGGATGGCGAGTGCAGTGTGTGGCCCCCGCCGTAGCTGTAGCAGGTGGACGACGGTGGAGGGATGCATCGTGCCCTCTACCAGGCAGAGCCAGCCACAGCGTGTTGCTGTTGAGTCCTGTCACCGTCACCGGCGCTTTGCAGTGGAGGGCATGGTCGGTCGGGAAGTCGTGGCGCCCTTTGCCGCGGAGACGAGCAGTGGAGCAGAAGGGAGAACTGCGGGGCCAATGGAGAGTGACTCTTGGGCCGTGGTTACCTCTGAGGCGAGCCCAGGGTAGAGGACGTCCCCTGTGGCTTGTGGCGCCCTTTGCCGCGAAGACGAGCAGTGGAGCAGAGAGGAGAACTTCGGGGCCAATGGAGAGTGACTCTTGGGCCGTGGTTAGCTCTGAGGCGAGCCCAGGATAGAGGACGCGTCCCCTGTGGTTTGTGGCGCCTGATAGAAGGTGCAGCTGGAGTTCCTGCGTGTGTGTCTCGCGTGCGAAGAGGGGGGGCGGCCTGGCGCGACCTGCCAACACTGTGTGGCGCCTGGTGGAGGTGATGGAGGGATTTAATTGCAGCTGTAAGGCTTTGGGTGGTAATGTTTGGTTTAGGGGTGTGTTTAATGAATTTTTATTATGTTAATTTTGTGTGTTTCAACTATGGTTTCCCTATTTTTCTTTGATGTACTTTTTAGGATAAAGGATTTAGGATAAAGGATTTAGGATAAAGAAAACAGCGAGAAGCTGTTCTGGAGGAAGGAGGATAATGTTACACCCGCGGAGAAGTGTCCGTATGTCTGTGTGTATGAGCAACGAGCAATGTCCGTATGTCTGTGTGTATGAGCAGCGAGCAATGTCCGTCTGTCTGTGTGTACGAGTAGGTAGCGTGGCCGTGTGGGGCCGTTGGGGCTACACGAGCCTCATCTTAGGAGTTATCAGTGTGTTAACGTAAAGTCGGTTTGTGTGAACTGTTAAATGTGTTTGGAGGTCATTTGTGTATAAGGGATGCGAGTAGGTGTGTATGTTGTTCAGATGAGATGATGTGGTGTGCTTGAAAGTATGTGTGGGGAGTGTTGTACGAATGGTTGAAGGTTGGAGTCTGCGGTGGCGGCCTTTGGGCCGTTGCCATGGTGCCGGGGACGGCAGGGAGAGAGGGAGAGCACAGCGGGGAGAGGGACGAGCAAGGTGGTCTTGGGAGAGCGGCGAAGGGTGTATATCTGCCGCTCCGTCAGGAGAATCTGAGTGCCTCGTAAGTCAGCGCCTCGCATTAACCTAAGACGTGCGTACAGGGGGTTTTCTACAGGGTCATACTGTGCGCATGTATGATGATTTTGGGACCCATTGCCAATTTCGATAAAAAGTACATCAGCGTGTAGGGAATGTTTGCGTGCATCGGCCCATATATATTTGACCCCCCAACAAATGTCTGGGGGGGGTGGGGGAACGGTCCGTAGTTGAAAAATGTGGAGCGAATGGCACCGCGCGGCTAGATTGTCATCGAGCGGCGATATTTCCCTGCCGAGTTTTCACGCGCCCAGGGGATAGAACGAGAGGGAGGAGGGGGTGGGTTACCGCGTTAGAGGGAGGCAAGGAGTGAGTCGTGGAGAGAGTGAAGGCAGTAAACATATGCAGCTGTGTGATAATTGTAGAGGCACCCCAGGCGTATGGATGTCTTGGGATTTTGAACCTTATGTCTAGGAGGTGTCTGGTGTTCGTTGCCACCAAGAGGTCTACAATAACATGAGTCAGGAATGGAGAGAGAGAGAGAAAGTGAGACATGCGTATGTCGTACGTATAAATGGACTTCAGAATTGCATGCATGGTACTTGCACGAGTGCGGGGCGAGTGTGTGGCGGGGTGGTGTCGAGAGTTGACATGTAGTACTATACCCACACTAATTTTTAGCCGCCTGCCTATAAACGCGCGGTTTTGGTACGCGTTCAAAAGCTCTGCTCTTAAGAGTCTTCCCGCAGTCCGCCGGGGGAACTCTTAAGAGTCTCCCCGCAGCTCCCGGGTTAAGCCAGTACCCGTGTGTTGTGTGCCATTCACGTAAGCCTCGAGTGTGCGTTAGGTAACCATTTAGACAGTGTGACCATGTGAGTCCTTGTCCACCCCCCATCAGGACTTTGTATTGTGACCTCCGCCATTAAATTTAGACAGTGTATTACAGTGTGCTCAGTGTCCTTTCCTCCGGGAGAATGATAAAGGTGCCATCAGCGGTGAAAACAGTTACTCGCTTCAGGTACTTCTACCGAACCTCCGTCAGGAGTTATGTGGTTACGTGGGGTGCCCTTTGGGGTGATAAGAAAGGTGAGTGCCCTGCGTAACAATATATAAGCGCAAGGTGTTCGAAGCTGCAATGCAATGCTGCAATAATAATATCTAAAGGGTCGGGCCGCATCAGCATCAAAAGACTTAGAGGGCCGCATGCGGCCCCCGGGCAACAGGTTGCACAGGCTAGCCTTATGTGGTATTTTCGATTTCGAACATCAATGTACTGTAGCCTGCTTGTGATGAATACATGTCCTTGGGGGCCTAGAAACCAGGTGCATTTCAGAAACATGCTGCAGCATCGTAGAGAGAGAAAACTTAGAAAACACTAAGACAATTAAACAGTAACTAAATAGCATACATTATGTAGTTTTATCCTGACTTTTACTACTGAAATCAATATTTATAATGGAGGCATGTGCCATCTAATTTACATATATTTGGAGTGTTGTTGCAGGCCAAAACATTGCAATGGTTCAAAATATTCTGAACACCTGGTTATTTCTGACAACTGAGTTATTGCCAGAAATCTATAATAATATAAGCGAAAGTGTGTCTGTCTGTCTGTCTGTCTGTCTGTGTGTGTGTGTGTGTGTGTGGTATAGGTTCCGGCCCCCTTGGCGCAATCACCTCATATGACACATTTTTGGAACCGGGTTGACCAGGGGAAGGTTTTAAGCCCACTTATGAGATGATTCGATCACTTTTTTTTTCTTTTCTTTTTTAGCAGCCTATTAGCGATAATTGTGAAAAAAAAGTGGGTTGCGAGAATTGAGGAAACCTTGATGTAGGGTGATGGGTATATATATATATCCCCCGTATATATATACCCCGGTGAGTGAATGGGTGGGGTGATGGGTAATGGGTGTGGGGTGATGGGTGAGTGAATGGGTGGGGGGTGATGGGTTGGGGGTGATGGGTGATGGGTGAGGGAATAGGTGGGGGGTGATGGGTAATGGTAAATATAATCGAAAGTGTGTCTGTCTGTCTGTCTGTGTGTGTGTGTGTGTGTGTGTCTGGTATAGGTTCCGCCCCCCGTGGCGCAATTACCTCATATGGCACAATTTTGGAACCGGGTTGACCAGGGGAAGGTTTTAAGCCCAATTATGAGATGATCCGATAACTTTTTTTTTCTTTTTTTTTAGCAGCCTATTAGCGATAATTGTGAAAAAAAAAGTGAGTTGCGAGAATTGAGGAAACCTTGATGTAGGGTGATGGGTAATGGGTGAGTGAATGGGTGGGGTGATGGGTAATGGGTGTGGGGTGATGGGTGAGTGAATGGGTGGGGGGTGATGGGTTGGGGGTGATGGGTGATGGGTGAGGGAATAGGTGGGGGGTGATGGGTAATGGGTGAGTGAATGGGTGTGTGGTGATGGGTAATGGGTGGGGGGTGATGGGTAATGGATGAGTGAATGGGTGGGGGGAATACATACATTTCTACATCCATGATTTCAGGAAAGTTAGAAGGGGCTATCTGGAGAGTCCGTGTTTGGTGGGCCGAAGGCCCACCAAACACAGGTGGTGGGCCTTCGGCCCACCACCAATAGCCCTCCGCAGGAGCTAGCCAAAAAGTCCGCCCGGAGGGCGGCTTTGCGGCTAGTTATATATAAATTAAAGATCCCGTTGTCATAAGCACTACCTTAATGCGAATCTAGGGCAAAAGATATCTTGATAATATACGGTTCTTCCATTATTTACATTTCCAAGAAATGAAATGAGAACACTTCCCAAGGAAATGATTTGATTAGCACCACTAATTATAATCAAATTGCATATTCAGAAGAAAGTGGATATAATGATCATACACACACACACACACACACACACACACACACACACACACACACACACACACAAACACAACACACACATACACACACATACACACACACACACACACACATTTTATATATATATATATATATATATATATATATATATACATGTATATAATACATATATATATATATATATATATATATATATATATATATATATATATATATATATATATATATATATATATATATATATATATATATATATATATATATATATATATATAGTTGATTTTCTTGTTAGATTCATCATGATGTTTCAGGGTGACAGAGACACTCGGTATACTTGGGGTTGTTTATGCAACGTTTCGCCAAGGCACTTGGCATCATCAGGCTAAAAATAGTTAAAATTTAATATATTGTAATGCTAAAAAGCGAACATCTAAAAAATTAATTCTAAGAAACAATAAAATATTCCTATATTTAGTGAATGTTAGTGAATTAGTGAATATGGCTACCCCCTCAAATTAATTGAAACAACCATCTCAAAGTTCTTAGATAAAAAGTTCAACCCAGAGTCGAACGAACCCGAACCCACATTAGACACACACTATGGTAAACTCCCATTTTATGGCCATCTCAGTTACACCATTCGGAAAAAACTCAATGATCTGCTTAAGTCACATCTTCCTAACTCAAAATTTAAATTTATTTTTACTAATTCTCTTACCCTAAGAACTCATTTCAAATATAAAGACTCTATACCTAAAGCCCTTATTTCTAACATAATTTATGAATTCAAATGTTCTAGCTGTAACGCTAGATACGTCGGCGAGACGACAAGGAATCTAACCCTTAGGCTTTCTGAGCACAAAGGTGTTTCTGCACGTACTGGTCGACCCATTTCTTCACCTTCGCAATCTGCAATCCGCTCACACTCACATGATTTAGATCACCCTTTTTCTATGAATGACTTTAGTATCCTATCCAAGGCACACTACCCTAGTGACACTAAATTATTAGAAGCTATACACATCAAGCACTTGTCCCCTGATCTTAATAACCAAGTCATTTCACAACAACTACATATACTCAAATGACTACCACTGTTTCGATTGCCCGACTCTCGGTTCGATCGCCCCACACAAGCTGAAATGTCACTCACAAAACTAGTGTTCATTCAGTCCTCTACCAACTCAGACAGCATACACACCAAGGTCCGTTAAGTACAAATTATATTTTATTTATTAGTTAGTAATTTTAGAAAATATAGGAATATTTTATTGTTTCTTAGAATTAATTTTTTAGATGTTCGCTTTTTAGCATTACAATATATTAAATTTTAACTATTTTTAGCCTGATGATGCCAAGTGCCTTGGCGAAACGTTGCATAAACAACCCCAAGTATACCGAGTGTCTCTGTCACCCTGAAACATCATGATATATATATATATATATATATATATTATATATATATACGTATATATATATATATATATATATAATAAATATATATATATATATATATATATATATATATATATATGTATATGTATATATATATATATATATATATTATATATATATATATATATATATATATATATATATATTATATGTTAAACTCCCATTTTACGGCCATCTCAGCTACACCATTCGAAAAAAACTCAATGATCTACTTAAGTTACATCTTCCTAACTCAAAATTTAAATTTATTTTTACTAATTCATTTACCTTAAAGTAATCGTCCAGACCATTTCATCATTCCTGATTTAATGCAATCAAAGCATAGCCATTAACGAGTATATCAACAATACGTCGTCACTTTTTGTATCCAGTCAGCCGTTTTTAAATAATCCGCAATCAAAATCTGCAAATTCCCCGAGTTTTCAAAACGCTCTCAAGGTTTGCAGACGCTCAGGCTCAGGCTCGGTGACGTAGCATCAGGGAGGCTCATCTTCCCGCGCTGATCAGAGAGACACGTAAACACAGAGATAAATACAGGGTGTAACACGAGTTTATGCAAATGTTGATACAGGAGATAGACCGAATTATTCTAAGAACAAAATGCTCTATACCCATATGCTTTTTGAAGCTTCCTTTACGTGACATGGAGTGAGAAAGAATTACCGCGGCCGTCATGTAACTCACGGCTAGCGGGAGGCAGGAGGTATATGAGATGTGCACTCGCGCGTATGCCCCCCGGTGAAATAAATGAATTATCTAATCATAATTTCTACTAGTTATGGACAATTACAGTATCTTATAAGTTTTAACTACACAATCGATATTAATAAACGGCTGTTATTTACCAAATAAGCAGTACATGAGAACAGCAGGGCTGTCATAAGCAATAATGTAAAGGGCTACTTGACATTATGTCGGCGAGGAAGAGGCAAGGTGGGTAGGATGGGTGCCGTGCGAGCTACATCAGCTGTGTCCCTCCTTCTCCGCCCAGGGCAGTGGCAGTGTTTAGTTTGAGAGAGTGAACTCTGCGGACAATGCCGTACTCCTACAGTAACGTGGAGTATGCGGATATGGTGTTTATCTACGGGTTCTGCAATGGAAGTGCAAATGCTGCCGTACAGGAATACAGACCCTACAGAAAGTCCCTTAACAGGTAAATGGTCCCCAATGTTGCGAACATCTATTACAGGGTATTTCAACACCTTCGTGACAAAGGATCTTTCCCTGAATGGTGCACAGCTGAAAGGATAGGGAACATGGAAAGTGAGGCAGATTCTCATGCAGCGGAAAACAGCCCAGACATAAGCACAAGAAGAATTTCCCTCCGACTTGGAGTTTCTCACATGAAAGCATGGAGGGTGCTGAGAAAGAAGGTCTTCATCCATATCATCTGCACAAGGTTCAACATCTTCAGAATGGAGATTCAGTGAGGCGATTGGAGTTTTGTAAATCGCTACAGCAAATTCCCAGCTGTGGAAATATATTTTGTTCACCGATGAGGCCACATTTACCCGTGCCGGAATGCATAATGCTCATAATGAACATTGGTGATCAAGGAGAATCCTCACAAGATGTAGAAAGTAATTTCAGCAAAGATTTTCTATCAATGTCTGGTGTGGCATGATTGGTGAGCACTTGATTGGCCCACACATCTTTCAAGATCGCATTAACGGGATATTATGCTAACTTTTGATAGATCACACTCCCCTCACTCCTAGATGTTCCCCTGGGCACACGGCGCCGACTAGTATTTCAGCATGACGGGGCACCACCACACTTCAGTAAGCAAGTGAGGCAGCATCTTGACCAAACATTTCCTGGACGGTGGATAGGCCGGGGAGGACCACACCCATGGCCTGCCAGATCACCAGACCTAACACCACTGGATTTTATCTCTGGGGAGACATGAAATCACATGTATACAATAAGAAAGTGACAACAAGCAAGAACTTCTGGAGAGAATAATGGCAGCTTCACAGCACATCAAGAACAAGCCAGAAATTCTAAGAAAAAGTGTTCATTCCATACTTCAGCGAGCGCAACTGTGTATTGAAGCTGATGGTGGCCACTTTGAACACTTGCTGTGATCATCACAACATTAAGGTAAGTCATGATGACAAGAGACAGTACGTAAGAGTAAGTAGATCGAGCTGCCGGGAGATTACTGACATTCAGCTGTAGACGTTGCCACGTAGCATTTTACAGTATTGGTGTGTCAAATTTCAGCTATGCTGTCTTCATGTAATGCTTATCAGTAAATTTAATGAATCTTTGTCTCGTTATAAGATACTGTAATGCTCCCTAATTTGTAACAATCATAATTAAACAAATGTTCATAATTTCAGAGATGACCACGATCCGTAAATAATCCCCATATCCAGAACCCCATATCCAGAATAATACTCCACATTACCGTAAGCGTACAACACTGTCTACAGCTTATTTCTCTCAAATTGATACTAAATAAGTCATGATTTTAACTCTCAAACTAAACACTGTCGCTAATCTGGGCGGGAGAAGGAGGGACACAGCTGTTGTAGCCTCGCACGGCACCCATCCCTACCCACCTTGCCTCTTCCTCGCCGACATAATGCCAAGTAGCCCTTTACATTATTGCTTATCACAGCCCTGCTGTTCTCATGTACTGCTTATTTGGTAAATAACAGCCGTTTATTAATATCGATTGTGTAGTTAAAACTTATAAGATACTGTAATTGTCCATAACTAGTAGAAATTATGATTAAATAATTCATAATTTCACCGGGGGACATACGCACGAGTGCACATCTCATACCTCCTGCCAAGATAAAGAGACAGATAAAGAAAGATAAAGAGACACCTGTTAATCCACCTCGTACTCGGGCTCAAACATATAGGATCCCATGACAATCTGAGGTTCGTTTTCCTCATAGTATACGCGACCAGCGTCATTTCTTTCGGTGTCAGATTGAGCATCGTACTCTAAATCTGTCACAGCGACAGATTCACTGTCTGACACCGAAGTACAATCGCTCATCATAACATTTGCCGACAGGTGCCAGACAGAGTGTCTGCGGGCGTCCCTGTTCTGACGTCATCAATAACAGTCGTAGCCCTGTTGGAGGGAAGATTTTTTTTTTCGCGCGCTTTTTACAAAAGTCGTGTTTTTACGGAAATAAGGCCTGGAAATCAATTATTTTTGGTGGATTAGGTGTTTTGAATGTACATTCAACATAATTCGGCAAAAAAAAAAAGGGTCTGGACGACTACTTTAAGAACTCATTTCAAATATAAAGACTCTATACCTAAAGCCCTTATTTCTAACATAATTTACGAATTCAAATGTTCTAGTTGTAACGCTAAATACGTCGGCGAGACGACAAGGAATCTAACCCTTAGGTTTTCTGAGCATAAAGGTGTTTCTGCACGTACTGGTCGACCCATTTCTTCACCTTCGCAATCTGCAATCCGCTCACACTCACATGATTTAGATCACCCTTTTTCTATGAATGACTTTAGTATCCTATCCAAGGCACACTACCCTAGTGACACTAAATTATTAGAATCCATACACATCAAGCATCTGTCCCCTGATCTTAATAATCAAGTCACTTCACACCAACTACATATACTCAAATGACTATCACTGTTTCGATTGCCCGACTCTCGGTTCGATCGCTCCACACAAGCTGAAATGTTACCCACGAAACTAGTGTTCATTCAGTCCTCTACCAACTCAGACAGCATACACACCAAGGTCCGTTAAGTACAAATTATATTTTATTTATTAGTTAGTAATTTTAGATAATATAGGAATATTTTATTGTTACTTAGGAAATAATTTTTTAGATGTTCGCTTTTTAGCATTGCAATATATTAAATTTTTAACTATTTTTAGCCTGATGATGCCAAGTGCCTTTGGCGAAACGTTGCGCATAAACAACCCCAAGTATGACGAGTGTCTTTGTCACCCTGAATTATCAATATATATATATATATATATATATATATATATATATATATATTTACGTAATTATTTTTCTATACATTTATTTCCAGATTTTCTTCAAGTGTCCGTAGTCGAAGCAGGACGTAACAAATGACGCTCGATTAACTTATTTCAGTCCTTACACTTGTCCACAGTAAATTACGTAAATCTTATATAGACTACTCACACGTATGTACCAACAGCGGGATTGTTGACGATGCAAATTGATACCACGTCAGAATGAATTAGGAGGTGATTAGGGTTCAAACAGATGGACGATGCAGGGAACCCAAATCACTACTAGAAAATAGCATTATTTAACTACCTGGCAACTCAAAAAGCGGCTGCACCAAACGCAAGAAAAATCCTATTGATATTATCATGGAGGTATAATATAAAGGGAGGGGCCGAGGCGCGAGAACAGTGAGGTCATTCAGGTCGGCCGGTGGCCATACAACGACTGGCAGAAAGGACTCAAGGAGGTTGTAGGAGCCGCTCCCTTGCCCCTGAGGACGCCACCCTGGCCGCCCTGCATTCATTCATTCATTCAGCATACAAGCATACAGCATATATACAGCATACATACAATTTAGTGAAGTGGGACTTCATTGAAAGGTTGTATGAACTTCAATACCACGAACAGCTTCATTTAGGGAATAAACTGAGAGCTGCACATGTTGCGTGGAGAAGAAAAAAAAATTAATGTAAAATTAGCAGCACAGTTACTCAGTGAATCGGTTGCAAATTCATTGAGATTTTGCCTGCAGAAACAAATTAGTAATTTTGATGGCTGTGAAGCTACTACTATCAATTTCATTATGATCAACACTGTTTTTGACATAATGAATTCCAGGAATTTAAATGCAAGTGGGTACAAGTCTCCAATTCGAAAGGAAAACTCAAATAATGTAAAAGATTTTTTGGTGAAAGCAGAAACGTATATTAGAGCACTTAAATGATCTGATGGGTTGGAGGTTCTGAAGTCAAATCGAAAAACAGGCTTTCTTGGATTTCTTTTTTGTATACGGAGTTTTCAGATCCTACATGAAAACTTGATTGCATCTAATGGTTCAACACTTAAGTTTTTAATGACGTATAAATTAAGTCAAGACCATATAGAACTGTTTTTTGGGAAAGTAAGGCATATGGGAGGATGCAATAATAATCCCACAGTCAGACAGTTTTCTGCTGCCTATAAGAAGTTGCTGGTACGTAATGATATGCTAGATATTGCGCGTGGTAACTGCCTCCCCCTGGAATCTGTACCAATACTAACTGTACCTAGCCAATGTAATGATGCAGTGACTCAACATTCAGTAACGATCATAAACACTTCTCTTGTGAAAAGCAGAGTTAAAAATGAAACCACTAAATCAGATAATATAGAGGAAAATGATTACATGTATATGCCCACTGCTTCACACTTATCAAAGTACTCCAACAAAATCGTTGCATACATTGCCGGCTTCGTGCTGCACAGTCTTGGCAAATCTTTGCATTGCGAGGCCTGTATTGACGCTTTGACCTTGAGAGAAGCCACTGCCTCCTCCATCCACTCCCTTATCAACCTTAAAACCAAAGGGAGATTAATATATCCCACAGACGACGTAATAGACATTTGTGTAACAAGTGAAAAACTTATCAGAGAAATCATGGCCAGAACAAAAGCTCCACATTTTACACTGGGGAGAGTGAACTTTCATAAGGTGGTAAGTGCAGTCTTACAGACTTACGTTAGTAAAAGTATATTCCTTAATCTTAGTGATCATATGTTTGACACAGAGCCCCATGTAAATCACTTACATTTACTAACTAAGGCAGTTGCCGAAAAATATTTGCAGGTGAGGTGTCACTATACTGGGAAACAGATAACTGCCAAGTTGCAGGACAGAGTTAGATTTAGGAGTCGGCAAATATACACAAAACTCATTCACTTCACTGGCCAGTAGCATACACACTCTCTCTCTCCCTCTCTCTATGTACATGTAGTCATTTAAGTATTAACATTTTTGTACTTATATTTTACTCTTTTATGTAGTTGTACTGATAGTGATGTGGTGGTGTTGATGGTGAAGTTGATGTGGTAGTTGTACTGATGGTGATGTGGCGGTGTTGATGGTGAAGTTGATGTGGTAGTTGTACTGATGGTGATGTGATGGTGGTGATGCTGAAGTTGATGTGGTAGTTGTACTGATGGTGATGTGGTGGTGTTGATGGTGAAGTTGATGTGGTAGTTGTACTGATGGTGATGTGGTGGTGTTGATGGTGAAGTTGATGTGGTAGTTGTACTGATGGTGATGTGGTGGTGTTGATGGTGAAGTTGATGTAGTTGTACTGATGGTGATGTGGTGGTGTTGATGGTGAAGTTGATGTGGTAGTTGTACTGATGGTGATGTGATGGTGGTGATGGTGAAGTTGATGTGGTAGTTGTACTGATGGTGATGTGGTGGTGTTGATGGTGAAGTTGATGTGGTAGTTGTACTGAGGGTGATGTGGTGGTGTTGATGGTGGTGTTGATGGTGAAGTTGATGTAGTTGTACTGATGGTGATGTGATGGTGGTGATGGTGAAGTTGATGTGGTAGTTGTGCTGATGGTGATGTGGTGGTGTTGATGGTGAAGTTGATGTGGTAGTTGTACTGATGGTGATGTGATGGTGGTGATGATGAAGTTGATGTGGTAGTTGTACTGATGGTGATGTGGTGGTGTTGATGGTAAAGTTGATGTGGTAGTTGTACTGATGGTGATGTGATGGTGTTGATGGTGAAGTTGATGTGGTAGTTGTACTGATGGTGATGTGGTGGTGTTGATGGTGAAGTTGATGTGGTAGTTGTACTGAGGGTGATGTGGTGGTGTTGATGGTGAAGTTGATGTAGTTGTACTGATGGTGATGTGGTGGTGTTGATGGTGAAGTTGATGTGGTAGTTGTACTGATGGTGATGTGGTGGTGGTGATGATGGAATTTATAATTCATCGGTCCCTATCTTATATATGAGTATATATTGTTCCGATAGGAATATATCCGTGCTACTATAGCGTGCGGTCTACCGCACATTTTCGGGATATTTGCACTTCAGGCTGCAACTTACTATTGTTGTAATTATAATATTGTCTCATATCTTCTCTATCTACACTATAGTTAATACAAATATACACAAAATTCATTCACTTCACTGGCCAGTAGCATACATGCACTCTCTCTGTCCCTCTCTCTATGTACATATACTAGTTATTTAAGTATTATAATTTTTGTACTTATATTTCACTTTTTCATGTATTTCTTATTTATGTCTTAAATAAAAGTTGTAATATAATAATACATGTGCGTAATACCCATCAAACCTCCTTGGAAATAACGCACAGTGCGTTGTGAGAAGCGAGTTCTGCCAGTCGTGGGCGGAGCTTCAGCCCGACAGCCGAACCTTACTATCTGGTGAAGAGCGGGGCTGGGAAGGCACCTCCAGATATATACTACCTCCATGGATATTATCTTCTTAAATTTTTCCTTAAATTTTTCTTTCATATTTTATGGCATGAAACTGATATTATTCACATTATCTTCGAATTCAAGCACTCATTACTTTCCCATGCTCTTGTTTTAGGTGACATGTATAATCCTCCTACTGTGATATATTCATGTGATGTATTATACACTATTAATAATTCAAGTTTGTCTGGTATTATTAACTCTATTTCCTTGACCTTTAGACCCTTCTTTGTCTTCAGTGATTTCTTTCTTTGAGTGCAATAGAAAGTTAGCAACTTTGCTTGGTCAATATTTCTTGTTGCTAATTTATTTATTTTTTAAATTGTATGCAGTTCTCATCTTTGAAAACAACTTTTCTCAATTACATTTTCGTCGGAAATGAAAAAAAATGTAAAGGTATTTAAGGCCTACAAAAAGGGTTGGGTTGGGTGGTTAATCCAGAGGGTTAATTTGGGGTCTCAAAAGAACATAAGAAAATAAGGAAGCTACAAGAGGCCGTGAGACCTACATGTGGTAGTTCCTGTTACTTAACACTACCTACATCCACCTTTCATCCCCATCCATGAAGTTGTCTAGCCTTCTTTTAAAGCTCCTTTTTGACTCCGCACTAACCACCTGACGACTGAATCCATTCCAATAATTTACCACCCTATTTGTGAGCCAGTTTCTCCTTATTTTGTTAAACCTATATATACGCTTTTCCAGTTTGAATCCGTTACTTATTGTTCTACCCTGCTTACTAGTTGTAAGAACATTTCCTACATCGCCATTATTGTATCCCTTTAACCACTTAAAAACTTATATCAAATCGCCCCTTACTATACGCCTCTCGAGTGAGTGTAAATTTAATAGCTTCAATCTCATTTCATAACTAAAGTAACGGATCTCCAGTATAATTTTAGTCATCCTTCTCTGGACTAATTTTAACAGTGTTATATCCATCCTGTAATACGGGGACAAAAAACTGAACAGCATAGTCCAGGTGAGGTCTGACTAGAACCAAATAAAGCTTTGAAATAACTTCAGCACGTCTACTTTTAACACTCCTGGCTATGAATCCTAAAACCCTATTAGTTCGATTTCTAGCGTCAATACATTGTTTCCTAGGACGGAGGTCTGAGCTTACCCTCACTCCCAAATCCTTCTCGCCTTTCGATCTCTTCAGTGATATACTGCGTATAGTGTACCTATTACCAGAATTTACTCTACCAACATGAATAACGCTACACTTGTCAATATTAAATTACCTCTGCCACCTGACTACCCTATCGTTTAACTTATCTAAGTCTCCCTGCAAACCGTTTACCGTAACCGTAAGACTGTGATCTTATAATCCTACCCGTTTTAGTATCATCTGTAAACTTTCTGATATAACTGCTAATCCCACTATCTAAGTCGTTGATGTAAATAAAAAAACAGTAATGGTCTCAAAACCGTGGAAACCCACTTGTTTCCTGCCCCCATTCAGATCCATCTTTATATTTTTCAAGTGTTAGTCGATTTAGTTAGATTTCAAATCGATCGTTGCTATTCTTCAATATTAATGGTAAAGAATTCCTTTACTATTAATAGTAACTCTTTGTTGCCTATCGATTAGCCAATATATAATCCAACGAAGAACCTTCTCGTCTATTCCATGTGCCTTACACTTATTTAAGAGTCTATCATGCGGTACCTTATTAAATGCCTTACTAAAGTCTAGGTATATAATATCATATTACTCATAATTATCTACTGTCTCATAAACTTTCATATAAAAATTCAATAGATTGGTGAGACATGACCTACCCTTGGTGTACCCATGTTGCGAATCATTTACCGAACTATGCTTTTCTGTGTATGTCCTCCTGAGTACAAATAAATAATCATTTATAATTTTATACATACCCTCTCCAGAACTTACAATCTCCCCTTGAACTATTTTTAACGGACCCTCCAATTCCCTAGTCCTTGTTTTATAGACCTGTAAAAAGTACATTAGGGTTGGTCTTTGTCTGGCCAGCAACTTTAAACTCATAATTTTTCTTTGCTGCTCTTGTTAACTTTTTCACTGTCCTACCTATCACATTATACTGATCTCTGCTCACCTGTCTTGCCTTGACCCTTTTGTACATTTTTTTTTGTTTGTCCTATGTTGTATTTCAAACTTGTAGTCATCCATTTGGGGTCATTTTTCCTTGATCTTATCGCCCTATAAGGAATATTCTTTTTCTGACCTGCAATTAAACCTGCTGACAAAGAATGTATAGTACTCACCGACTTCCCCTTCCGCCCCGATCTGAGATCTCAATCTCACACTCCTTCCTACCCCAGTTAATCCCTTTCAGGTGTCTTCTTAATCCAACAAAATTAGCCTTTCTGAAGTCAGGTACTCTATGCTTATTAACACTTCTAGATCCTACTTCCTCCCATTTTAAGCAAAATCTAATTTCACAATGATCGCTATTACCTAACTCATCTCAAACTTCCACCTCTATGACTAAATCTTCCCTGTTTTTTAGTGATACATCTAGAATATTATCTCTCCTAATAGGCTCCTTGATTGCTTGCTTTAGAAAATTACCCTGAACAAGTTTTAACAATTCCTCTGCGTCATTGTCTTCTACGATTAAATCCCAGTCTACGTATGTTCCTAAGATTAAAATCTCCTACCACGCATAATCGGTTATATCTACAAACCTTGCTTATTTCTTGCCATATAGGAGCTAAATCCTCTTTACATAAATTTGGAGACCTGTACACTATACCAAAGACCATCTTATCAGTTCCTTCTCTAATTTCCACCCATATAAACTTTACACCCTGACAAGGATGAATTAGGGTGAGAGCATTCTTGTACCGGTGCATGGTAGACTAACGGCCGCTTTTTTCAACATGGACTAGGAAGAGTCTAATGTGGAGCTTCCATGTTAGACTCAAGTGGCACCAATGCCAAGAACGCGTTTTTTAGACACCAGCATCGAGAGCTAACATGGCCTTATGTTGATCCACGGCTAAGACCACTCTGCGCTTGGGTTGGCAGCCCTGAACCAGGGAGATATTTTGTTGGGGGACGGAGAGCGGAGGACCCGGGAGCATATTACCGTTTTCTAGAAGAGTATGTGGCGTTTACTCTTGAACACGGCAGGTTAGATAACGTTAGGCTACGGGTAGGGTAGCTTAAGTTTCGTGAAATTGACAGAGTAACTTTGCGTGGGAATCACAATGACGATATTTTCAAGAAGTTCCTATTGTTAGTTTCGGGGCTACAGCCAAGCGTCTTCACTGAGAAACCACATACTCGCATAGAGAACGGGAATATGCGACCCGGGAGGAGGCATTTGTCTTTACGCCATGCTACCGAGAACAACAAAACACACCATACCATATATTCATCTATTTTCTTAATTTATTCACTTTTTTACCCACATTTTCCCTGATCTTCATAGCTCTCCCCACTATCGGGAGTAAAGATTATCATGGTCATGTTATAGTTATTATTTAGTTGCACAACTAATGAAGCCTTAAATCACTTAAAGGAACTAAACAAACACTATCAAATGGAAACAAATTCCCCACCAAAAATAAGAAATGGCAATAAAGGGACTATTTCCTTATTTGCTTCCGCCCCATCATCCCCCCAAGTTGAAATTTCTGCCAGCAACAGTCAAGTTATGTTACTGTTACGTTAGATTACGGTCAGGTTAGGTATACATAAACACAGGTAAAAACTTATTATATATATATATATATATATATATATATATATATATATATATATATATATATATATATATATATATATATATATATTATATATATAATATATATATATAATATATATATATATAATTTGAGTCGTAGAAAATAGGACCACTCGGTGACGCGAAAAGTTGGAACTTACGACGGGGACGAGAGCACGGAGACGAGGAGAGAGAAGCAATAAAGGAGGAGAGAGAAGGAGAAGAGCAATGTAAATGGGAGGATAGGTGGAGAGGAGAGAGAGAGAGAGAGAGAGAGAGGAGAGAGAGAGAGAGAGAGAGAGAGAGAGAGAGAGAGAGAGAGAGAGAGGAGAGAGAGAGAGAGAGAGAGAGAGAGAGAGAGAGAGAGAGAGAGAGAGAGAGAGAGAGAGAGAGAGAGAGAGAGAGAGAGAGAGAGAGAGAGAGAGAGAGGAGAGAGGAGGGAGAGAGAGAGAGAGAGAGAGAGAGAGATCATACATGAGTGAGAGGACAATAGGATGTGAGAATGAGGTGGATAGATGTGTGGAAATGGGAGACTTCTGCCGTGGCCTCCCCGTAGAGGGAGTTGTAAGGAACCGCTGTTAGCGTAGACTAGACTATATGACCCAAAAAAGAATAAATGTCGCCTCTGTTCCCATTAATTAAATGCAAGTGCTGTTGTATAGTCGTATAAGTGATGTACTTTAGTTGCTGATAGCCTGGACTTGGCGGGCGAGGTAAACAAACCAGATTTCATAGGGCGCCAAACGCGGTCTTCTAAAATATATTTCAGAATCTTCATAATATGCAGTAGATGCATGAATAACATTTATATTTTGCCAAACATAGTATTGGCAAAATCTTTAACTTTTCTTATCATTGGTATTTCCATAGTATTCGTAAATATCATTAGATTTTGGTGTTAGACAGGGTCGTGGATGTATAGCAATTCCAATGCGATTTTCGTTAGTCTTCGACCAACTTAAGACTAATCCCCCCCCGGAAAAAGTTTAATAAACTGAAATGTCTGTCTAAAGCCTTGGTTAGCCTTGGTTTAGCCTAAGTCCACGTTTAAAAAATCGGCCGTTAGGCTTCACCCAAACAAGTGCCTTTCGCCAGATTGAGCTGGCCGTGAGTCACATTATGCACCAATATGAAAGTATGGCCATCGCGCACCTGAGCAATACCAGACTCGAGACGAACACCATGGATTTTCACATATTCAGAAAAGACAAGTACATCCGTACCGTCGGCAACTGCCCGTAAGCAAATACGTAACATCTTAGCGGAATGAGGATCTAGAATACTGCAGTTGACTAAAATCATGTTTGCTGTTGGTGCCTGTGTTAAGCAAAGAGCAGGAGAAGCGAAAGCAGGAGAGGTACCGGTGGCATCGGGCATCGTGGCTGGTGCCTGTGAACGAAGAGCGTGGCCCTGGGGTGGCGAGGGAGGCGTGTGACCAAGAATGCGCGGCGGTGGTGATGTTCCAGGGCAGGGACAACTCATTTCCTCATCTGCCGTGCAAAGGGCACGTGACTGTTTCAAAGCAAAGCGTGACAAGTCTGACCAAGGAAAGTGATAAAATCCGCATCAGGAAAAAATCACCACATGAAACCGATGCAAGCTTGGGAGACCGAGCAAGCCATCAGAAGGAAGTGTATAATTTTTGACAACATCAAATTTAACACTGACAGGCTTCGCGGTACAAAGGTACAAGAAGAAGCATTGTGGTACGAGAGAGCCTGAGTGAAACTTGTGAGAAAAAAATCGGAGTGAGTTGGTAGTTTGAAGCCGGGCGAAGAAGAAAGGTCGCCTTTGTTTGCGTTGACAATATAAACATTGGCCGCGAACCCCTCCTTCATCCAAACCTCTCCGCCCTTCATTCCACCATTGGGTCGCTCCACCTCGCCCCACACTCTCATCCACATATACCAATCATCCACATTAATATTACCAACACACTTTATTAAAAGTTTTGTCCGTTGCAATGATAAACTTCGGCGTGAAAAACTTGAGGCTTCCAATCTTTAGGACAACACCTATACGCAGAGGTGGGCATCGCTATTTTCTTTCAAATTCCGCAATCGCAATTCCGCAATTCCGATCTGCACCATTCCGCAATCGCAATTCCGCAATTTTTTTCAGATAGGCCTTTTCGCAATCGCAATTCCGCAATTCCGCAATTCCGCAAACTAATTTTGACACCTACAATTAAAACAAAACACCTACAATAAAAACAAAAAATGTCTCTAGACTCTTTATTACTGTTTAATACTTCTGTATTCCTATTCTGTTTCTGTCTATACTTGTTACTTGTCCTTCACAATTAAGTCTTTGTCGCTTTTAGTGTTTTTCTTTACTTTTACACTTCACAGTCTACTGGCTAGTAATAACTAATCTAAGTAATCTACTAATCTACCTCTTCCTCCTCCTCCTCCTCCTCCCACTTCTTCTGGTTCAGGATGTGGAGGTTGGCAACTAATCACACACACGGCCAGCATACACGCTCTCAATCCCAAGTTCCAGCACGCACTGACTGAGTGACTGTGCTACACTTGGCAAGTTGGCAGTTGGTAGTGTCGTCGCCACAATATTTGGTGGGAACTTATGTTCACGCGGGCACTTGCCACTTTGAAGGTGGTGACCGTCACAATTATTGCGATTGCGTTTCAAAATTTTGGCGGTCCGCAACCCGTAATTTTGCATTTTTTTCAGGCATCCGTAATTGCGCAATTCCGCAACCGAATTACCCATTCCGCAAGTTATTGCGATTGCGTTTCAAAATTTTGTTGGTCCTCATTCCGCAATTCCGCTATTTTTTTAGGCATTCGTAATTGCGCAATTCCGCAACCGAATTACCATTCCGCAAGTTGCGGAATTGCGGAATTGCGGACTAAAATTGCGGAATGCCCACCTTTGCCTATACGTGACAGTTATTCCCTTTGTCACGGAGAGAGAAGGTTATATACACCCCTTCTCAACATTGCTGACGTGTTCCTGTCTACCTACTGGTTAATTGAGCTATACCAAGGACGTGAGGGCGAATTAAGACCAAGTAAAAGTGTGGATGGACGAGGGCGTGGTAACTTCTTAACCGCTCACCCCTCCCGCGCCATTCTACCCAAATTTATGTGACTTAGCTTTTCGCCACCTCCTACCATTTTCATCAACTTATTCCTGTGAGGCTGCATTCTCTCAACTACTCAACATTAAGACAAAATATCGCAACAGGCTTGATGTGAAGCATGACCTACGGTGTACATTAAGTGAAACAAAACCACGAATCAAGAAGCTGGTTGATAATAATCTGCAACATCAACCTTCACACTGAGTGGAATGGGGATTCAAGTGCAGGAAACAATTTTTTATATTATATATTGCTGAAACAAGTTCTTGCAAATTTAGCTATTTTGTATTACTCTCTCGGTATGGAAATTCTTTTATGTGCATTGCATTACTTGTTTAGTACCATTTTAATAATTATATAAGATTCAACAAAGTAAAAATACATTGTATTATTTAATACTCAACAAAAGAAAAAAAAACCAATTGAAATCAATAAAAAGTACAGGTATTCCTAGAGTGGTTACGCGGCGGTTAGGTGGCGAGTCCTCACTGGATACGGGATTTTTCTCACAATCAAGCGGCCGACCCGACCCGACCGACCGACCGACCATCACGCTTTTCAGGAGCTTATATCTTTGGAATCCCGCTTCCGATTGACAAGCGGTCTTCACCATCTGATAACCCCATTCAATCCCTATTTGACATGACATGTTTGGTCTCACGTGAGGGGTCAGCATGGCGCGTGGCGCGTGCCGCGTGAGGGGTGTCAGACAACGTTATCTTGCTATAGCTGAGAAACGGCTGTACCGACTAAGTTGAAATTTGGTGTGTGGTTTGAGACCACACACCTAGCAATGTCACACATGTCAAACTTAGGGTGACGCCGCACGTGCGCACGTGCGGCGGGTTTCTACGGGCTCGCTCGTCCTACGCCGATTAAGGCGTCTTACTGGTTTTTATTTTGACCTAATGAGTGTAGGACTTTATGTAGACAGTGACTAGTCACGGGTTATGGATGGGGGGCCATGGATAATGATCACATATAAAAAGTGGGTAAAGACCAGAAAAAGTTTGGGAACCACTGATATAGACACATACCATATATACCGCCACGATGGTCAAATGGATAAGAGTTTTGGTGCGCTATTCTGTGGTTAGCCGGTTCGAATCCTCACTGCTCCTGGCGGTTTTTTACTGACGAATTCGGGCGGTTACTGTTCCACTTGAGCAAGAGGATGTGTGTGTGTGGTGTAGGAGGTCCAAGCATTTCCCAAAGATCGGTAACCGGTAACGGCCGATCGCGAGTACGACTCCCGTGGACAAGACCATGGGTGAATATAATATACAAATACACACACGCATATATATATATTATATATATATATATATATATATATTTATATATATATATATATATATATATATATATATATATATATATATATATATATATATATATATATATATATATATATATGTATATTCTCCCTTCATTTATAACACTCTCTTACGCGACAACTATCCATAAGCACACACACACTCAGCTACGCCGAAGATCTCGTCCTGGTTGTCACAGGTCGAGATGACAGGATCGTTAGGGCCCAGCAGGCACTTGACCTTGTCAGTGAAAAATGCAGAGAGCTGGGTCTGAAGATCTCAGCTGAGAAGTCCAAGGTCATGACCATCAAGGCCGCCATCCCGGAGTGTCACTTGCTGGTGCAGGACGTCAGGCTGGCCTGGATCCGCGCCTACCAGTACCTCGAGGTGTGGATAGACCAGGGTCAGACCTTCACCACTCAGGTCAAGTACCCGAGGGAGAGGATTCAGGCGAGGGTTAGTGTTATGAGGGCCATGAAGAGGACTCACGCCGGGGCCTCGTACTCTGTGTTGCGACTTTTCTATGTGCAAGCCGTCCGCGCGCTAGTGGACTACAGCGCGACGGTGCTCATCGCGCTGTCCCCCACCCAACAGAAGAGGATCGAGGTCATCGAAAACCAGGCCATGAGGACCATGCTGGGGGGTCACGCTGGACCAGCGGCTGTGTCATGCAAAGCGAGGCCCGGCTTGTGCCCCTGACCACTAGGGCTCAGCAGATTGTGGACTGTCGGGTGGCCAAGATCCTCCACCAGGTGAGGGAGTCTGCAGCGCGGACAAAGCTGAGCACGGTCTTGCCACAAGGGCATGGACTGTTAGTTGGCAACACCTGGCTACGGAGGGTGGCCGAAGCCGCCAACCACCTTCTCGACCTCGACCGCTACTGCAGGAAGGGGTCGACCCGATCGTCCTGCCGCCTTCTACGTCACTCCCCCTCCGTGGCAAGCCCCAATAGTGGAAGTCTTCATCACCGCCCTGCCGGCCAGTAAGGCGCTGTGCACCCGGGCGGAGCTGCGGCAGTACGCACTGAGGGGGATTGCATAGGCCAACGTCCCAGGCAGCGCCATCTACTACACGGACGGCTCAGTCGATCCTGAGAGAGGCACGACGGGTGCGGCGGTGGTCACAGGCCAGGAGGTGCTGTCCTGGAGGACGCCCGACCACTGCTCCACCCTGCAGACGGAGCTGGTAGCGATTCAGCACGCCCTGGAGCACGCCCGCCACCGTCGGGAGAAGATGGTGGTCGTCCACTCCGACTCCAGTTCAGCCTTATAGGTCCTGCAGCAGCTAAGCCCACCAGCGGACAACATGCGGCTCACCACCACCATCCTGGGCCTCACCCAAAGAATCACCGCGCAAGGGCGTCTCGTGCGGTTCAACTGGGTGCCCAGCCACGTTGGTTTGCGAGGGAACGAGGCTGCTGATGAGGCGGCCCGCGCAGACACCAGGTGGCCTGCAGTCATCGCCGTTCTGCCCAGCATCCAGCAGGCCAAGACGTTGGCCAGACGTGCTGCCGCCAAAAGCACAGAGCAGCAACACCGGGAGATGGAGTTCTCGTCGCGGCAGGCGGCTTGGTATGCCAAAGCCACCGCCTACCTACCCACACGCTACCGCCCACTGCTTCCCGCCCGGCAGCTTTCCAGGGCAGACGAGGTCCTGCTCCACGGCCTCTGTCTTGGCTATCTCACCCTGGAGGAGCTGAGGAACGATTTTGAGAGTCGGCAGTGTGACCACTGTGGCCACCTAACCCGGCATCCACTAAGGCACTATCTGCTGTACTGCCCATCCACGGCTCAGCTAAGGCAGCAGATCGGCGGCCCAGAGGACGACGAGGATAGGGCATCCCTGCTGCGCCGGCGGGCACTAGAGGACCTTCTTCGGCTGTTGGCAGTGGCGAGCAGCGCCCCTCCCTCCCGCTGAGCGCACCACACACCACACGTCACACAGTGGAACATGAAGACGAGGTGACGCGCCTCGCTCACAAGAAGTCGCGTGTGACTCCAGCGGCGGGCTGGTGCCCGCTCATCTCTTATAAAAGTATAAATATAAGATTAGAATAAGTATGTAATGTAAGCTTATTAAGGTTTTATGTAAGGATACTTTAAGTTTTTGTAAGAGATGTAAATTAACTTAACTTACAAACACACGCGCGCGCGCACACACACACACACACAGCCTGGGTGATCTGATCGGATGCGCTTCCGCCTACTGTTCAGTAGCTCGGCGGTTTCAAACCCCGCTCTAGATAGAATCCGCTGACGAGACATTGTTTCTGTCCCCCTTGAATAATGAAAATGGGTAGCTATATATGGTGTGTGAGATTCGAACCATACCCATACGTAGATTGGTAACTATAAGCTCGACACTCATTCCGGGCGGGTGAGATCGAGTTGGTGATCGCGAGTCCAGATCGCTTAGGCAAAGATCTTGATTCTTGGATGAATTAATGAATGACACACCCAAACAAACAAGCAAACACAGAGATTGTGCTCATGTGACCCCGCTAGACGCTAGTCTTAAGGGACAGAATAATTGTGGTCAATTTTGTACACCCATCTCTCCCTCGCGCGTGCACACACACACACACACACACACACACACACACACACACACACACTCACTCACACACACATACACGTACACACACACACACACACGCGCACACACTCACACACACATACAAATTCACATACACACACACAGTTAGTTAGTTAATTTATTGACAAAGAATTTCCAATTAATACATAATACAAAATACAAAAGATTACAAAACGCAAAAGATTATACAAAAAACAATTCAGATCTATCATTTGTCCAAACAAAACAAAAATATCATTTTTTCCAAGTAGAAGGTAATACATATATTCTAAGCAAAAATTCTAAGCACTTCATGTACGTAATCACATAATTCACATACATATGTGTCCTCATTCAATAGGTTGGTAATATTAGAAAACGATAACATGTTGAACCTTACGCGGCAGTGAGCAGACAGGGGACAATCTATCAAAACATGTTGTTCTGTTTGCACCTGTTCACCATCACACTGACACACGCGTTGGTCAGCAGGTGTGCGATTCCACCTCCCTACTTCTATTTTAAGATTGTGAGACATAAGTCTGAGTCTGGTAAATGATTCACGTTTGTAGTCTTGGATGAATCTATCGGTTCGATACACTTGGTGCATTGTCATGGATGGGTTCAGGTCTGTGATATATGTTGTGAGCTTTGTTGCACCGGCTGCTCTTTCCTGCACATATCTCACAACACTATTTAATGGATCCATATTATTGTCCCAAACAGCTGATCTTTCTATGAACCGGAAACCAGGTGTATTCGCTTGCCTGCAAAGATTGTATACCAAGTGGTAAGGTTGGTCCATGTCTATGTCTGCATGTTTCCTTTGGATACACTTAAAACTTTTCTTTTCAACTAGGTGTTGCACTGGGGGAATACCGGCTTCTATCATACATAGATTCATGCTAGTATTTTTCCGTACACCAAGCAGACATTTCACTAATTTATTATACTGTTTTTCCAGTCCTTTCGTTTTCTTTGCTAACCACGACTCCGAGCTATACAATAATAAACTCATCACTGCTGCTTCAAAAACAGCTTTCTTATATACAGATGGCATCTGAGTGTTGCTTGCACAGTAAATGGAGAATTTGTTCACTACTGCTTCACTTGCAGCTTCATGCAGTCTCACGATATCGTCCATCTTGGCAGAATCAGTGAACCATGCCCCAAGGTACAAGTACTTAGAGGCATAGCTCACGCTCACTCCTTCACTCAACAAACACTGTCTATCATAGTCCTCTCCATTAATAACAAAAAACTTTGTCTTATTTTCATTAATGACCATACCACTCTCCCTACAAAAGTGACATATAACCTCAAGCTTCTTCACACACATCTCACGACTTGTAGCAAATATCACAGCATCGTCCATCAACAGTAACGTGTGCAAACTACCTAAAAATCCATCTGTTGCCACTGCTCTTTTCAACATCTGTACAATCTGATCAATGTATAGGACAAACAATAAGCAGCTGGAAGGAGCCCCCTGACGAACCCCAATCGACGCGTCTACAATTGCAGACTTAAGAATGTTCTTGGTGCACTTGTACATTGCTTTGATCGCCTGCAGCATTACTTTACCACACCCCATCTCCCTGAGACGTTCGATTAACTTCACACACACACACACACACACACTACTTGCGCAGTCTGGTGGAGATATCTCTGTCTGGTTTTCAGTCGATCACGAGATCAAGGCTCGCTCAAGTCCCCAAGGTTTTTCGATGACGACGCAAGCAGTTACTGTCCCCCTTGAGTAAAGGAATCGGTGTGTGTGTGTGTGTGTGTGTGGTGTGTGTGTGTGTGTGTGTATATATATCTGAGTGTGTGTGTGTGTGTGTGTGTGTGTGTGTGTGTGTGTGTGTGTGTGTGTATGCAGTCAAAGTTTTACCCAAAGATCGGTTTCTTTATTTAAGCTAGAAACTCTTTCCGGAGGGGTAACATCTGGAGATTGCATATCCAGCGCGTCATCAGGTCGTATATAGGGTAAATTCCTGGAACCACTGTTTACAAAAAAAAAAAAAAGTCTCCACGTACGGGAGAGCTTTAGTGGCGTGATCTTGACTGAAGTTGCCTAGTGTCATGTTTTTTTATGTATGTATTTATCTGAGACAATAGAAACAGCCTACAGTTATTTTATACTTACCAATTATTATCATTTTGAGTAAGAAGTATCTGAAAATTCATTACATGGTTGGTGTTTACTTTAATTTCATACACTGAATGTCGATGGAAAGTTATCAAAATCTTCTTCAATTTCTAATCAAATGCGTTGACAGAGTACTACCACCATGTAAGGTGTTTCGAATGTATTGATACATAAGCAGCCGGAGTCAGAAATTATGTCAAGCATACTTTTCATAGTAAATTAGTACATATATAAGATAACTGACATCCGCCTACGTGTGTTGGATATCTAGGGATTCCGAGTTTATACATGTATTTTTTGAATCAGTATTATATATATATATATATATATTTCTCTTCTCTCTCTCTCTCTCTCTCTCTCTCTCTCTTTATATATATATATATATATATATATAATATAGAGTAATAGAGAGAGAGAGAGAGAGAGAGAGAGAGAGAGAGAGAGAGAGAGAGAGAGAGAGAGAGAGAGAGAGAGAGAGAGAGAGAGAGAGAGAGGAGAGAGAGAGAGAGAGAGAGGAGAGAGAGAGAGAGAGAGAGAGAGAGAGAGAGAGTATATACGGGCAGGAGATTTTCTCTGAGACAGATCTCATTAAAAGTGATAGCTAGTTCAGCGTTTATTATTGATAATAAACGCTGAACTAGCTATAACTTTTAACGATATATATATGTATGTATATATATATATATATATATATATATATATATATATATATATATATATATATATATATATATATATATATATATATATATATATATATATTATATCTTGTTAAAAGTGATAGCTAGTTCAGCGTTTATTATCAAAGATAATAATCGCTGAACTATATATATAATATATATATATATATATATATATATATATATATATATATATATATATATATATATATATATATATATATGTAGAGTATATACGGGCAGGAGATTTTCTCTGAGACAGATCTCGTTAGAAGTGATAGCTAGTTCAGCGTTTATTATCTTCTTAAAGATATTTTCTCTTTGTCTTAAGAGTGTCTTATTCTCTTTTGTAATCACTTTTATGACTTCGCCGTAGCTTGTCATGTTTGCTGTATCGCGATTTCGGGTTTAAGAACCCTTCTTCAGCAGCGTATGGAAGATGTTTTCTCCTCAGGAGTTGAGGTGAGCATGATTAAGATGCTTTTTTTTTTTTTTTTTTTTTTTTTTTTTTTTTTCCTATTGTCTTCTCTGAAGAGAGAAGCACGGGCTAAATATAAAGCCCGTCAGAGTGTTCAGTATTTATAAATAATGTTAACGGGGGGGAGGGTAGGAGGAAACAAGGGCAGCGAGCGTAGGTAAAGGTGAGGAGGCAACGACACGTGCAGCCCGTACATATTCCGGCTCTGGGGAGGCAGGGATCAGATGGCGAATTGAGTGGGATGCTGGGCAGTGGAGCAGGTATGCTCAAGGGTTTTTTGTGGCTCTGCAAAACAGTGAGGACAGGGGCAGGGTCTTCACCAATTATTTGGGTGGAGCAAGGGAACCCGACCGTATGGGACCAGTTTGTCGTACACAGGTGGAGAAAAACCGGGGAAAAGGGGGAAAGGTTTGAGGCGTTTGTCGGGGTGGCTGTGATGAAACCATGGGGGCAAAAACAAAGGGGCCTGCTCCAAAAGCGTCATTGAAAAGGAAGTTGGGGGGCCCTTTGAAGAGCAGCTCATTTAAACAGAAACTTTATTTTGGGCGAA
The DNA here is from genome assembly GCA_016584305.1 of Chionoecetes opilio. Classification (NCBI taxonomy): domain Eukaryota; kingdom Metazoa; phylum Arthropoda; class Malacostraca; order Decapoda; family Majidae; genus Chionoecetes; species Chionoecetes opilio. Next base: position 133,865 of record JACEEZ010024705.1, read on the forward strand.
ACGGGGGAGGGGGGGAAAAGGAAACTTCCTCCTGGGGCTGGCTCTCCCGTGCTGCCTCGTCTGCTCGTTCGTAAACCCAATACACCGACATGGTTTGGGGCACCCAATAAAGGGGAAAACTCTGATTTTTTAGGCAAATACAATTTTTCAGGAATGATGGTGGGTGGAAGACGGGGATTTTGGCCCATTGTTTTTAAAGGGTTTGGTAGCTTTAAAGGGAGTGAAGGGCAGAGAGTGAGTCTTAAAAAGGTAATTTCGGGAACGGGGCCCTCAAAAGGGGGCCCAATTGGGGGTTTGGGAAAGGGGCCCGATAGCGGGGGCCACAAGTTCCGTTTTGGGAATGCAGAAAAAATTGTCAGGAGACGAATTGATCGCGGGAGAGCACCCTGACAAAGGGGGGAACCAGACTTGCCTTTTCACCGGGCAGAACCATCAGGGGAAGTAGAGGGGGTTGGGGGGATTTAAAAGAGGGGCGATTGGGGCTAACTCCCCCCCGGGCGGAAAAGGGAAACAGGTAGTTGTTGTTTTGGGTGATTTGCGAGAGGGGTAAATTTAACCGGGAAAGGGCCCTTGGGGGGCCCCAAGGGGGCGGTGGGGAAATGGTCGGGGGAAGGCCAGATCCGGATCAAACGGACCAAGTCGCCATTTCCAACCGCTCGGGGCAGCATCAGCCATGGGGGGACCCAGTCGCCAGGGGGCGGGTATTCGGGGGGGGGACGCTGGAGCCGTGGCGAAGGGGGGCCCCGAAAGGGAGTGGATTTTTGGGGGGGTTTTTGAGGTCCCTGGCCAAGCTAGTGCGGGCTCAAAGCGTAGATGGGGTGTCTGAGGGTTTGGGGAGCCGCATTCGGGCGAGCAGGGTGCCAAATGCTGTCCAACGGGAGCATTCGGGATGGCCCCTTGCATCATTCGAGCCACCCCCAACTGGGGGAAAGAGGGCATCCGAGCCCCCATGGAAGGCGGGGGGGCACAAAACGATAAAGAACAAAATGGCGGCTTGTAAAAGAGGGGGGTTTGATTTTTGCGGGGCGCCCCTTTGCCGCCGGGGAGAGAAAAAGAAAGCCTTGGGGGCGTGCTTTGACACTTCTCGAACATAGCGGACTTTTGGGTTGGGAAAGGACATTTTTCGAGTCGACCAAAGGGCCAAAGGTTTTGGGGATTTTGTTGGGGCGTACTGTAGGACAGTGAACCGAGCTGGATTGGCTGAGGGGCTGAGGTTGGGCCCAAAGGTCAAAAATACGAGTTTTGGTCCGGGTTGATTTTTGGCCCCAGAGAGGGGGCAGCGTTTTGGAACGCCCAAAGGGCTGCTGTTATCTGTTGAGGTTGGAAACCTCCAGGAAAAATGAGGGCCAATCGTCAGCATAGCAAGAAGGGGGGAACCCCCCCTTTCTCTCATATTTTGTGGTAAACACCCTTCCTAGGATTTTTAATGGGAAAAGGGGGCAAGACACCCTCCTTTTGAGGAGTGCCTAGGCTGGGGGGGGCAGGTTTTTGAGACCCTTTCCCTTTTGAAAGGGGCACCCGGGCTGACGTCTGTGGGGAAATTTCAGAGAGCCATTAAAGAAGGCAGCCGCGCCCCCTTTCCCTTAGGGCAAATTTTTCCCAGGTGACAGAGGGATTTCTATTTTAAAATCCCTTCTCGAGGGCAAAAAAATAAAAAAGGGGCCCTGACCGGGAACGCAGAGCACCAAAAAGGGACACCCAGGCAGGTAGTTGTACTCCGGGTTCGCCGGGAAAGAAAAAAAGGGGGGGGTGGAGCTCGCCAACCCTGCCACTTCAGACGCCCCAGAACCAGGCCCCTCCAGGATCTTGAGGGGCAGCTGGTAGAAAAATCGGCCCTCATGGCTCCGGGGTTTTTTGGGTTTGGGGGGATTGGCGGGATGGTGGCATTTTTTCCAGTAAGCGGGGCAACTTTTCCAAAGTAGAAAAGGAAGGTTGAAGAGTGAAAAAGGAGGGCAGTTTTGCCCTTGAGGCCGGGGTTTGATGGGAGCATAGAGTGGTGACTTGGTGGGATCCGGGGCGGGGGTCTGGCCGGTTTTTTGCAAGGCCGCGTAAACTAAATCTGTGGTAAATTGGTGCATCAAACTCCATTTCTTCTGCGAAAGGCACGTAAGGGTGGTATCCCGGGAAACCCGCAAAAACTTGTTGCATATCCCGGGGGTTCTCAGAAGGAACAGTGGCGGGGGGAAAGTCCCGGGAGCAAAAAGGGTTTGGGGGCCAGTCTTTCGGCTTCCCCCTTGGACGGGTTTATTTGGGCCCAGTGGGGGCCCAAGGGGATATTTTTCCCGAACGGTCTCCACATACTCCGAGGGGTGGGGGGGGAAGAGATACCCTGGCACCATTGGGGGAAGCCATGGCTGCGGAGGCGGGTTTTGCCCTGCCTGTGCCGGCGAACAACCTTTGGGGTATTTTGCGGGGGGAAGGGGAAGGGTGGCGAGGGGGGGGGTTTTGCGAGGGGCATTAACGGGGGTTGAGTTCCTTAAGCCTAGGGCAGAAAATCCAAGGGTCCTTATAGAGGGGGGCCCAGGGGGTTTTGCTGCCCGGGAAATGGAAAGGTGGGCTGTTTTAAGGATAAATAGAAGAGACCCTTTTCTGCTTGAGGGGTGGGAAAAGGTAGGGTGTGGACTCTTTTGGTTAAATAGATCCTCAGATGATTTCAAAAACCCTTTCCCCTTTTTTGCATCTCGCTATAAAAAGGGGGGATTTTGCGGTGATTTGGGGGAAAGAGCTACATGGTGTCCACCCCCCACCGAAGTGATCACTGGTGAGGGAGGGGATGAATCCCCCATAAAAAGCCCTGGGGGCTGGGCCCAAGGCGGATACCATGGCGAGGCCCCACCCTGCCTTTCCCTTTAAATGTGTGTCGGGATAGAGACTTTTTGGGAGAAGTGTGACCTGGTCAAAATCATGCAGCACCCCATGTATGAAGGCCGGCCTCATTTGCTAAAAAACGAGAGACGAGCATGTGATTATTTTGCTTTAAAGGTCCCCCCGCTAAAAACCAACGGGGGGGTTTCTTTTAAACAGCAAGAGCAAAAAGGTCAAAAATTTTTCCCAAAGTAGCCGTGGGGGTGCGGTAAAAAATTGTATTTTTAAGAGGGAATTTGTGGGGAGATGGAGGGAAAACTTGCAAGGACTTCCACCCCCTCACCGCGTGGATGGGGTTGTCAACGGTAGGCAAAAAAAGGTGGTGTTTGGAAAAAGATAGTTACCCCTGGGGAGGAAAAACCGGGAGTACGAGGGATATAAAAAGCGAGAAAGCCTGGGAGCTTGAGGTGTGACGTGTGTGGCAGCAGTGTCCCTGGATAGGAAAAACATCTATTGACCCCCGGGGGCTGCCTCGATGAGGGGGGCGAATGGGGGTTTTTGGGGCCTTTAAAACGTTCCAGTGGTAGGGGTCGTAGACGGGCAACTGTGGGATGGGAGTATTTTCTGGTTATTTTATGGCCGGGGTTCGGAGGAACGGGGGCGGGCATGAGCTGGTTGAGGGGGGGAAGTAAGGGTTTTGGGGATGGAGGTGGGGGGGTTTTGGCCCCTGACTTTTCTGAAAGATTTTTGTCTGGATTTTGCTGATTGGGGGACTTCAGGGCCTGTTATGATGGTGCCCGCCGGAAGTTTGACTGATGTTTTTGGGCAATTAAACAGTGTCATTCCTTTGGTCAACGTGCGCAATGGGGCCCCGTGCCCCAGCATTTTTCCCGGGGGGGAAATCTGGAGGGGAATCCCGGTTGAGGGGGAAGGCGGGGGAGCAAAAACGAGTGAAGTTTGGGGGGGGGGAACGGGATGTGGGGCCCTGAGGCGGAGAAGTTGGCGCAGCAAAGGGGGGGAAACTCCCCCTTTGGCGGGGAAAGGTTCCCGGGGGAAAAGCGGTAGTGTTTTTGGGGAGGCGTTGTTTTCCCCCCAAAACGAAGGGTGCCCGGGGGGGCAGGAGTTGTTTTTGGTACCTGCTAAAGGCCCGGGCCCCCAAACTCGCCTCTTTCCCTGCCCTTGGTTGCCCCGAGCGGGGTTTTTACAGGACAGCTGGGATTCCGGGCATGGTGACCCGGGCCACATTTTGGGGCCCATCTGTGTGTTACCTTCTTTTTTTGGCCTTGTACTTTCTCCAGAAAACGACTGCGTCGGATGAGGGCCACTGAAAAATCCCGGGCACAGTCGAGGACCGTGCAGCGGGGCTTGATGGTGCCCGAACTTTGGGCCCCAAAAAACCCCCAGGGGCTGGGGTGTTAGGGGGGGGAAAAAAGACGCCCAAATTCCCGAGATCGATGTGGGGGGGGCGGGGAAACCCCTGAAGGTGACCAAAAACCTGACGGGGGGGGGCCCCTTTGAACCCGTGATGTGACATCGAATCACTTCCTCCACCGGGGGAAAGGGGCGCTGTAGGGGCTGCGGGCATCCTGAGGGGATAGCCCATAACTACGGCCCCTTTCGGTCTTGGTCGGGGGCCAGTTTCTTTATCTTGATGGGGGTGGGGAAATTTCCCAAGGGGCAATGTGGGCCCAAAAAAAGGTGAAAAAGTTTTCCTCGTCTTTGGGAATAGGACCGAGCTGTTGTCTTTGCCTAAAATTTTTCCTCATGTTCAATTCGTGGTAGAGTTTCCGGGAAGGGCAGCGACCGCTTCGTAACTGTTGTCCCAGCCCTTTCCCCGGGCAGGAACTCTGGGGGGGGGCGGGAAAGCTGGCCTGGAGATGGGGAAGGGCGCGGAAAACTCCGACAACTGGGCCCGGGGGGCGGGGGCGATGGGGTTTTTAGGGTTGCGTAAAATCGGGGGGGTCTCGTTTTCCCTGGGGGGGAGGGACGGCGACGAGCATTCTTGTTGCGGACCAAAAGAAACCGTCCTCGTCAGTGGCGCGGTTTATTGGGGGTTTGCACAGTCCGGGGGGGGGCAGCAAAAAGGAGGAAGGATATTAGACGTAGCAGTCGAGGTAGAAGGACCAGGGGCAAGGGCCCAGGTTAAAAAGCACGGCAAACGGGTTAGACGGGTTGGGGACTTCCCTTGCGGGTTGAGGCGAAGAAGGAAAAAGGGAGGATGAGAAGCAGGGGCGGGGGGTCCCGGGCGAGAGGATTTGGCCCCGGAACGGGAGATATGGAGCATTAGAAGTTAAAAAAGGGGAAATTTTGATGTTTGGGTTGAAAGGGGGGGGCGGTTGGGCCCCCTTTCACTCTTGCCCCTTGTGGCAAGAGGGTTAGCAGGATGGGAGGGGGGGCGGGGCAGGGCGCGAGGGGCGGGGAGGGGGGGGGGAGGGGTGCAGCGGTACTCCTTGGGAGGAACAGAGGAAATGATGGGGCTTGGGGGAGAAGGATGGGCGGCGGCACTCTTTCCCTCTTGGGGGAAAAAGTATGGGGAAAGGGTGAGGGCGCAACTTGGGGGTGGGAAAGCGACTGGGCCTGGGGGGCCCAGGAGATAGGGTGCCTTCCTAATCTAGCTTCCTTAAGCGGGGAAGGAGCACATTATTAAAACATCAATTTTTCCCGTAAACCCCTTTTTTACTCTGCCTTTTCTAAAAAAGGGGGGATCCCCAAAGAGGCTTTTTTGTCGGGCTGTTTCGTCGAAAACCAAAAAAAGCATTTGGTTGGACCTGTTCGTTTGAACACTGAAAAACCATCAGCCATTGTTGGCCAACCGCTTCAAACCCAAAAATAACAAACAAAGATGAAGATCAAATTCCAACCCCGAAGAAAGGGAAATAGAGATGGGAAAAGGAGAAAAACTGTTGGGGGAAAGGGAAAGGAACAGGGGAGTAATGAAAATTTAAAAAAAAATTGAGAAATGTGCTAGTTAAAAAGGCAGGAAGGAATGGCCATGAAAACAAAGTTTTCGTGGGGACAGGGTGGAAAAAAGAAACCAGAGGGGGTGACCTGGCATGTAGGGAAATGGGGTAGTAAATTACCTATAAAGCAAGAACAGGCACCTTGGAAGTCAACGGAAGGAAAAAAGGGGAAATTAGAACCAGAACTGTAGCTGCAGGGTAGCGAAAAGAAAAGGAAAAATGTCATTGTGGAATGCAACAATATAGGGGTCAGAGGGCAAAGCTTATAGCATCAATAGTAATATCCTGGCAGAGAGGAGTGGGACGAGACAGAGCAGAAAGACGGGGGCCCCGTGTACGGTTTTTTGGGCGTAAAGGGGAAGAAAGGGAAAATGAAAAATATTGGAAAAACCCCACCCAAAAAGTTCCTAACCAGTGTTGGGGGATCAAACACAAAAAAGACAAGGAAATTTGGTGATAAAACAAGGGTTGAAAAATGACCAAAATGTCTTTCCCAGGGGAAATAAACAGGGGGAAAAGTTAAATTTAAAAAGTTTTGTTAACGAAAGGAAAACGAATTTGGGAAAAGGACCAATTTAACGATCTAACGTCCCAAGGTCCCCAAAAGAAGAAGACAAAGGGGGAGGCGCGGAGATTTTGTTGTTAATTTTTTTAAATTTAGGGCAAAATAGCTTTCTGGTTGGGTGAAAAAAGGGGGGAGGGGATTGTTTTAAAAAGAAACCCGCAGGACAGAGAGACGCGTTCATGTGGGGTAAAAGAGTTATAGTGGACGAGAACTGCGCGCCGGTTAGGGGTTTAAATTTCGGGTTTTGGTTTTAAAATTTTTCCCTCAGGGGTTTGGGAAAGGGGGCGGAGGCCCCCTCCCGTTAGAAGGTTAGGTTCGGTTTTGTTTAGGGGAAAAATTTTATCCCCGCAGGGCTTTGGGAGAGCCCAAAAGCGGTGGCGGGCGGGCGGCCCCCGGCCACTGTTAAACCCTTTGGGCCCCCTAAAACCCGTTTGGGGGGCAAAAATTTTCCCAATTGGGGCCCCGAACCAAAACGCCCCAAATTTTTAAACCTTTCGGGGCCTAGTGTTAAAAAAATACTTGTATCAGTGTCTCAGAAAAGGGCCGCGCAGTCCTCGTCCATTTTACCGGACCTTGATATTACGGGTTTCCCCCCTAGTGTAGGGTTAGCACGCTCGGGTCACAACCAGAAGTCCCGGGTTCCCATCCCCCCGGGGGGCGAAGACCGATGGGGGATCCTTCCCTTAAAAACCCCACCCCCGTCCACCCAGCCGTGAATGGGGGGACCGGGGGTTAGCCGGGGGTTTGGGGACCCCCCCCCCGGGGGGTGGCTTCGGGCCCAAAACAACCCCGGCGGTAGATCCTATTGGGTCTGAGGAATTTTTCCTCTAAAAACAAACAACCCACATTCTCCCCCCACTCTTTCCCCGGGCCCAAACATCCGTCCCCTTGTCCTCACCCCGTCATCAAACCCGTCCCCTAGCAAAAACAACCATTTTTCCCTTCCTGTCCTTTCAACCCCTTCTTCCCTTTCACATCCCCTTTTTAGTGAAAACCACACGCATCATTTCCATTCTCTCCCCGTTATACTTTTAAACTCATATTCTACTAGTAATCATTCTACCCCCAAATTGTAACACATCAAATCAGTTCATATTTTTGAAAAACTATCACATATATTTAAAATAGACCGCTGTATTAAATTTTTCTGTTTAAAGTTTATATGAAAGGGTTCATTTTTAATGCTTAATAATTGCTAAAACCCTTTTTTTAACTTACAGCCCAAAATATAGATTATTTTACCGCAGAGTATGTTTTGACGAAAAGTGCAAAATTTTGTATAATTTCACAAAAACCCTTTCATCGAACATGTTTTGGCCCAAATTTAAACCCCCGAAAATTCGCCAAAAACAGTCCCAAAAAATGGCAAGTTCGACGAAACCGTCCCCCCGAAACGGGATCGTGTGATAGCCCTTAAGGGGGGAGAGGGGAGAGGGTTCCCGTGGGGAGAGGGGGACAGCCCGGGATCAAGGGCGGCCAAACAGGCGCAGGGAAAGGGGGGAGCTAAACTTTAAAGACAGACAGCTCTCGATTCAAAACTTAAAATGTAAAGTGGGGGGGAAAAGGGGCTCATAGACCTACCCATTCCCCCCCGCCTAGCCCCGGGGGCCCAACCCCCCCCCCCTCCAGGGGGCGTAGGGAGTGACCTTAGGGATAGCCTGGGATGCCCAGCTAGTGGGAGCCTATTCCTACACCCTAAAAGCGGTTTGCCTATCTGCTACACACAACCCTACTCGGCTAATCGAGTCCCTTCATGGCAGACCCTAAACGGCCTTTCCTTTCGGGTTCAGTCTGTTGGTTATAGGTATAGCAGATAATCCATGCAAATGAGCAGATGAAAGTTAGAGAGAAAGGAATGGGAAGGAATGAACAGCATGCGCTGCTTTAAACGGGGTTAGAGGGTGGGAGTTACGGTGCGTACACGTCCGTCCCTTGTGCTGACCAGAGGCCAACTCTTAAGATGCGAGGTGAAGCGCTATTTATAGCCGGTCTGCCTGCCACGCAGCCTATTAGCGGCATCGGTGATTGGTAGATAGCTTTTCTCGTCTTCTTGAGTGGGTGACGCTGATGGTTGTTTGGTCTTCGCTTGGCTTTTTTCTGTGAGTAGGCTGATATTTGCTTTTGTTCTTTTCATGCTGGGTAGAGCTTGTAGGTCGTTTGCCTGTACGTTAAGTTGGGATTGATCTCTTTTATGTACAGCGCTTCTAGGATGGGAAGTCGCCGCACATCTGCACACATGTCAACCAATTCTGTATTTTCTTCTAGAATTTTCTTGTTATGATGATGCCATGTTGTTCTAATAGGTGACTTTTTGGGGCTCCGGAAGTTAGGTGGCAAGTAAGACGTCTGGACAGCTTCGTTGTCGTCATGCCGATGTAGGATGGGGGGAGGACTTCACAGTTTCCTCTTTTGCATGTGATCCTATATAAGAATGGGACTTTTGTTTTGTCTCCCTCGTCTGGCTTGGGCTGTTACGGAGAAGGAGGTTGCTGGTTGGTTCTTGTTTTTGTAGTAAATTTGTAGTTTTTATCTCCTCTCTTGGTCTGCAGGTTTCACGTTACGGTGGACGATTTGTGATATTATTCTTTCTTCTTCCTGGTGAGCGGTGGAGAAGAAAGCCCGGTAGAAGATAGTTATGCCTTGACTCTTTTTTGTGGCGTTAGGGTTGTACCAGTTCTCCAAGATTTTCTTATTCTGACGGTTGATGTCTCTCTCGCTGAAGCCGTTGTTGATGAGGACTTGAGTGGATCGCTCGATTTCTTTGTGCATAAGTTGCCATGTACTGCAGTGTGTGAGAACTCTTGATGATGTAAAGACTCCACAATCGGTGCTACAGAATTGGTTGACATGTGTGCAGATGTGCGGCGACTTCCCATCCTAGAAGCACTGTACATAAAAGAGATCAATCCCAAACTTAACGTACAGGCAAACGACCTACAAGCCCTACCCAGCCTGAAAAGAACAAAAGCAAATAACAGCCTACTCACAGAAAAGCCAAGCGAAGACCAAACAACCAATCAGCGTCACCCACTCAAGAAGACGAGAAGCAAAAGTTATCTACCAATCACCGATGCCGCTAATAGGCTGCGTGGCAGGCAGACCGGCTATAAATAGCGCTTCACCTCGCATCTTAATCATGCTCACCTCAACTCCTGATGAGAAAACATCTTCCATACGCTGCTGAAGAAGGGTTCTTAGACCCGAAATCGCGATACAGCAAACATGACAAGCTACGGCGAAGTCATAAAAGTGATTACAAAAGAGAATAAGACACTCTTAAGACAAAGAGAAAATATCTTTAAGAAGATAATAAACGCTGAACTAGCTATCACTTTTAACGAGATTATATATATATATATATATATATATATATATATAATTATATATATATATATATATATATATATGTATATATATATATAATATATAGTATATATATATATATGTATATATATATGTTATATATATATATGTATATATATATTATATATATTATATATATATATATAATATATAATATATATATATATATATATATAATAGGGTGGTCCAAACAACAAAATTTTGGAAATTGTCTGGGCATGATATTATTCTTGTTTGAATTGGGTGATACACGTAATCGAGTGAAGATTACGCTCCAATCGGAGAATATTTAGAGGTCCCCCCCGAAGAAGAAGTAAACAACATAAAACTTAAAAAAAAGGAAAAAAGCTCACAAAGAATAAAGATGTCAGTGTCATCCCATGTATTGGTATGTCCATACTACCTACTTTTACAAACAAGATTATACTTTGTTCAGGGTTCACTGAAGATAATGATGGTAATTTTGGATGTCAATTAATTTGGTAAGGTAACTTAAAGAAAGTTGTAAATATGCAATTTTTTATTTAGACAAAAGTCTTCATCTCAAGGTTAATATAAGCAAAACATTGTTGTTGTTTGATCAATAAGTACTGTTATTCCTTTCCGTTTGAACACTTGTACAGTGAAAGCAACATGGGCAAGTAAATAATGTAAATAATCAAAATAAAGGTAATACACTGTCCTTTTACTCCATATATGCTGCTTTGGAGGTGGAAGGCTGCTCCCTCCTGTGCTTGGCCACCACTTTCAGGAGGTACTATTGCTGGACTCGTCCTTGGTGATGATCGAGTTGAAGGAGGTGGCCAAGGCGATACCTCCGCCGCGTCGTTGACCACCTTCATCTGCGAGACGTTCCTCTTCATGTCCAGGAAGGTGGCCTCAGTCTCTCATGTCTCGGGACTTCCCAAGAGGGTTCCCACTTCTTCCTCCAGTCCAGGAAGAAGGACTATCCAGGGTCCTCCTAGTCCTGAAGATCACGAGGTCCTTCAGGTCAATGTCCGGGGAGAACCTCTTCCCGTCCAGTCGCTTGAGGCCTTTTCTCTCACGTCTGAACAGGTTCCTGACCATGGCCTCCTTCTCCTCATTGCTGATTCTCTCGGCCATGAAGGACAGAGCCACAAGGTCCTGCGAGACGTACCAAAGGTGACAACAGAAGGCTTTGAGCGCCACGTCCGCCACCCCTGGTTTGGGGATCCCTCGAGAGAGGTCTCGCATGAACAGGAGGTCGTTGAGGGACCATGGCCTCATTCCACTTTGTGGCGTACAGGAGGGCCACGAAGAGGGAAATGTCCTCCATGGCCTGCAGCTCGTGAGCGGTCAGCTTTACTTGACCTCGGAAGAGGAAGACCTACAGAGCGTAAATTCCCTTGACCATCCACCTTGCTTGGTGGAAGGCACCTGGGGCCCGGAACCTGTAGTCTTTCCCGAAGTCTCCTCCCAAGAACAGGTACGAGAGCCAGAGGAGTTCTTCGTAGTCCTCCCTCGGGTGAGTGCCGCTCTCCAGAGCACTCTTCAGCTCGTGGAGGGCTCGCTCCCTGTGCCCTGAGAGCTCCCCGGTCAGAAGAGCATGGAGGCTATCCTTTTCCATGGCAGAGCTCCAAGAAGTCTGGTCAATTAAGCTCCAACGATCCCTAAATCGAACGAAGAGAGGGATGTTCGGTCCTCGGGAGGGTCCGTAGGAGCTCTTGAACACGTCCCCCATGACGACCTCCAGCACGTGGTGTCGGCAGGCCACCCAGAGGAGCTCGCGTCCAAGGCCTTCCTGGATCTTCACGCAGGCTCCTTCATACAGCCCCGTGTTTGATGCCGTCGTGTCGAACACCAAGCCCTGAACTCTGATCTGCAACTGAGCCTCCGAGACCGCCTTGAGGACAGCCTCTCCCTGAGCCGTGCCTGTGCTGCGGGGTATCTTGGGGACTCCCAGGAGATGTTCTCTCCCCCCAGCCGTGACCAGGATGGCGATTCGGTCGACCTGGTCCTTGCCCGACAGGTCAGGAAGTAACTTCCCGTCCCAGTGGACAAGGACAGGATTCCCCTCCGGAATGTTTATCGTTTCCGACTTGGCGATGGCCTCCCGATTCCTGATTCTGTGGCGTCGGATGGTGCTGCGAGACAAGGAGAGACGTACTCCCCAGTTCCTGTCCGGATGCCGCTGCAAAGGCTCCCATCGTCCCCATCGCCACCCGGTCCGAGACCTTGAACCGATCCAAGGTGGAGGTGATGTCCGCAGAGAGCAAGGCCGTGGATTTTGCTCCCACGACTTTACTCCGTTTCGGGTGACTGGGACCGGTGAAGTTTACATCGCTTTCGTCTGTTTCCCCGGCGGCGGAGGACGAAGACGAAGTCAGGCGGTCAGACAGTACGACGGAGGTCATGGCTTCCTTCTCCTAGTACTGCTGCGTCTGGCAAACGCTTGTCAAAATACAATAAGCAATGCCTTGGAAAAACGAAGAATAAAGAATGCCGAAATCGGCTTGTTGTTGCGACAATGTAGGTTATAATTGTGGAGGCGACACGCCGTGGCGGGGAGTGGTGGCGGGGAGATTGTGGCGGGGAGATTGAATCAAAACATTGCAACTTCACGTGTCGACTCATTGCACTTCCAGGCTTTCTATCTGATTGATACACAATAATAACAGGAAAATATGACTGCCTAGGTATAGATAACTTCTAAACATACGTTATTGACTATATAATATCATAGAGTAGCATTTACCTCGCCTCCTCAACTATAACCTCCTTGGTTATTTGGTTTTATACAATGTTTTACAGAATCAGGCTTCTATACAATATACATATAGAAGAAAATCGTTCTTAATATTATACTTTGGTTTTAAGTGCAGTGGAATAAGCCCATATTTTGTTTTCCAGTAGACCAACTTATTATCAAAAAAGTGAGTTAAAACTGCCAGCGACCCCTGGCATTTTGGGTTCCAGTTCTCTCGAATTGAGGAAACCTTGATGTAGGGTGATGGGTAATGGGTGAGTGAATGGGTGGGGTGATGGGTAATGGGTGTGGGGTGATGGGTGAGTGAATGGGTGGGGGGTGATGGGTGATGGGTGAGGGAATAGATGGGGGGTGATGGGTAAGAGTGAGTGAATGGGGTGTGGGTGATGGGTAATGGGTGAGTGAATGGGTGGAGGGTGATGGGTAATGGGTGAGTGAATGGGTGGGGGGTGATGGGTAATGGGTGAGTGAATGGGTTGGGGGTGATGTGAATGGGTTGGCGTTAATACATACATTTCTACATCCATGATTTCAGGAAAGTTAGAAGGGGCTATCTGGAGAGTCCTATCTATCTGTAGTTTCTACTACAGATAGGTGTGGTATAGGTTCCGCCCCCCGTGGCGGAATCCCATTATATACCACATTTTTCTATCTATCTATCTATCTATCTGTAGTTTCTACTACAGGGGCTATCTGTGTTTGGTGGGCCTTCGGCCCACCAAACACAGGTGGTGGGCCGAAAGTCCACCAATAGCCCTCGCAGGAGCTAGCCAAAAAGTCCGCCCGGAGGGCGGCTTTGCGGCTAGTGTATATATATATATATATATTATATATAATATATATATATATATATATATATATAAAAATATATATATATATTTTATATATATATATATATATATATATATATATATATATATATTATATAATATAAATATATACATATATATATATATATATATATATATATAATATAAAATACTAGCCGCAAAGCCGCCCTCCGGGCGGACTTTTTGGCTAGCTCCTGCGGAGGGCTATTGGTGGGCCTTCGGCCCACCAAAAAACAGACTCTCCAGTCACCCACACACCCATTCACTCACCCACCATTCACTCACCCATTACCATCATCCCCCACCTATTCCCTCACCCTTCACCCATCACCCCAACCCATCACCCCCACCCATTCACTCACCCATCACCCACACCATTAACTTTCCTGAAATCATGGACCTTAATCTGAGAAAGTATTACTGCAAAGCAGCAGGATAGGGCAAAGTTCTTGGTCTTTTTGTTGGGTGTGAGGATAAAGAGCTTGCTGCCATCTCCCACTCTTGAGCATCAAAGAGCGACCCTGGAGAAGCAAGGTTGAAGTGGTGCANATGACTGATGCTGTGGGGATCTCTGTAATGTTGAAAAATGCTGTGCTTATGTCTGCAGGTGTGTAGGGGAGTCAAAGGTATAGCGAAGTGTGAGATTTGGAGGCGAGTGTAGAGGGAGGAGGTGGTTGTGGGACGTCATGGTGCCAGAAGCATGTGAGGAGATAAGGTGAGTATTGGGGATAGAATAAATGAAGGGACCACTAGCTATCCGCTACCCGGAAAGTCTGAGGGGCCCCCTGTCATGGATATCCCTTTCGGGAACGGCAGGAATTAGCTTAGTGGACTTTCTCGAGACAGTAGTAGGAGGGGAAGGAAGACAGGTAAGGCGACGGGAGTTAATGCACCAGGCCACGTCCGTCAGCAGCGGGTTTCTATCCTGGGCCGTGGGGACTGTCAATGGAATTACTTTTGCGAGCGAGAGAACCCACATTTTTTCACGATGATGGTGGTATTGAATTTTTAATTAAACGGAAGGCTGGCCCCACCCCTTCAGGGGGGGGGTCTATTGCAGGGGCGAGGCACGGCAGGGTGGTGAGGCAGGTGGTAAGGCAAAATATGCGTTGGGCGTTGGTAGAGTAGATGTCTTCTTTCTTCTTGCTTCTTTCTTCTTTTCTTCTTTCTTCAGTTAGCGGCATCGTGTGATAGCCGCTTAAGGAGGAGAGCGAGAGGCTCCCGTGCGAGGGGGGCACAGCCTGGGAGATCAGTCGGCCAATCAGCGCGCAGGAAAGGCGGAGCTAACTTAATGACAGACAGCTCTCGATTCAAACACTTAAAGTGTAAAGTTGGTGGAAAAGTGCTCATAGACCTACCTATTCCCAAGCGCCTAGCCCCGGGCCTAACCTCCCCCCCTCCAGGGGTCGTAGGGGGGTGCCCTTTAAAGGGATAGCCTGGGATCCCCAGCTAGTGGGAGCCTATTCCTACACCCTAAAAGCGGTTTGCCTATCTGCCTACAACCAACCCTACTGGGGCTAATCGAGTCCCTTCATGGCAGACCCTAAACGGCCTTTCCTTTCGGGTTCAGTCTGTTGGTATAGGTATAGCAGATAATCCATGCAAATGAGAGATGAAAGTTAGAGAGAAAGGAATGGAAGGAATGAACAGCAATGCGCTGTTTTAAAACGGGGTTAGAGGGTGGGAGTTACGGTGCGTACACGTCCGCCCCTTTGGGTGCTGACCAGAGGCCAACTCTTAAGATGCGAGGTGAAAGCGCTATTTATAGCCGGTCTGCCTCCCACGCAGCCTATTAGCGGCATCGGTTGATTGGTAGATAGCTTTCTCGTCTTTTTGAGTGGGTGACGCTGATTGGTTGTTTGGTCTTCGTTTGGGGTTTTTTCTGTGAGTAGGCTGATATTTGCTTTTGTTCTTTTCATGCTGGGTAAGCTTGTAGGTCGTTTGCCTGTACGTTAATTTGGGATTGATCTCTTTTAGTACAGCGCTTCTAGGATGGGAAGTCGCCGCACATCTGCACACAGGGTCAACCAATTCTGTATTTCTTCTAGAAATTTTCTTGTTATGATGATGCCATGTTGTTTCTAAATAGGTGACTTTTTGGGGCTCCGGAAGTTAGGTGGCAAGTAAGACGTCTGGACAGCTTCGTTGTCGTCATGCCGATGTAGGATGGGGGGAGGAACTTAAACAGTTTCCTTTTTTTGCATGTGATCCTATATACGACATGGGACTTTTGTTTTGTCCCCCTCGTCGGGCTTGGGCTGTACGGAGAAGGAGGTTTGCTGGTGTTTTTGTTTTTGTAGTAAATTTGTAGTTTATTCTCCTCTCTTGGTCTGCAGGTTTCACGTTACGGTGGACGATTTGTGATATTATTCTTTCTTCTTCCTGGGACGGTGGAGAAGAAACCCCGGGTTAGAAGATAGTTATGCCTTGACTC
Organism: Chionoecetes opilio; assembly: GCA_016584305.1. Lineage (NCBI taxonomy): Eukaryota > Metazoa > Arthropoda > Malacostraca > Decapoda > Majidae > Chionoecetes > Chionoecetes opilio. Next base: position 149,550 of record JACEEZ010024705.1, read on the forward strand.
TTTTTTGTGGCTTAGGGTTGTACCAGTTCTCCAAGATTTTCTTATTCTGACGGTTGTTCCCCTCTCGCTGAAGCCGTTGTTGATGAGGACTTGAGGGATCGCTCGATTTCTTTGTGCATAAGTTGCCATGTACTGCAGTGTGTGAGAACTTGATGATGTAAAGACTCCACAATCGGTGCTACAGAATTGGTTGACTTTGGGGGCAGATGTGCGGCGACTTCCCATCCTAGAAGCACTGTACATAAAAGAGATCAACCCCAAATTTAACGACAGGCAAACGACCTAAAAAGCCCTACCCAGCCTGAAAAGAACAAAAGCAAATAACAGCCTACTCACAGAAAAGCCAGCGAAGACCAAACAACCAATCAGCGTCACCCACTCAAGAAGAGGGAAAGCAAAAGTTATCTACAATCACCGATGCCGCTAATAGGCTGCGTGGCGGGCAGACCGGCTAAAATAGCGCTTCACCTCGCATCTTAATCATGCTCCCTCAACTCCTGATGAGAAAACCATTTTCCCAATCCCGCTGCTGAAGAAGGGTTCTTAAAACCCAAATCGCCGATACAGCAAACTGACAAGCTACGGCGAAGTCATAAAAGTGATTACAAAAGAGAATAAGACACTCTTAAGAAAAAGAGAAAATATTTTTAAGAAGATAATAAACGCTGAACTAGCTATCATTTTTTAAACGAGATATATATATATATATATATATATATATAAAATATATATATATATTATATATATATGTATATATATATATGTATATATATATATGTATATATAATATATATAATATATATATATATATATATATATATATATATATATATATATATATATAATAGGGGGGTCCAAACAACAAAATTTTGGAAATTTGCCCTGGGCCATGATATTATTCTTGTTTTGAATTGGTGATACACGTAATCGAGTGAAGATTAGGGCTCCAATCGGAGAATATTTAGAGGTCCCCCCGAAGAAGAAGTAAACAAATAAAACTTAAAAAAAAGGAAAAAAGCTCACAAAGAATAAAGATGTCAGTGTCATCCCATTATTGGTATGTCCATACTACCTACTTTTACAAACAAGATTATACTTGTTCAGGGTTCACTGAAGATAATGATGGTAATTTTGGATGTCAATTAATTTGGTAAGGTAACTTAAAGAAAGTTGTAACATATGCAATTTTTTATTTAGACAAAAGTTTTTCATCTCAAGGTTAATAAAAGCAAAACATTGTGTTGTTTGATCAATAAGTACGTTATTCCTTTCCGTTGAAACACTTGTACAGTGAAAGCAACATGGGCAAGTAAATAAGTAAATAATCAAATAAAGGTAATACACTGTCCTTTTACTCCATATATGCTGCTTTGGAGGTGGAAGGCTGCTCCCTCCTGTGCTTGGCCACCACTTTCAGGAGGTACAAATTGCGGACTCGTCCTTGGTGATGATCGAGTTGAAGGAGGTGGCCAAGGCGATACCTCCGCCGCGTCGTTGACCACCTTCATCTGCGAGAGGGTTCCCTTCATGTCCAGGAAGGTGGCCTCAGTCTCTCATGTCTGGGGGACTCTTCCCCAAGGGGGTTCCCACTTCTTCCTCCAGTCCAGGAAAAAGGGACTATCCAGGTCCCCTAGTCCTGAAGATCACGAGGTCCTTCAGGTCAATGTCCGGGGGGGAACCCCTTCCCGTCCAGTCGCTTGAGGCCTTTTTCTCTCACGTCTGAACAGGTTTTCCCGACCATGGCCTCCTTCTCCTCATTGCTGATTCTCTCGGCCATGAAGGACAGAGCCACAAGGTCCCCTGCGAGACGTACCAAAGGTGGGCAACAGAAGGCTTTGAGCGCCACGTCCGCCACCCCCGGTTTGGGGATCCCCCGAGAGAGGTCTCGCATGAACAGGAGGTGTTGAGGGACCATGGCCTCATTCCACTTTGTGGCGTACAGGAGGGCCAAAGAAGAGGGAAATGTCCTCCATGGCCTGCAGCTGTGAGCGGTCAGCTTTACTTGACCTCGGAAGAGGAAGACCTACAGAGCGTAAATTCCCTTGACCATCCACCTTGCTTGGTGGAAGGCACCTGGGGCCCGGAACCTGTAGTCTTTCCCGAAGTCTCCTCCCAAGAACAGGTTTCGAGAGCCAGAGGAGTTCTTCGTAGTCCTCCCTCGGGTGAGTGCCGCTCTCCAGAGCACTCTTCAGCTCGTGGAGGGCTCGCTCCCTGTGCCTGAGAGCTCCCCGGTCAGAAGAGCATGGAGGCCCATCCTTTTCCATGGCAGAGCTCCAAGAAGTCTGGTCAATTAAGCTCCCAAAGATCCCTAAAACGAACGAAGAGAGGGATGTTCGGTTTCCCCGGGAGGGTCCGTAGGAGCTCTTGAACACGTCCCCCATGACGACCTCCAGCACGTGGTGTCGGCAGGCCACCCAGAGGAGCTCGCGTTCCCAAGGCCTTCCTGGATCCTTCACGCAGGCTCCTTCATACAGCCCCGTGGTTTGATGCCGTCGTGGGCGAACACCAAAAGCCCTGAACTCTGATCTGCAACTGAGCCTCCGAGACCGCCTTGAGGACGCCTCTCCCTGAGCCGTGCCGTGCTGCGGGGTATCTTGGGGACTCCCCCCGGAGATGTTCTCTCCCCCCCCGCCGTGACCAGGATGGCGATTCGGTCGACCTGGTCCTTGCCCGACAGGTCAGAAGTAACTTCCCGTCCCCCGTGGACAAGGACAGGGGTTCCCCTCCGGAATGTTTATCGTTTCCGACTTGGCGATGGCCTCCCGATTCCTGATTTTTTGTGGCGTCGGATGGTGCTGCGAGACAAGGAGAGACGTAATCCCAGTTCCTGTCCGGATGCCGCTGCAAAGGCTCCCATCGTCCCATCGGGCCACCCGTCCCGAGACCTTGAACCCCATCCAAGGTGGAGGTGATGTCCGCAGAGAGCAGGCCGTGGATTTTGCTCCCACGACTTTTCTCCGTTTCGGGTGACTGGGGACCGGTGAAGTTTACATCGCTTTCGTCTGTTTCCCCGGCGGCGGAGGACGAAGACGAGTCAGGCGGTCAGACAGTACGACGGAGGTCATGGCTTCCTTCTCCTAGTACCCGCTGCTTTTGGCAAACGCTTGTCAAATACAATAAGCAATGCCTTGGAAAAACGAAGAATAAAGAATGCCGAAATCGGCTTGTTGTTGCGACAATGTAGGTTAAAAATTGTGGAGGCGACACGCCGTGGCAGGGAAGTGGTGGCGGGGAGATTGTGGCGGGGAGATTGAATCAAAAACATTGCAACTTCACGTGTCGGACTCATTGCACTTCCAGGCTTTCTATCTGATTGATACACAATAATAACAGGAAAATATGACTGCCTAGGTATAGATAACTTCTAAACATACGTTATTGACTATATAATATCATAGAGTAGCATTTACCTCGCCTCCTCAACTATAACCTCCTGGTTATTTGGTTTTATACAATGTTTTACAGAATCAGGCTTTTATACATATACATATAGAGAAAAACGTTCTTAATATTATACTTTTGTGTTTTAAGTGCAGTGGAATAAGCCCATATTTTGTTTTCCAGTAGACCAAATTATTATCAAAAAAAATGAGTTTTAAAAATGCCAGCGACCCTGGGATTTTGGGTTCCAGTTCTCTCGAATTGAGGAAACCTTGATGTAGGTGTGGGTAATGGGTGAGTTTAATGGGTGGGGTGATGGGTAATGGCGTGTGGGGTGATGGGTGAGTGAATGGGTGGGGGGTGATGGGTGAGGGTGAGGGGAAAAGATGGGGGGGTGATGGTAATGAGTGAGTGAATGGGTGTGTGGTGATGGGTAATGGGGGAGTGAATGGGGGGAGGGTGATGGGTAATGGGTGAGTGAATGGGTGGGGGGTGATGGGTAATGGGTGGGGTGAATGGGTTGGGGGTGATGTGAATGGGTTGGCGTTAATACATACATTTCTACATCCATGATTTCAGGAAAGTTAGAAGGGGGTATTGGAGAGTCCTACTATCTGTAGTTTCTACTACAGATAGGTGTGGTATAGGTTCCGCCCCCCGTGGGGGAAAAAAAATCCCATTTATACCACATTTTTCTATCTATCTATCTATCTATCTGTAGTTTCTACTACAGGGGCTATCTGTGTTTGGTGGGGCCTTCGGCCCACCAAACACAGGTGGTGGGCCCAAAGTCCACCCAAAAGCCCTCCGCAGGAGCTAGCCAAAAAGTCCCGCCCGGAGGGCGGCTTTGCGGCTAGTGTATATAATATATATATATTATATATATATATATATATATATATATATATATATAAATATATATATATATATATATATATATAATAATATATATATATATATATATATATATTTTATATATAATATATATATAAATATATACATATATATATATATATATATATATATATATATATATACTAGCCGCAAAGCCGCCCTCCGGCGGACTTTTGGCTAGCTCCTGCGGAGGGCTATGGTGGGCCTTTTGGCCCACCAAACACAGGGCTCCCAGTCACCACACACCCCTTCACTCACCCACCATTCACTCACCCATTACCCATCACCCCCCACCTATTCCCTCACCCTTCACCCATCACCCCCAACCCATCACCCCCCACCCATTCACTCACCCATCACCCCACACCCATCTAACTTTCCTGAAATCATGGACCTTAATCTGAGAAAGTATTACTGCAAAGCAGCAGGATAGACAATGTTCTTGGTCTTTTTGTTGGGTGTGAGGATAAAGAGCTTGCTGCCATCTCCCACTCTTGAGCATCCAACATAGAGCTGACCATGGGAGAAGCAAGGTTGAAGTAGGTGAAGTCCAACATATTTCAGTGATTGGCCTTGTGACTTGTTGATTGACATGGCAAAGTTGACTTTCACTGGAAACTGAACTCTTTTGAAATCAAATGGCATGTCTGATGGGATGATTGGAATCTTGGGAATGAACACAACTTCTCCCTTTCCTTGTCCAGTGATGATCATGGCCTCCAACAGATGAGGAAGCATCTTCTTGACAATTAATCTTGTTCCATTGCAGAGCTTTGGAGGATCCAGATTTCTCATCAGCATGATTGGAACACCCTCTTTGAGAGAGAGTCTGTGGGGAGGAGTTCCTGGAGGTTCCAATGAGTTCATGAACTCAGTAGGATAATGCACAGCCTGATCTTCCTCTATTACAGTGTCAATGGAGTAGTAGCTCCTGGCCTGTCCAGGAATCAGCTGCAGTAGGTCCCAATTGATTGTGTTGACAGTTTCATTCCTTGGTGCCAAGATTGCCCTTTCACACAACCACTTTGGATCCTTGTAGTGATGAACCAAATTTCCATAAACTTGATCTTGCAGTTCCTTCATGTCTTTGACCAAAGTTCCACAGCCATCAGGAAGAGCAATTTCTCCATCATTTCATCCAACTTGACTTTGCCATTGCTGCAGCACATTCCAGGAGTTTCAGCCTTGAACTTCTTTGCTCCACAATGACTGCATTCAAAAGTCATCTCTCCAATGGTGACTGATGGATGGGAGGTGTACTCATGTTCTGAATCATATCTGAAGGCAGCTCCTTCCAGATCTGCATATGAAGCTCTCCTAGATCTCACCATTATTGCAGCATTGTATTCTTGCCTGGACTGGATCTGCTCTTCTGTCTCCTGAGCTCTGGATCTGGCATGAGCTGATGCATCTGAATCTTGTCTGGACTGGACCTGCTCTTCTGTCTCCTGAGCTCTGGATCTGGCATGAGCTGATGCATCTGAATCTTGTCTGGACTGGATCTGCTCTTCTGTCTCCTGAGCTCTGGATCTGGCATGAGCTGATGAATCTGAATCTTGTCTGGACTGGATCTGCTCTTCTGTCTCCTGAGCTCTGGATCTGGCATGAGCTGATGCATCTGAATCTTGTCTGGACTGGATCTGCTTTTCTGTCTCCTGAGCTCTGGATCTGGCATGAGCTGATGCATCTGAATCTTGTCTGGACTGGATCTGCTCTTCTGTCTCCTGAGCTCTGGATCTGGCATGAGCTGATGCATCTGAATCTTGTCTGGACTGGATCTTCTCTTCTGTCTCCTGAGCTCTGGATCTGGCATGAGCTGATGCATCTGAATCTTGTCTGGACTGGATCTTCTCTTCTGTCTCCTGAGCTCTGGATCTGGCATGAGCTGATGCATCTGAATCTTGTCTGGACTGGATCTTCTCTTCTGTCTCCTGAGCTCTGGATCTGGCTTGAGCTGATGAATCTGAATCTTGTCTGGACTGGATCTGCTGTTCTGTCTCCTGAGCTCTGGATCTGGCATGAGCTGATGCATCTGAAGCTTGTCTGGACTCGAGCTGCTCTTCTGTCTCCTGTGCTCTGGATCTTGTCATTCTTACAGCATTGGATTCTTGTCTGGACTCGAGCTGCTCTTCTGTCTCCTGTGCTTTGGATCTTGTCATTCTTACAGCATTGGATTCTTGTGTGAACTGGATCTGCTCTTCTGTCTCCTGTGCTCTGGATCTTGTCATTCTTACAGCATTGGATTTTTGTCTGGACTGGATCTGCTCTTCCGTCTCTTGATCTCTGGATTATGTCATTCTGGCTGCATTGGAATCTTGTCTGGCTTGAGTTTGTTGCACAGATTCATCTTGTCTTTTTGTTCTTTCCTGTGCTGCAGTGGAACTTCGTCTTCCTAGACGTGCACGCTTCTTGGGAGGCATACTGGCTGCAAAATACAATAATATTTTTAATTAAGCTGCTATCTTTGCTCCCTCCTGGAGCTGGATGATCTTACCTTATGAATTAATTGAAATACACCCATTACCCATCACCACACACCCATTTTCATCACCCCCAACCCATTCATCACCCCCCCAGGTGGTGGGCCTTCGGCCCACCAAACACGGACTCTCCAGATAGCCCCTTCTAACTTTCCTGAAATCATGGATGTAGAAATGTATGTATTCCCCCCACCCATTCACTCACCCATTACCCATCATCCCCCACCCATTCACTCCCCATTACCCATCACACCCCCCCCATTCACTCACCCATTACCCATCACCACACACCCATTCACGCACCCATTACCCATCACCCCCCCCCTATTCCCTCACCCATCACCCATCACCCCCAACCCATTCACTCACCCATCACCCCACACCCATTACCCATCACCCCACCCATTCACTCACCCATTACCCATCACCCTACATCAAGATTTCCTCAATTCTCGCAACCCACAATTTTTTTCACAATTCTCGCTAATAGGCTGCTAAAAAAAAAAAAAAAAGTGATCGGAACATCTCGTAAGTGGGCTTAAAACCTTCCTCTGGTCAACCTGGTTCCAAATATGTGCCATATGATGGGATTGGGCCACGGGGGGCGGAACCTATACCACACACACACACACACACACACACACACACACAGACAGACAGACAGACAGACAGACACACTTTCGCTTATATTAAGCTGCTATCTTTGCTCCCTCCTGGAGCTGGATGATCTTACCTTAAGAATTCATTGAAATACACCTATTACCCATCACCACACACCCATTTTCATCACCCCCAACCCATTCATCACCCCCCCAGGTGGTGAGCCTTCGGCCCACCAAACACGGACTCTTCAGATAGCCCCTTCTAACTTTCCTGAAATCATGGATGTAGAAATGTATGTATTCCCCCCACCCATTCACTCACCCATTACCCATCACCCCCCACCCATTCACTCACCCATTACCCATCACCCCCCCACCCATTCACTCACCCATTACCCATCACCACACACCCATTCACTCACCCGTTACCCATCACCCCCCACCTATTCCCTCACCCATCACCCATCACCCCCAACCCATCACGCATCACCCCCAATTCCTCACCATTCCTACCCCTCACCCCACACCCATTTACCCATCACCCCACCCATTCACTCACCCATTACCCATCACCCTACATCAAGGTTTCCTCAATTCTCGCAACCCACAATTTTTTTCCCAATTCTCGCTAATAGGCTGCTAAAAAAAAAAGAAAAAAAAAGTGATCGGATCATCTCATAAGTGGGCTTAAAACCTTCCCCTGGTCGACCTGGTTCCAAAAATGTGCCATATGAGGTGATTGCGCCAGGGGGGGCGGAACCTAAACCACAAACACACCACACACACCACACAGACAGACAGACGAAAAAACCTTTCGCTTTTATTTAATATATTATATAATATATATATATATATATTATATATATTATAATATATATATTAAATATTAAAAATATAAATAATATATATATTATATAATTATATATCAAAAGGCGGAAGCCTTTTGTCCGGCGCCATATGAAAAAAACCCCTTTTTGCCTCATCCAGTGATAATGATCCCATGGCAGCGGCCCTTTTTAATCCCGAAAAAAAACCGAAAAATCCCGAAATATATAAAAAGATACAGAAAGAGCTTTTATGTATGTTTTATGTCTCAAACAAAATATGGATAAAGGTATACTGTCATTTTTTTAAAAAAGTATTTTGGTGTATTTGGGTTTTAAAACTCTTAATCCGAAAACATCCAACACATCCCCAAAATTTAAACCGTATGTGGTATATATTTTCGGTGTTTTTTGTTGGTGGAACATCCCATGGCAGCACCGGTTGGAAAAAAATGGACGGGACTGCGCGTCATTTTTGAGATACTGTTTAGGTTTCCTTGCATAAAAGTAGTATTTTTCTGAGGAGGTATTTTAAGGGGAAAATATTCCGCAGAATTTTGGGTGGCCCCAACCCCCCGGGCAATCGCGCACCATAAAATTTAGTTTTTTTTAACCCAATAGCTCAACAAAAACCTAACCCCCAAACCCACCTTTAAGCCCGACATAACCAAAACCAAACCTTAAATATAGCCTAAAACTAACCCAACCAAAACTAAACGTAAATTAACCCAGCAATTTTTAATAAAAAAAAGTTATTTTTGGTTTCCGGAAGTGAGTAACTAGTGCACAATATCTAAACCGAAAATAAAAGAGAAAAAGAAGCTGTGAGGCCTGAAAGTCTGTGCTGACGGCGGTAGCGACCGCGCAGTTTTTCGTCCCCAAAAAATAAACCCCTGGCGAGAGACATGATGAGGCCTTTTGATGGCATGTGAAGTTCAAATAAAATTTTTTTTAAATTTTGATAGGATTTTCCGGGCCCTTTCCCCTGATATCAGAGTGTTTACTTATAAAGTACATTCCCAAATTTAAACCCTCGGGAAGGACTCATCTTAGGGAAGGATGACACGAAATAAGTGAATGAAATGGGGAGGCACTTTTGTGCAGTGGAAACATAGCAGAGGATAAAGGGAAACATGGCCCAAGAAACAAATACTTTTTTTCCTTTTGTTTTGGGCCCGTGGGATTTCAGAGGGAATTTGGGTCACAGGCAAAACGCTCTCGGGGGGCCGGAATCCCTTGCCTGTTACGGTAAAGCGATTGGTCTGCATCCTGCCCCCCATCTCTTGATTGGGGGAGAAATATTCAAAAAGATTAGTCTTATACAAATAGGGAAAATATTCATTCTTCCTAACCCAACCTTGACATTTGTCACCCTAACCCAACCTTACCTTACTAAGCAGCAAGCTATTGATGGTATTTTTCTCTAAAAACGAAACACGGGGAAAAGATGATTCAGTAAATATTGGGTCCGAAAATAAGATCGTAATTTTAACTGTGCCCAAAATAGGAAAATTGCCCCGGGGGAAAAAAAAGGTTTGGAAAAAA
>JACEEZ010024705.1:160068-210068 GCA_016584305.1 Chionoecetes opilio
GTAACAGTTATCGTGTTCACATGTCTGTTTCTCCTTACAACTAACTCACTTCATTCACCTTATTTAAAGCCATCATCACCCATAAAAATCACTTTCATACAATTTCATTGTCGCCTGAGAGCCTCCCAAACACACAATAACATGGAGCTCTAATTTCGTGTCTTTGTGATATTCACGCCAGTATTTCCTAAGTGTACTTCCTATGACACCTACTCACTTCATTCAACTTATTTAGCATCTCATCTTCCATAACAAGTCACATATGGAACAATTAAAATATCGAACAGGACCTCCAAAGCCACAGATTATAGCGTACCGATATTTCATGTTTCACTAATGTTTACCCGGGTATCTATATATGTGCTTCTCCTGCCACACCTAACACACTTCCTTCTATTTGTTTAATGTCCTAATCTTACACGGTACTTGCATTTCGAGGGAGATAATGTCCGTAGTGGGAGACTTGTAAAGATGCGGAGGAAGACGCCATTTTATTCAAGGTGCACTTGAATATCGAAAACACCTCTGGAGCAACCTTGAATATGGACCATGTCAAGTCCGAAAACATGCTCCAAGGCGCGCGCGAGGACAGAATAAATTCAAGATGGACCAGGTTTATTCAAAATTCTTGATGTAAAGACCTCGCGAGTAGGCCCCTATGACCTGTCCTGTATTTCTCAGCCTCTAAGGAAGACTCTTGGCCTTGGATACTATCTCTATCTCTCTCTCTCTCTCTCTCTCTCTCTCTCTCTCTCTCTCTCTCTCTCTCTCTCTCTCTCTCTCTCTCTCTAACTACGACAGCCTCAGAGAAAAGTTTATCAATATGAAGTGTGCATTATACTTCTAAGACATTATAGATTACTTTCAGACTGATGATTCATAGATGCTTTGAGGCTGAAAAAAAACAAATTCAGAATGAATAGTATGAATATACGTGTATGAATACCATATATATCGTAAATATATAATAATAATATATTATTATATATTTACGAATTATATATTACATATTTACGAATATACAACTCAAGCTGCATATCCGTGGCCCCCAAACCTGTCCTTTGTGAACTCAACTTTCCACCTTCTTCTGATCCCAGCTGGATTAACCTAGCGGCATTTTGAGGGTGGTGGCGGGATTAGTGGAAGGAGATGAACTCTAATATTTCACATCTGCTATACACACACTCTCTCTCTTTCTCTTTCTCTCTCTTCTTCCTTTCTCTCGCTTTCTCTCTCTCTCTCTCTCTCTCTCTCTCTCTCTCTCTCTCTCTCTCTCTCTCTCTCTCTCTCTCTCTCTCTCTCTCTCTCTCTCTCTCTCTCTCTCTCTCTTTCTCTCTCTCTCTATATATATATATATATATAGTAGAGAGAGAGAGAGTATATACGGGCAGGAGATTTTCTCTGAGACAGATCTCGTTAAAAGTGATAGCTAGTTCAGCGTTTATCTTCTTTAAGATATTTTCTCTTTGTCTTAAGAGTGTCTTATTCTCTTTTGTAATCACTTTTATGACTTCGCCGTAGCTTGTCATGTTTGCTGTATCGCGATTTCGGGTCTAAGAACCCTTCTTCAGCAGCATATGGAAGATGTTTTCTCCTCAGGAGTTGAGGTGAGCATGATTAAAATGCGAGGTGAAGCGCTATTTATAGCCGGTCTGCCTATTAGCGGCATCGGTCTGCCTATTAGCTATTAGCGGCATTACTGCTATTAGCAGCCTATTAGCGGCATCGGTGATTGGTAGATAGCTTTTGCTTCTCGTCTTCTTGAGTGGGTGACGCTGGTTGGTTGTTTGGTCTTCGCTTGGCTTTTCTGTGAGTAGGCTGTTATTTGCTTTTGTTCTTTTCATGCTGGGTAGAGCTTGTAGGTCGTTTGCCTGTACGTTAAGTTTGGGATTGATCTCTTTTATGTACAGCACTTCTAGGATGGGAAGTCGCCGCACATCTGCACACATGTCAACCAATTCTGTACTTTCTTCTAGAAATTTTCTTGTTATGATGATGCCATGTTGTTCTAATAGGTGACTTTTTGGGGCTCCGGAAGTTAGGTGGCAAATAAGACGTCTGGACAGCTTCGTTATCGTCATGCCGATGTAGGATGAGGGGAGGACTTCACAGTTTCCTCTTTTGCATGTGATCCTATATACGACATGGGACTTTTGTTTTGTCTCCTTCGTCTGGCTTGGGCTGTTACGGAAAAGGAGGTTGCTGGTGTTCTTGTTTTTGTAGTAAATTTGTAGTTTTATTCTCCTCTCTTGGTCTGCAGGTTTCACGTTACGGTGGACGATTTCTGATATTATTCTTTCTTCTTCCTGGTGAGCGGTGGAGAAGAAAGCCCGGTAGAAGATAGTTATGTCTTGACTCTTTTTTGTGGCGTTAGGGTTGTACCAGTTCTCCAAGATTTTCTTAGTCTGACGGTTGATGTCTCTCTCGCTGAAGCCGTTGTTGATGAGGACTTGAGTGGATCGCTCGATTTCTTTGTGCATAAGCTGCCATGTACTGCAGTGTGTGAGAGCTCTTCTGATGTAAGCACCGATTGTGGAGTTCTTATATCTCTGTGGGCATTCGCTTTCTCCGTTGAGGCAGTGTCCGGTGTTCGTTGGTTTTACGTAGACGTTTGTGATGAATGATTCTTCTTCTTGCGTAACAAGGACGTCTAAGAACGGTATTGATTTGTCTGAGCTGCTTTCTATGGTGAAGGTGAGGCCTGAAGTATCTTGTAGACAGAGCTTCAGCTGTTCTGCTTCGTAGTGACTTGTTGTTTTGATGAAGAGTCATCGATGTAGCGGCAGTATATGTCGGGCTTGCTTATTTTCTTGAATACTTCTTCTACGCAGCCCATGAAGAAGTTTGCCAACAATACTCCTAGGGGAGAGCCCATAGCGACGCCGTCTATTTGTTGATACTTGCTCCCTCGGGGAGAGGTAAAAGTTCCCCGAGGGAACAAGTATCAACAAATAGACGGCGTCGCTATGGGCTCTCCTTAGGAGTATTGTTGGCAAACTTCTTCATGGGCTGCGTAGAAGAAGTATTCAAGAAAAAAAGCAAGCCCGACATATACTGCCGCTACATCGATGGACATCCCAGCTAACCACCACGGCGGGCCTACGTAGGCATTAGAGCGGCGACCCGGCGGCCACCAGCGGCAACTTTGCCTCCAGATGCCCTCCGTAGTGACGGCTTGGTGTATTTTCAGAGAGGAAACAATTTATTATTGAAATCAATGTACAGAATTTGAAAAATGTATTCCTTTTATGTGTAAAACATTCTAAAAACAACAGTTATATGTGATATGGATGTAGTATTGCATCAGAATGGTGATAACCAGCGGCTACTTGACGTAAGGACCTCCGTACCAGCAGGGGCCCGCTGCGGTGTATATTGAAGGCACAAAAAATATTAAGTTCTGCAGCATGTTCACCTTCATAAACATGAACAGCGTTGAAGTTTAATCAGAGGTACAATAATGTTATGATGATTCAGCAGTAAACTCCCGCCCGCAATCATGTTGCTGGGGGAAGCAAGGCAAGGGACATCACAGGCCAAGAGGAGCTCCTGTCTGATGAAACTTCAACATGTTCATGTTTATGAAGGGGAAAACAGCTGCAGACTTAATATTTCATTGTGCACTTCAAAAATCTACACCGCAAGCGAGGATGCTGTACGGAGGTCTCTTACGGCAAGTAGCCGCTGGTTATCCACCATTCTGATGCAATACTACATCAATAGCATCATTATAATGTGGTTTTAGAATGTTTACACAAAAAGAATACATTTTTCAATTTGTACAGTGATTTACATATAATACATTTCGGTGAGCTGGGGCAAGTGGCACCCTGTTTGATGGCCGCGGGGGGCGCTGGGCCGCTGGCGTTCGAAACTTGAAGCTCGCTCAGCTCAGGCCAGGCCGTCCACCGCTATGTGTGTGAAAGGTAATACGGCTTTATTTTAAGTTATTGTGGTTTATTTAGGGATAGGTGGAGTATGGAGGTTGATAGTGGTCGTGGGAGGTGTGAGGCTGGCGGGGTTGTGTGAGAGGAGGGAGAGGTGATAGTATAGGTGGGGCTGGCGGGGTAAGGAAAGCATGGAATACGGGGATAAACCGGGATATGATGTTGCTTTGGTGTACCTTATATCCATGAATAAAGCTGGCGTACCACGTCATACCACAGCTAAGAGACGGCTCGGTAAACCCCCGAGTCAGCGGGTAAAGGCAACGGGGCTGGTATCTGGTGTAAATGTCTAAAGATCTGCGGTGGTGGTAGTTTAGTTTAGTTTATTTTAGTATATAATTAGCGAGTATGCTCATTTCAGAAGGTTACAGGGAGTTTCGTAACAAGTTGTTTCTAGGAACCAGGTTTTGTTAGTTTTTTCATACACTAATTTGAGTTGTTCGTACATACCTGGTGTTCCGTATCTCTAGTAATCAAGTTCAACTCTCTGAGCTAAGTGTACGAAACGACTTATGGTTCATATAGACTATGAAACAAACTTTTTGATGTACAAAAACAAAACTTGTGTACGAATGACTGTGCACCTTTAAGGAATTACAGGTTGATTTATATATTTTTTTCCAATTTTTCAGCTACACTACCTATCACCATAACTACTGTCACCACCATCACCACACCACTACCACACTCGCCACTATGGAGGAGGAGGATTCAACCCAAACAATGTGATGATGCGTTGCAGTCTGTCATCAACTCAGGCTGTGACTGTGTACAAGGTAAGGGTTAAGGAATTTGTTTTATTCTGTTACAGGGAGTTTGTACACAAGTTTTTTCGTACCCAGGTGATGTTTAGTTGTTTAGTACCACTGATTTTGAGTTTTTTGACATTACCTGGTTCGTTTCGTAACTTTTAGTAGTCAAGTTCAACTCTGAGCTGCAGTGTACGAAACGACTATGGTTCAAATAGACTACGAAACCACTTTTTGGTGTACGAATCTATGGTGTACGAAACAACTTGTGTGCAAAACTGACTGCACCCGTTTTATCGCCCCTCCCTTATCTCGCTTCTTACATTATGAAGGACTAACGGTTTGTCACACCGTCTTCTACTAACCTTCAAACCTCTTGGAAAGCTGTTACTTGGGTTTCAAAATAACTGACAAAAAATGATCTAAAAGAATAAATAAGTTGCTACTCCTCCGTTTCGCCCTCAGCACAGTATAGACTGTTGGCCAAGGTTTGTAGGGCGGGTTGTTATATTAGTTTTATAGTTAGATTTAGATTATAGTTTTATTAGATTTTAGTTAGTTTAGATTATAGTTATTGGAATATAATTAGATTTAGATTATAGTTTTAATTGGATATAGTTAGATTTAGATATATAAGTTTTATGAGATTTGGAGTAGATTTAGATTTATAGTTTATTGGAATATAGTTAGATTTAGATTATAGTTTTATTAGATTTTAGGTTAGATTTAGATTATAGTTTATAGATTTTAGTTAGATTTAGATATAGTTGATTGGAATATAGTTAGATTAGATTATAGTTTTATTAGATTTAGCTCTAGATTTAGATGTAGTTTATTGGAATATAGTTAGATTTAGATTATAGTTTTATGATTTTAAGATATAGTTCGATTTAGATTATGTGTTATTATTTTGATTTATGATTAAGTTTTAGTATTTAGATTATAGTTAGAGTTAGATTATAGTTTTATTATTTTAGATTTATACCTAGTTAGATTAGATATAGTTTGTTAATTTAGTTTATAGTTGAGATTAGTTAGTAGTTTGTTATATTTAGTTTTTATGAGTTAGATTCAGATTATAGTTTCTTAGATTATAGTTAGATTTAGATTATAGTTTTATTAGATTATCGTTAGATTTAGATTATAGTTTTATTGATTATAGTTCGATTTAGAATTATAGTTTTTATTAGTTTTAAATTCGATTTAGATTATAATTTTATTAGATTATAGTGTGATATTTAATTATAGTTTTATTAGATTATAGTTAGATTAGATTATAGCTTTATTAATTAGATATAGTTTTATTAGATTATACTAGTTAGATTTAGATATAGTTTGTTATATTTTAGTTATAGTTAGATTTAGTTATAGTTTATTATTTTAGATTACCCAGTTTTATTATATCATAGATAGATTTATAATTTTTTTTAGGGCCAGTTAGATTAGTTAATTAAAAATAAAGCTAAACTAATAAGCTAAAAGCTAATTAAATGTATTTCTTGCTGTACTTTACTATATTATTATTTTTTTTTTTTAGGGTTGGGCGTGGGTAGGTGGTTTTCTCACCTTTTGTACCTTGGTTCAGCAGCAGGTCTCCGCAAAGCACTTCACGGGTCACCGCACCCACAGATCAAGACCTCCCACTCAGCCTCCAGGGTAAGACTCTCCTCCTTAATATGTATTTCTATGTAATCTCCTCCTCCTCCTTATTCCTATGTAGTTCTATGTATTCCTGCTCCTCTTCCTATGTAGTTCTATGTTATTCCTCCTCCTCCTTTTCCTATTTATTTATATGTAATTCCTCTCCTTTCTTCCTATGTATTTCTATGTATTCCTCCTGCTCCTTCCTATGTATTTCTATGTTATTCCTCCTTCCTTGTTCCTATTGTATTTCTCATGTATCCTCCTCCTCTTCCCCCTTTTCCGTCTTCCTTGTATTCCTCTGTTTTCCTCTTAGGTTGAAGTATTAAAATCAAATATCAAAGTAACATTGAGTTCTAAATACCTCATGATCTTCTTAAAAACGACTACTACGACCACTACTACGTACTTCCAAAAAACAAATACTACTACTTATAAAACTACTACTAATAAAACACTAATAATTACTTCTAAAAGCTAATTATACTATTATTCTGAAGACAATACTACTACTAAACACTAATACTACTACTTCTAAGACAACTACTACCACCACACTGATAACTACATAATCTACTATCATATATCCCTTTCTAAAAATTTCAGATTCAACCAGAGAGGCAACCCAAACTACCCCTACCCAGGCTGAAAATCCACCAAAGACCGAACCCAACCTCTACCACACCACACTACTACTCTTCCTCTCCCCTCTACCCTCCCATCCACGACACTTCTCCCAACCCCAACTCATCCACCTCTAACTAACAAACACAGTCCATATCCATCCACTCCGGAACTCCATTAGCAAAAAGTTTAGTCGGTCGGAGCGAAAGTCAATCTCAGGTCAAGCCGAAAGCGCGGAGAGAGGCATTTTTTAATGCCGTTGGAAGGAAAAAGTAGTACCCTGGTCTTTCCTGGTACCTGGGTGCCCGGGAGGAGGAAGGAAAGAGGATTTCCTTCCCTCTCAGCCTCTTCCTCTTCCTGGTCCCATCTACATACCATACCCTCCTCCTCCTCTTCCTCATATATCCACTTTTCTCCCTTTCCTACTCCTCTTTGTCTCTCAGAAAACCCCATACCACTCAATACCATTTCTACTGCACCCAACCCCCCCCCCTACACCCACACCAACCTCTCCTTTACTGTGCTTCATCGCAGCACACGTTAGTTTAGGTCAGGTCATAGGTCAAATTACATCGTCGGGAGGTCAATGGGATACTGGGAGGTCATGGACTTTGTTTAACAGGTCAAGTACTGTGTTGAGGTCAATACTGTCGTTGCTGGGTCACAGATAGTCGGGTTAGCGCCTGTTACTGCGCCCATGTTAGAGTTACTTACGTACGGGGTTTCGGAAAAGGCAGGCCACACAAAGCTACTAATTAATTAAATGTTGTATCCTCCGCATTCACATCCACATATACAATTACCTGTAAGTCGAGGAAAACTTAAATTAATAGTCTAAAGGCTATGAAATTTCCAGTTACACCGTAAATTTGAACATCGAAAGATTACCGAAATAAAAAACAAAAACTTTTTGTTTTGAAAATACCGTGGAATGTGCATGGAATTCTCACTGATAGTGAATCCGCAAAACACCCAAACTTAGAAACTCGACGACGCAGAAATGTTTTACCATTTAATTTGTTCTTTCTCTTTTTTAACGCATTACCACTGCGCAGAACCAGGATGCAGCAGTGCTTGATACACGCAGAGTGCTGATGGTTGTATGGCTAGGACATTTTATTCAAGGTACATTAAATTCGCTTGACTGAATATTATTCGCAAAACAATGGGTTTTAGTTGCTTTCAATAATAAAATTAGGAAAAGATTGAGTTTTAGGGAACTCTCCTTATTGCGGAAAAATATCACCCGTTATGTGATGTTAATGTATGTTTTTATCACGAAGAGTATTTTGAACCCTCAATCAGTCAGACGTCTTTTCCTAATAGAGCAGAAACTAAACCAACCTGGTACCGCGTGAGGAATTTTTTTTGCTTTAAAAGTGGATGAGTACTTTTATTTTTTGCTACGCGGCCATGAATTATGTTTACTTTAAAAAAAAAAATACGATCACTGACTATGAGACATAAACACTTATGAATGCTTCTCGCAGATCCATCACTTCATGGGGCCAGTCGTGACTTCGTCGTGGAAACGTCCCCAGAACTGAGGCGCTGGTAGGCACGGTTGTCAAAATACCAACGATGACCAGCAGGATGAAAGGATCAGTTGGATTAGTGGGCGAACATCGCTTCAGAATGCAGGAAATGGTATGTATTGTGAGATTAAGATAATAATGATGAATATAGTATTCCTTTTGATGGTTGTTTGAATATTTTATTGTTACAAGTGGGTTTAGAATGTGTCAGGCTATTTAAAAGCTATAAAAATGTAATGGCAATATTATTTGCATCATAATTTTATATGTGTTTTATAATTCGCTCTCTCTCGCTCTCGCTCTCTCTCTCTCTCTCTCTCCTTCCTGAACTCATGCGGTGGTGTTCTCACTGCAGATGAAGGCAGCCAACAGCTATTGGATTGAAGAGAAAGAATTTGTGCCCTCAGACTGTTTCGAGCACCTCATAGTTCATGTATATACCAGATGCAGTGATACCTTTGCTTGCACAGCGATGCTGTTATCGTTATAGGTAGGTCGGACTTGTGTGTCGAATTAATATAGAGCTTACA
The DNA here is from genome assembly GCA_016584305.1 of Chionoecetes opilio. Taxonomy (NCBI): domain Eukaryota; kingdom Metazoa; phylum Arthropoda; class Malacostraca; order Decapoda; family Majidae; genus Chionoecetes; species Chionoecetes opilio. The sequence continues at coordinate 169,095 of JACEEZ010024705.1, forward strand.
TGTCATGTATTATCTATCATGATGCAACATCGGTTTTACCAGGTAGCAATTGGCAATTTAAGTATCTTTTTCAATCAGACACAACTAACTACCTATAACGCCAACAATGCCTATCACATGTTAATTTACATTTTCTTGTACCCATTTCCTTCCAGAATCCCTTCGGAGCCTTGTTTCTGTCATTGCTGGATCATGATAAGCATGTCTTCCTTTCTTCCCCCTTTAACCACTGCAGCACAACTGTTTACATGTGGACTTCCTGCACCATGTCCCAACTCACTTTCTAAGTAATTGTTTTATGAATGCGTCATATGTAATGTGGAGTGCTCTTAAGTGAACACGTGACTCAAGAATGTACACATCATGATGCACTTGTAAACTACTCCCAAACAGTAGGCCTCACCTTTGAAGAAACTGTAATACGGGATTGATTTTTGTTTTTTATCAGGGTTGGAAGAGTGTGAAAAGATGCAATTGAGAGAGAAAGAGAATAAGGTTCCAGAAGAGTAAGTTGAAGAGTTGTTTTGCCACCAATGCTAACCCCAACCTTCCACCAAGGGGATTAAATATTGCTTCTATGATGTATGGGGTCAAGACTAATGCTTGCCCAATATACTTTCCTTTCGTGCCTAATAGTGGTGGTGCACTCCATGGAACCTGTGTTACTAACCTACTGCACCAAATATTCTCCTTTGGACTCTAACCTTCTAGGAAATGACCTATCACTGACAGAGAGATGGTTCTACAAACTTCTCAGTAATTAATGTAAATCCTATAATATAACCTGTAATGATAAACTGAATGCATTTTGGTGAATTTAGTTACATCACATATACAGAAAAGTTTACAAGCAGTATCTAGCTTTACTTTATAGAATTTGTGACTGGGATGCATTTTTGACTGACAATATGAGGGGTCACATTAATTAACATTGAAAACCAAAGCCATTATGGGTTCCTGACCTTGTGGGAGTTATAATTTGTCTGGATTAAAAAAGATTGCCTAAATATGTACTTACAGTACATACTCAATTATCTGTTCTCATTCACAGGACATGTGGCTGGTGCCATATACACTGACCGTACCGTTATGTCAATTACATGTACTTAAAAAATATTTTGTTGTGCGTTATGCTTTCAGATGATCAGTGTGAAGTATACTATATATTGTAGAATTGATTTCTGAAACATCTTCAGCAGGCGCGGGCTTCGGTGTACTGCGCCCGGACTTCAGACTACAAACCATGGGACAGGCGAATGGAGGAGGTGCAAGGGAAGCAGTGCCAGATAGAGGCAGAAGAGGCACAACAGTGCCGTGAGGCATCTGAGCAACACTCCTCAGGCGCGGTTGGCTCAGGAGAACAGCACTTAAGTGATCGCATCAATCATTGGAGGATACCCCACGGGGCAAGTCGGCCAAAGACGCTGCAAGAAATAATACCTCGCTCAAGGGTGTCCTTGGTGGCGCGTGCGATCGACGTGCCGCCGTGAGGCAGAGTAACCAGTCGGCGGGCCACTCACTGATGCCTAAACTGATCTGAATTTAAAGTGTCACACCTGTTTATATGAGCCAGACATGAAACCAAAAGCTAAAGAATGAAATAATACAAGGATAAGTTCATAAAATTACACATTACAAGCGACAGAAATGTTTAAAGAATACAAATATGCTGTCAAAAATAGTACATTTTCACGGATTTTCAGGCAGACACCGAAAAATAAGAGGAGGCTGCCCAAAAAAAAACTTGTTCACTTAAGGAACTGGGTGTATGTATCACTTTACGCTCCATTCAATGCAAGGAAGCTAGGACACGTTCGTAGTTCCTTGTTCCCGTGTTGATGTAGTTGTGGAGGGAGTAGGGGTGGGGAGGGAGGGTGGTGGTGGGGGGAAAGAGGAAGAGGGTGTGTTATAGTGACATCTGTGTGGTGGTGGTGAGTGGTGTGAGACATGAAGAGGAGGAGGATAAACACTGCGACAGGAATTTTTTTACCCCTTCTATTATAATGTCTCACACCATTTATCATCTCTCACCACTAGTTTGCGGGAAAAAGAGTTAGAACCACCTCGGAAAAACGTCAAAGAAGACCAAGCAAGCAAGTCTTTGACATTTTCGAGTGTTCTAACCTTTTTTCCACCAAACTAGTTACCAACTCATCTCATTTCGAGCCTGCATGCACCAGACCGATTGAGGACAGCATTTTTGGAGGTTTCCCGTCTCCCATGCTATCTGGCTCAGGACTTGCACCACTGTAAAAGGACTAATGTGTCTTCTTAAACAATGTGACTGATTGTCAGGCACAAAAACATCTGTAGACCTGGGGGAGGGGTAGAGGGAAGGTTGGGGGATGGGGACAAAAATTTAGGCGCAAGGAGCAAAGCATGGCAACCATCTCCCCTCATACATATCTTTGTGCCAGCTGAGCGAATGTGTGAGCACTGTGAGGACTAACCTCCAGCCAGTGAGATGTCAGATATATCGACAAACCCGAGAAAATATTAAAACACATACTGAAAGGGCAAAAATCTGAAGACGTTCTTGTCTAATTTTTTTGCAGTGACATAACCTATATATAGATTTATTATTTATTTACAGTGGAGTCGACCCACCCTAGCGCATCGCCCCTTATGTTAAAAAGGAACGGCGTATGAATTATAGAGACAGGAGGTCTATGACAGCAGGAGAGGTATATGAAGGTGGATGGATATGTACAGGAAGGAAATCTAGCTACTTCGAGTGTTTGAAAAGTTGACCAAAAATATATGGGTGATTTTATAGTCATAATTTTGTATGTTTTGTATAGGCCCTTGCAAAATGATTTAAATGGTGAAAGGAATATCGATTACAAATCTTCAAATCTTCATTCATCTCGTTCTTCATGGCTGTTCCACCATGTAAAATCCAATGCGGAATTTATGTGTTAATAAAAAATAAACGAAGGCCAAATGATTTGGGTTCTCTTCATATATACTGGATAACGACCAAAATATTTTGGAATGTACTTAGAGAAATATGGCACTATTTAGTAATGTTTTATGGGTGTGGAACAGTCCATGGCCCGTACCGAGAGTCATGATGAAAGGTTGAGCGCCGACTTTGGTTGACAGAAGGTACCATAAAAGAGATATTTTTCGCGAACGAAGAGCAGCGACGTAGGGTCGGCCACACAAGGATATCGGTCACCTTCGTGTCTTTGACGACCTTCGTCGACTTGCTTCGTCCGAAAACTATCCTTTATGGTACCCTTCTCAGTCAACGAAGGTTGTCGCTCGCTCAGGCAGACTCTCGGTACGGGCCCATCAGCTTTAGGGCTAATGTCTGTGCAACACCTCTAAAAACATTACTGTATCTGGCAATATGTTAGGAAAGTGTAAACCGTAAATATTTCTCATATCAGTTTAAAATAAAAAGCCGGCAAGGTCATATCGCTACGGCGGCCGCTAGGAGCGGCCGCCGGTGAGACTCTGAGCAAATTCACGCGGCCCTACGTCGTTACACTTCCGTGGGCGCCGGTAGGACATACGGAGGGCCTCCGGAGGCCCTCCGTCTTTGTGTTTGCTGGGATCTTCATCAAAACAATAAGTCACTACGAAGCAGAACAGCTGAAGCTCTGTCTACAAGATACTTCAGGCCTCACCTTCACCATAGAAAGCAGCTCAGACAAATCAATACCGTTCTTAGACGTCCTTGTTACGCAGGAAGAAGAATCATTCATCACAAACGTCTACGTAAAATCAACGAACACCGGACACTGCCTCAACGGAGAAAGCGTATGCCCACAGAGATATAAGGACTCCACAATCGGTGCTTACATCAGAAGAGTTCTCACACACTGCAGTACATGGCAGCTTATGCACAAAGAAATCGAGCGATCCACTCAAGTCCTCATCAACAACGGCTTCAGCGAGAGAGACATCAACCGTCAGACTAAGAAAATCTTGGAGAACTGGTACAACCCTAACGCCACAAAAAAGAGTCAAGGCATAACTATCTTCTACCGGGCTTTCTTCTCCACCGCTCACCAGGAAGAAGAAAGAATAATATCACAATCGTCCACCGTAACGTGAAACCTGCGACCAAGAGAGGAGAATAAAAACTACAAATTTACTACAAAAACAAGAACACCAGCAACCTCCTTCTCCGTAACAGCCCAAGCCAGACGAAGGAGACAAAACAAAAGTCCCATGTCGTATATAGGATCACATGCAAAAGAGGAAACTGTGAAGTCCTCCCCTCATCCTACATCGGCATGACGACAACGAAGCTGTCCAGACGTCTTACTTGCCATCTAACTTCCGGAGCCCCAAAAAGTCACCTATTAGAACAACATGGCATCATCATAACAAGAAAATTTCTAGAAGAAAGTACAGAATTGGTTGACATGTGTGCAGATGTGCGGCGACTTCCCATCCTAGAAGCGCTGTACATAAAAGAGATCAATCCCAAACTTAACGTACTGGCAAACGACCTACAAGCTCTACCCAGCATGAAAAGAACAAAAGCAAATAACAACCTACTCACAGAAAAGCCAAGCGAAGACCAAACAACCAACCAGCGTCACCCACTCAAGAAGACGAGAAGCAAAAGCTATCTACCAATCACCGATGCCGCTAATAGGCTAATAGCTAATAGGTAATAGGCAGCTAATAGGCAGGCAGACCGGCTATAAATAGCGCTTCACCTCGCATCTCAAGCCCACCACCTCCATCCGAACCTCACTACTTCCACCCCTCAACCAGCTCATGCCAGCCCAGTTCCTCCGACCACGGCCATAGATACACCAGAACTACCTCCGATCCCATCAGTTGCTGTCTACGACTCTGCCACTGGAACGTTAACGGCCTCAGACCCCGATTCGCCTCCCTCATCGAGGCAGCCCACCGGGACTCAATAGATGTCTTCCTACTCCAGGAGACACTGCTGCCACACACATCACACCTCAAGCTCCCAGGCTACTCTGCTTTTCATATCCCTCGTACTCCCGGTACCTCCCGAGGACTAACTATCTTTACCAAACACTACCTTCGTTGCCTACGCGTTGACAACCCCATCCACTGCGGTGAGGGGGTGGAAGTCCTTGCAGTTACCCTCCATCTCCCACACTTCCCTCTTCACATATACAATTTGTACCGCACCTCAACGGCTACTTTGGACCTTTCTAACCTTTTTGCTCTTGCTGTCAACGAACCGTTGGTTCTAGCGGTGACCTTAATGCACATTACCCCATGCTCGCCTCTCGTTTACCAGCAAATTGAGGCCGGCCGTCACCTACATGGGATGCTGCATGATTCTGACCAGGTCACACTTCTCAACGTGTCTCTATCCCGACACATTCACGAAGACAGTTTTGACCTCGCCATGGTATCCGCCTGCCTACCCCCCCAGGGCTTCATGGGCGATTCATCCCCTTCTCACCAGTGATCACTCGGTGGGCTGGTGGACATCCATTTTAGCTCTTGCTCCAACTCCACCGCAACATCCCGCTTTCATATGCGAGATGCCAAATGGGAATTGTTTCTGAGCTCATCTGAGGATCTATTTACCAACGAGCTCCCACCCTACCTTTTGGACGCTCAAGCAGACAGGCTCTCTGCTATCACCCTTTCAAGCAGCCCACTTCCATTCCGTCAGCAAACCCCATGCCCGCCTCTATAAGGCCCGGGTTGGATCTATTCCCCCAGGCTTAAGGAAATCAACCACCGTGTTAATGCGAGACCACCGAGTATCATCTCGGTGGCCACGGTTAATGCCGCTCGCAAAACAGTTCCGTCGCCAACCCTTCCCCTTCCACCGCAGCTACCTCCAAAGCGTTGTTCGCCATGCACAGGCAGTTCAAGACCCGCCTCCGCAGCCATGCTCTCCTCCACTGGTGCCAGGGTATCTCTTCCCACACACCCCTCGGTGTATGTGGAGACACGTTCGGGCCATATACCCCCTTTTGGTCCTCCTCCGCTGCCCATCATCCTGCTCCAATGGGAAGCCGAAGACTGGCTGAACCTTTTCGCTGCCCGCACTTCGCCAGCCACTGTTCTTCTGAGACCCGGCATATGCAACAAGTTCTTGCTGGTTCCCGCACTGCCACCATTCACCGCTGCCTGCGCAGAAGAAGTGGAGTCGGATGCACCATTCACCACAGATGAGTTGACTGCGGCCCTTGCATAACCGGCCAGACACCGCTCCCGGATCCGACCAAGTCACCTACTCTATGCTCTATCACCTCGGCCTCAAGGGCAAGGCTGCCCTCCTTGCACTCTTCAACCTCTCCTTTGCTACGGGAAACGTTGCCTGCTTCCTGGAAACATGCCACCATCCAGCAAATCCCCAAGCCCAAAGCCCCTGGAGCCATGAGCCCGATTTCTCTACTCAGCTGCCCCTCTAAGATCCTGGAGCGCCTGGTTCTGGTGCGTCTGAAGTGGCAGATTGGCAGCTCTACCCCTCCCTTTTTGCTTACCAGGCGAACAGGAGTACAACTACCTGCCTGATGTCCCTTCTTGGTCCCCTGCGGCCCCGGTCAGGCCTTGTTATATTTTTAGACCTCGAGAAGGCCTTTGAACTAGCAAATCCCTCCGTCATCCTGGAACATCTCGCCATCAAGGGAATGCGCGGCTACCTTCTTCAAGGGCCCCTCTGACTTCCTCACAGATCGCTCAGCCGGGTGCGCTTTAAAGGGAAGGCTCTCAACAACTCGCCCCCACAGCCGGGCCCACTCCTAAAGGCAGCTGTCTTACCCCTTTTCCTATTCAAAATCCCATGGAAGGGCTGTTCACCACTAACTATGAGAGAGGAGTTCAGCTTCTCTCCCTATGCTGTCGACTTGGCCCTCGTTTTTCCTGGACGGTGCCAACCTCAACAGATATCAGCAGCCTTAGACTGCCTCCAACAACGCTGCACCTCTCTGGGGCTCAAACTCAACCCGGACAAATCTCGCTATATGACCTTTGGCCAACCTCCACCTCCACAGCCACTCCAGCTCGGTCTCACTGTCCTACAGTACGCCCCCACACATCAATACCTTGGCATTTGGCTCGACTCGAAACTGTCCTTCACACCACATGTCCGCTATGTTCGAGAACGTGTCAAAGCACGCACCAAGGCTCTTCTTTTTTTTTCTCCCGCGGCCGGCAACGGTGCGCCCTGCAACATCACCCGCCTCTTTTACATAGCCGCCATTCGTTCTCTTATTGATTACCGTGCCCCATGCCTTCCTGGCCTCTCGGATGCTCTCTTTCAGTCCCTAGAGGTGGCTCAGAATGATGCAATGCGGGCCATCCTGAATGCTCCTCGTTGGACACGCATCGTCACCATGCTCGCAGAATGCGGACTCCCCACCATCAGACACCGCATCTACGCTAGAGCAGCACTAGCTATGGCCAGGTACCTCAAGACCCGCCCCAACTCCACTCTTGTGGCCCACTTTCGCCACGGCTTCCAGCGTCCTCCGAATACCCGCCCCGATGGCGACTGGGTCCACGCCATGGCTGATGCTGCACGAGCGCTTGGATTGGCTGACTTGGTCCCCTTGTGATCCGGATCTGGGCCCTCCCAGACCATTTTCCCACCGCCCTCCTTGGGCCCCCAAACCTTCCAGGTCATTCTCCCGTCTCGCACTCACCCAAAACAACAACACCCGTCCTTCTCCGCCAGGAGAGTCTAGCCACAATCGCCCCCCCTTTTTACTCCCACCACCCGTCTCTACTTCACTGATGGTTCTGCTGGTGAAAATGGCAAGTCTGGTTCCGCCTTTGTCAGTGGTGCTCCCCCAGCGATCACTTCGTCTCCCTGACAATTCTTCTGCATTCCAAGCGGAACTTGTGGCGCTGCTATCTGCCCCCTTTACCATGCTTGTGAGTCACCCGTTTTCCTGAAATTCACCTTTTCACTGACTCACTTCTCTGCTCTTCACTCCCTTAATGCTACCACCTTCAAAGACAATGTCCAACTCCTGTCTTCCACCCACCATCATCTCTGACATTGTATCGCCTAAACTCAGATGTTTTCCTTCATTGGGTGCCAAGCCATGTCGGTGTATCTGGTAACGAAAGAGGGAGACGAGGCAGCCCCGCAGAGCCAGCACAGCGCAGGAAGTTACCTTTCCCCTCCTCCCCAGTTACGCCCAGATAAAGTCTTCTGTCAACCGAGCTGCTCTTCAGGCCTCCCAACTTCTCAACGACGCTATGGAGCATGGCTCTCGTTCTGCCACATGGTACATCACAGCCACCAGACAAACGCCTCACCTCCACCTTTCCCGGTTCACTCCACCTGTAGTACGACAGCTGGTCCGACTACGGCTCGGCTTCCATTGCTCCACCCAAATACTTGGTGACGACCCTGCCCCCTGTCCTCACTGTTTCGCAGAGCCACAAAATCCCCTTGAGCACTACCTGCTCCACTGCCCAGCATCCCACTCAATTCGCCATCTGATCCCTGCCTCCCCAGAGCCGGAATATGTACGGGCTGCACGTGTCGTTGCCTCCTCACCTTTACCTACGCTCGCTGCCCTTGTTTCCTCCTACCCTCCCCCCCGTTAAGATTATCTATAAATACCGAACACTCTGACAGGCTTTATATTTAGTCCGTGCTTCTCTCTTCAAAGAAAGCAATAGGGAAAAAAGAAGAAAAAAAAAAGCATCTTAATCATGCTCACCTCAACTCCTGAGGAGAAAACATCTTCCATATGCTGCTGAAGAAGGGTTCTTAGACCCGAAATCGCGATACAGCAAACATGGCAAGCTACGGTGAAGTCATAAAAGTGATTACAAAAGAGAATAAGACACTCTTAAGACAAAGAGAAAATATCTTTAAGAAGATAATAAACGCTGAATTAGCCATCACTTTTAACGATATATATATATATATATATATATATATATATATATATATATATATTTTTCCCTCCTCCACCATCCTCTGTCTCTCTTCTTCCATGTGTATATTTAGACATGTGTATATTTAAAATGTATTTACAAATGTATTTAAATACAATTGATGTATTTAGTATTTATTATTTAAATACATTCAATGTATTTAGTGCCCAATTCTGCAGACACATACACACACACACACACACTGTGTGTGTGTGTGTGTGTGTGTGTGTGTGTGTGTGCGCGCGCGTGTGTGTGTTTGTCACCTAATTACAACTCTCCCCCAAGGAAAGAACGGTCAGGTGAGGTCTTTTCCCTCTCTCTCTCTCTCTCTCTCTCTCTCTCTCTCTCTCTCTCTCTCTCTCTCTCTCTCTCTCTTTCGCCTCTAACTTTCCCTCCTCTCTCTCTCTCTCTCTCTCTCTCTCTTAAGAGAGAGAGAAAGACAGGATGGTGTAGGAGGGAAAGAAAGAAGAGAGAGAGAGAGAAAGGAAGAAGAGAGAGAGTAGGGAAAGGAAGAGGAGAGAGAGAGAGAGAGAGAGAGAGGAGAGAGAGAGAGAGAGAGAGAGAGAGAGAGAGAGAGAGAGAGAGAGAGAGAGAGTAGAGAGAGAGAGAGAGAGAGAGATGAGAGAGAGAGAAGAGAGAGGAGAGAACGAGTGAGAGCGAGAGAGAGAGAGAGAGGAGAGAGAGAGAGAGGTTATCATCGTCATTACTAATATTATATTAATTATCGTTTTCATTATTAATATTTGTATCATTAGCATTCTTATTATCTTTTACATTATTGTTGTTATTATTATTATCATTACTATCATTATTATTATAGTTACCATCATTATTATTATTATTGAAACTTATTTTTATCATTATTACGGACAATATTTAATTTTCATTATCATCTCTATTATTATTATCATTGCTTTTATTATCATCATTAATATCATTATTACTGCTATTTATATTAATGGAATTTTCATAATGTATGTGTGTGTGTGTATTTGTGTGTGTGTGTGTGTGTGTGTGTGTGTGTGTGTGTGTGTGTGTGTGTGTGTGTGTGTGTGTGTGTGTGTGTGTTTGCGCGCGAGAAAAAGGGAGCGAAGGGGAGAGAGAGAGAGAGAGAGAGAGAGAGAGAGAGAGAGAGAGAGAGAGAGAGAGAGAGAGAGAGAGAGAGAGAGAGAGAGAGAGAGAGAGATTAATTCAGATTCAATACTTTTATTCACAATTGAAGTACAGTTGTGAAAGAGACTGTTTCATAAAAAAAACAGTCTCATCTCAGTATACATATGATGAGCTGGTAAGGCACATCGATTATGAGGGGCATAGTCGTTGAGTTATAATAATCTAAACACACATGGGCCAAGGGGGAGTATTATGACATTCTTGTTTACCCTACACGATTTACGACAGGGCACAGAGTTCAGATCACACAGTCAGGGGGGGGAGGGGAGAGGATGAGTTATAGGCACACTTAGGCACGGGTCCCAATTTTTGTTTTGTTTTTAGGCGCCATGGGGGGAGGTGGGAGAGGGTCCACGGGGTCTATATCCATGGTCAACAAGGCGTCTTCAGGGGGGGGTACAGCTCGGCGTCGCCTTGAACCAAGAGTGTCTTGTATCGTTCGGGTCATCTCGGTCAGCATTTCCTTTAAACTCCGTATCTCTCCCGTCATGCTCACCATGTCGCTTCGAGTGGTCGCCATCACACCCTTCAAGACTGCCACCTCCCCCTGCAATTCTTGTAGAGAGACTATTTGGGCACGCAGTTCAGCACATTCCTCCCAATGATGGACCTGCGCCCCTTGTAGTATCTTTATCTCGTTCATCAAAGTCAAAATAGCCTCAGAATCGCTGAGGGAGGCAACACCGCCTTCAGCAGCCTGTGAGGGGAGAGGAGGAGCAGCCACCCCGCGGTGAGAGGGGGGAGAGGGGGTGACTTGGTGACTGGCTTGGGCAGACTGCGGGTGGCTAGGGTGGGGAAGGGAGGGGTCCGAGGGAGAGAGCATCAAGGGGGTATCATCCATCATCGGCGAGGAGGAGGGGGGCAGCCAGGCCCTCCCCATCCGGGGGAGGGATGGGTAGGCTGCAAAGTCTTGACTCGGCGGCGGGGGGGGGTTAACTGCGACAGGGAGTAGAGGCACCGCAGGCTTCCTATAGCGGTGGGCATCGGGCCTCACAAGGCACTTCACACTCCAAGCATTATGCTCGAGGAGGCAATTGGGGCAGCAAGGCGTGATGGATTCCCCATTGATAATGCGATCCTTGCAAAGCTTAGTGTCATGCCTCCCCGAGCAGAAGCCACAACGCACGGAACTATTGCATTGCCATTCGCGGTGGCCCCATCGCTGGCACTTCCCACAAAATGCAGGCTTTCCGATAAATCTCTCCACATAGCAAGGCCTCATCCCAGGTAAAGCGATCATTGATGGCGGGTCACCCGCCCACATCGCAGTCACACGATTTCCTGGCACCATCATATTGGAACGAGGATCCCAACGTTGACCGTCCCGTCGAGCCCAGAGGACGCCTGGATGATCTTCGAGGTGGTGAAGGGGCATGAAGTATGGGTAGTTCCTTATATTCACCTTGACCTGCCGGTTTTCCTCCGTGGCCTCGGTAAGTCTCATGACGCTGCCGCATAGCGGGTGGCCCACCTCCGTTAGAAACTGAGCGGTGGCACTGTCCCTCGTGACTGCCATAATAGACGTGGTTGTCATCTTAGGAGTAACAGATAAGTTGCGATGTTTGCCAGCAACTTCCGCTAGCCAGATTGACCTGTCCTTAGGTGACACTTCAACCGGGAAGAAGAGACGATACAGCTTGTCAGGGGCGGGGGGAACGTCAGCGGCAGCAGCACTGGCCCCTTCGGGAGGAGGAGGATTGCCATGGTCGTCATCGCCACGGGCGTTCTTTTTTTTTTTTTTTTTTTTTTGGTATTACAGACAAGTTGATAGCCGTCAGAGGCATCGCTATTCTCATCGCGAGCTTCCCAAGCAGGGCCCCGCTTAACGCCTTGCATGTCGGTGTAGCGGGGAGCGACCGCACCCCACAACGTCTCGAGTGTCACTGAGAGAGAGAGAGGAGAGAGAGAGAGGAGAGAGAGAGAGAGAGAGAGAGAGAGAAGAGAGAGAGAGAGAGAGAGAGAGAGAGAGAGTCCTTTATAGACTGGACAATCAAAGCAACTCTCTCTCTCTCTCTCTCTCTCTCTCTCTCTTCTCTCTCTCTCTCTCTCTCTCTCTCTCTCTCTCTCTCTCTCTCTCTCTCTCTCTCCTCTCTCTCTCCTCTCTCTCTCTCTCATGCAGTAGACACACAGGGAAGGGGTCTGGAAAGGAGGGAGGGGGAAGAAATCGCAACGAAAGCATGATCAATAGATACAAAAAAAAAGAGGAATGAGAGAGAGAGAGAGAGAGAGAGAGAGAGAGAGAGAGAGATCGAGAGAGAGAGAGAGAGAGAGAGAGGATGAAGAGAGAGAGAGAAGAGAGAGAGGAGAGAGAGAGAACGAGAAGAGATGAGAGGAGAGAGAGGGAGAGAGAGAGAGAGAGAGGTAGGGTTATCACTATAACTGTCCAAGTAAAGAAAAACTTTCCTGTGGAAACACTGAGGCAAAGTATCCGTAGGCAAAGTGTCCGTAGGCAAATTGTCCGTAGGCAAAGTGTCCGTAGGCAAAGTGTCCGTAGGCAAATTGTGTGGTAGGCAAAATGTCCGGTAGGCAAACTGTCCTGTAGGCAAATTGTCCGTAGGCAAACTGTCCGTAGGCAAACGGTCCGGGTACCGTTTTTGGACCACCCTAATATATATATACTAGCCGCAAAGCCGCCCTCCGGGCGGCCTTTTTGGCTAGCTCCTGCGGAGGGCTATTGGTGGTCCTTGGGCCCACCACCTGTAATTGGTGGGCCTTCGGCCCACCAAACACAGACTCTCCAGATAGCCCCTTCTAACTTTCCTGAAATCATGGATGTAGAAATGTATGTATTAACGCCAACCCATTCACATCATAGCCCCTTCTAACTTTCCTGAAAGCAAAACCGCCCTCCGGGCGGACTTTTTGGCTAGCTCCTGCGGAGGGCTATTGGTGGGCCAATGGCCCACCACCTGTGTTTGGTGGGCCGAAGGCCCACCAAACACAGACTCTCCACATAGACCCATTACCCACCACCTCGGCCCACCAAACACAGACTCTCCAGATAGCCCCTTCTAACTTTCCTGAAATGTATGTATTCCGCCCATCCATTACCCATCACCCCCCATCCATTCACTCACCCATTACCCATCACCATACACCCATTCACTCACCCATTACCCATCACCACACACCCATTCACTCACCCATTACCCATCACCCCCCACCTATTCCCTCACCCATCACCCATCACCCCCACCCATTCACTCACCCATCACTCCACACCCATTACCCATCACCCCACCCATTCACTCACCTATTACCTGGTGCTCGTTAGTTGCAGTGATGAACCGGAGTGGTTGAGGGGAGGTTATCCAAGAAGAGAAGCGAGCAATCTTCCGTAGGTAGTTTATTCCAAGAACAAGAGATAGGTCCGATCACACCAGCGGAGGGCTGGTGTTGGCGACCAGACGACAGGGGAGCGACTGAGTTACATGGATGCCTGGAGAGCAGTGCACTGTTGCCACATAACAATATGTGTGTATTAGGAGGCATGCATAACACATATCCACACCTCCCTCCCCCTTCACGCTCGTAGCACTAGTCTCGAGCGGACTCCTTTTCTTTAAGCCTCTGAGAACGGCGCGGGGTCACAGGGGGGTGAATGAAAGGGGACTTGATTTTCTTGTCCGAGCAAGGGGACACAGGGATGTGGGGGAGGGTGTCGTCACTAGGGGTTGGAACGGGTCGGAGGAAACGGCGGTTTCGCCACCAGACGCGCCCACTAGGGAGACGCACCTCGAAGTCCCTGGTCGTGCCGCAGCCCATAACAACCCCGACCTTGTCCCAGCGGTGTGATGTCGGGTCCTGGACACGAACGATCTGGCCGACACACAGCCTGGGTAGGGGGCGGGCATGCTGATCGTACTGAGCCTTGACCTGCTCAGCACGGGCGGCAGCTCGGCGATCACAGTCCTCTGTGCGGGCCTGCCACTCCTCTGAGAAGGACTCAGGATGGGCAGGGACACAGGAGCGGAGCGGGTGGCCATAAAGTGTCATCGCAGGGAATCGTCCCGTGGAGTTCGGGGTGTTGCGAAGCTCCAGGAGACCCCTGTTGAAGTCTTCACTGTCAATGTTGCCGTTGGGCGCCGTCTTGAGGATGAGGTGTTTCACCGACTTGACGGCCGCCTCGGCGTAGCCATTAGACTGGGGGTAATGCGGCGAAGAAACCGCGTGGTAGACACCCCAGCGCTCCGTGAAGTTCCGGAAGGCAGTGCTGGTGAATTGGGGCCCGCCGTCAGTCCTGAGGCGGAGCGGGACACCAACATCCCGGAAGTACCGGCAAAAGAGCCGTATGGTGTGCGTGGCGGTAGTATCGGCCCCGCAGGGGACGACCACAGGCCACCCGGAGAGTCTGTCCGCGATGACCAGGAACGACTTCCCGGCGACGGAGAAAAAGTCCTCGGAGATGGACTCGAAAGGCCTGGAGGGGTGGTCGTCGCACAGTAGTGGTTCCTGTTGCTGACTGGGCTGTAGGATCTGGCATGGCTCGCAGGCTTGGACGGTGCTGGTAATGTCGGCATCGATACCTGGCCAGAAGACAGTCTGCTGTGCCCGGCGCTTCGTGGCTGCGACACCTCGGTGACTGTCGTGTAGCCGAGCAAGGGTGCGGCGGCGATGGGCTGCAGGAACCACAATTCTCTGGCCATACAGGACCAGCTCCCCGTCTGCGTACAAGCAGTCACGGAATTTCCAGTAGGGGAGTAGAGAGTTGTGCAGGGTGTACCGATTAGGAGGGAATCCTGACGTCACGCAGTCCCGTAGGCGGGTGTACGACGGGTCTGTCGCTGCTGCAGCTCGGAGTTCCTGGATCGTCCTATCGGCGTCTTGGTGTGGCGGATCGAGGTGTGAAGGGTCCTGATCCTGGTTGATGGCGTTGAGGGACACGACGCTCCTGAGGTGTGCTGCAGCTTCGGAGCACACCATCTCGTCCTCTGGCGTGGGGCGGCTAACTGGGGCTCGTGACAGGGCATCGGGGATGCAGAGCTGCTTTCCAGCACGCCACACGGCCGTAAATAGGTAGGGCGAAACCTTCTCCTTGAGGCGTTGGAGGCGAGGGTTCTCAACCGCGTCCAAGGTGTAGTGGTTGAGAATCGGGATCAGGGGTCGGTGGTCCGTCATCAACGTGAAGCTCTGTAGGCCTATCAAGTAAGGCCTGCACTTCGACATGGCCCAGGCGGCGGCGAGCAGCTCGAGTTCAATGGTGGCGTAGCGGGTCTCGGCGTCAGCGAGGAATCTTGAGCTACACTGAACGAGGCATGTGCGTCCCTGGCCATGGTCTTGCAGAAGGGCGTAACCAAGCCCGTTGAGGCGAGAGGCGTCACTTTGAAGAATAACTGGAAATGTGTTGACGGAAATTTGGGGTAACTGGTCTGGGGTATTATAACTCGTCAACGTTACTTGAATGATATTATTTGGGGATGATTTGATAAATGATTACAACTTGACGGGAGGATTTAACTTAGTCTTCTGACTTCACTATCTGATTGTAGTGTGACCACTTCTCACTACGGAGAGTACTGAACAAGGGGGTATACTTAAGGGGAGGGATAATAAGTTTTAGGTTAGGGATTCGCTGCCACCAGCCCTGGCGAGTATTTCGCTATGATTACTCCCGGGGCACGTTAGATTAATATTAATACTAGATTGATCTTGGTAGTCGTGGTCGGTACTAGGGGTTATACCTAGTAAAGGCGGAACTCTTTTGGAAGTGTGGGGAATTTTTTTCCCCTAACTCAGAATATCACCTGGGTTTTCAAAATAACACAAGAACTATATTGTAAATGAAATCCTATTTATTTTGTAAACATGGTAAGTCTCTCATTTGAGATCATCTTCAGCATATAAGGGTTTAAACCCTATATCGAGAAAAACTCTACTCTGACATTAAGAAAGGGCGATTTTCACGCTCTGACCTAGGAATCTCCTTAGTGATGAGATAAAGCTCTTCTGAGCATAAACCTCCTTCACTAGAATTTCTATTCGGGTGCATTGGCCCTACACTAGGTAAATAAAAATTAAATTTTTTAAAAAATCACACCTGGAAGATAGGATCTAGTAGAGAAAGAATAGGCGAGAAAGTGTTTTGTGTGTGTTACAGTAAGACCATGTGGCTTTCTGAAGGAGCCCACGTTGACAGCCTGCAACGACGCAAGAGACGAATCTCGTTAATAACACTTTATAAGGATGGGCGGAACATCTATGCCTTAGTGACACTAAAACTGTACCTATATTTTTATATAGAAAATATAGATATAATATACTAAGGGAGAAAGAACACAGGAGTTAGGTACGAAGGTCTTACCTGCAACGACGCGAAGAGACGAATGACTCGTTGGGGCCTCGGGGCTTCCCGCCCAAAATGGAATTTTGTTTGGAAAGCCCCTCCCCGTGACTTCAATGAAAACTTATAATCCCGAAATAACTATTTAAGTAATGAAAACTCGCGAAACCTCAGAAAAGACTGTCCCTAATACCAACCATTACTTTGATGTAGAAGAATTTAATATTTTTAACCTAATATTCAAGAAGGATGGTTTTATATGTAATGTCGACAATCCGAACACCTTTTCAGAGTGAAGTGGTATTGAAGACTTGCTTAGATTTTTGGTGGGCTTTAATTTTAGCGGGGATCCTTACTATAACGCCCATATATGACCATAACCGATAACGATAGGGATTATTTTGAAGGACGTTAAGACTCTGGGAGAGTTCCTTGGTCTGACCAGATGGCTGGAAAAAGATAAAAAGAACTGACATCATTAGTTATAAACGATCGCGAAAAATTTATCCACGAATTGGATTCGCATACGGCATGTGAGGGAGAGAGAGGTGTGAAAAAAGGGAAGAAAGAAAATGGGGGAAAGAAGGATAGAAGATAAAAAAAAATGGTGGTAATGATAGCAGGGCGATGAGCCCACCGTGAGGACATAGAGAAAAAAATTACCTACTGACAAGACATAGCTGGGGAATTTATAATAATAATTCTCATACTATCATCTCCCGAATAATGGGCATTACACGCGTCTATTCTCCGGAAAATTAAATTCTATGGCATCAAAGTCGCTACTTACGGATCATGTTTCCGTTTTTAAAACTGCGTCAAGAGGAGGTGTGTATGGGCCCGAATTTAGAGTGAATTTAATAGAATTCTTCTTTTCTTTGAAAACGGGGGGTCCTGCTTGTGTTTGGGATTACACAAAAAATCCAATGAAAGGGAAGTATCCCAGTCAACCTGATACCTGGGTAATGAACGTGACCGTCAACCTTGACTTAGTCCGCATTCTCGGTGCAGAGATATATCCCAGAGGCGCACGCCAGCTTACCTCTGGTTAAATGATAAGAGCCCTACAAGTCCTGAAATGTCCTTTCACACCGCAAGCTGGTTGACTGTAAGGTGGAAGCGTAGTACTACTATCTCGAATTAAAAACTCCTCCCACTAAACCCCAGGCTTCGCCCGTGAGAATCAGACGCTCCGACTTCTAGACATGAGAAATCTCCTAGACCAAATTGTTTCATCTAGTCTGACACTACACTCACCTCGACTCACTAAGTTACATTGAACACTTTTCGCTTAATCTTCACCTAATATACCTGGTCGTGTTGATTGTAACTTGAATTAAAATCCCTTGAAGACCTCACCGAACCAGACTGAGTCTTTTAAATGAAATTCATCTGAGACTGGTATCCCAATCAACCTCTTACCTGGATATATTACGAACATACTGACCCTCAATTAGTTTTGAATCCTTGTCAATGTTTTACATTTAACACTTTTCTATTTGATTTCCACAAGAGTAATAACCGGGTGACGCTACAACTACTCTAACCAAGTAGTATTAAACTTTCAAGTTCATAAAATAAAAATTTCAACGTTCATAAAATAATTTTAAATGTTCATGTTCAAAATAATTCTTCCTCGATTTTCTAACAAATTTAACTAATTCATAACTAACACTGCACTGAACACTCCTGGATTAGTCTTCTAGGGGGTCTCCGTAGGTCGGGTTGTGAAGCTTGAGAGTGGGGGAAACAGATGTCGTCGAGCTCCTTGCTATCGACGCAGCAAACGTCGCTGGCGTCCTTGTTCAGCCGGTGGATGGAAAGTATGGCGCTGTATGATTCAGCTACCTTAGGCGACGGGACAACCGAGAAAGGTAACCATTTTCTTGTCTGGAAACTCCTCTAGGATCTTGGAAATAAGAGCGTATCCTTGCTTGAGTCTGTGTCTCCATTCTTGGAGGTGGCGTCCACGATGTCGTTCACCCGCGGCGATGATGTAGATATTCTTAGCGCTGGGGTTTAGCGTAACTCATGACGACTCAGTGGAAGGCTGAGGGAAAATCCAAGACTTCCCTCCCGACGCGGCTTCACGTCTCCCCTCTGCCATGGTGGTGGTTGCAGCTAGATGTGGCGTCCCGTAGTGGCTAGGAACCCGGGTGCTACGGCGGTGAAGCGCTGCATCGATGGGGCGAGCGGGCGGCGGGTAGCGTTGAAGGGCGGCTGTAGCGGTGAACGTGGCTGCTAGCTGAGGCGAAACGTCCGCTGTTGATGGGCGGCGGAGTTGAGGCGAGCCTGGCATCGAGGCGCGCGGTATGCTCTAAGGGCGCGGTGAAGGGCGCGGCGGCCGGGACGCGCGGCATGTGTCGGTGAAGGGTGGCGGCTGGCTGTCCCGGCTGGCGGAGTTGACGGCTAGATGCGGCGGCTACGGCTTGCTTCTTACCGCTCACGCTCACATGGTCTGGTTCATGTATGTATTGTGTTTGGTTTATAGGGAGAGAGATCTAATAAGCCTACTATAAAGATCGATTACTATATGAAAATTTACTGAAATTTGACTATCTTGCTATTTATTTTTCCAGGTGCGCTTCTGTTGCTGTTATTTTTAGGAAATAATATACCACCGCTTTAGTCACCAGTGTGTTGACAGACCGATACAAAGAAAAAAAATCCCACCGCTAAACTATAAGAAAGTTGTCTATTTGAAAAGAAATTATATTTATTCCTACTTAATTTGTAGGTCTCTCACTTGAGATCATCTTCAGCATATCAGGGTTAACACTATATCGAGAAAACTCTACTCTGACATAAGAAATGCGACTTCACGCTCTGACCTAGGAATCTTCCTTAGTGATGAGATAAAGCTCTTCTGAGCATAAAACCTCCTTCACTAGAATTTCTATTCAGTGCATTGCCCTACACTAGGTAACATAATACTTAATATTTATAAATCACACCTGGAAGATAGGTATTAGTAGAGAAAGAATATGGCCCCGAGAAAGTTTGTTGTGTGTGTTACAGTAAGACCATTGTGGCTTTCTGAAGGAGACACGGACAGCCTGCAACGACGCGAGAGACGAATCTCGTTAAAACACCTTATAAGGATGGGCGGGAAAATCTATGCCTTAGTGACACTGAACTGTACCTATAATTTATATAGAAATATATAGATATAATATACTAAGGAGAAAGAACACAGGAG
This sequence comes from Chionoecetes opilio, assembly GCA_016584305.1. Lineage (NCBI taxonomy): Eukaryota > Metazoa > Arthropoda > Malacostraca > Decapoda > Majidae > Chionoecetes > Chionoecetes opilio. The sequence continues at coordinate 188,609 of JACEEZ010024705.1, forward strand.
TTAGGTACGAAGGTCTTACCTGCAACGACGCGAAGAGACGAATGACTCGTTGGGGCCTCGTGGGCTTCCCCCACCAAAATGGAACTTGTTTTGGAAAAATCTCACCGGGACTTCAGATGAAAACTATAATCCCGAAATAACTATTAAATAATAAACTCGCGTACCTCAGAAAAGACTGTCCCTAATACCACCAGTTACTTGATGTAGAAGAATTTAATATTTTAACCTAATATTCAAGAAGGATGGTTTTATATGTAATGTCGACAATCCGAACACCTATTTCAAGTGAAGTGGTATTGAAGACTTGCTTAGATTTTTGGTGGGCTTTAATTTTAGCGGGGATCCTTACTATAACGCCCATATATGACCATAACCGATAAACGATAGGGATTATTTTGAAGGACTTTAAGGGCTCTGGGAGAGTTCCTTGTCTGACCAGATGGCTGGCAAAAGATAAAAAGAACGACATCATTAGTTATTTACTGATCGCAGATAATTATCCCCGAATTTGGATTCGCATACGGCATGTTTAGGAGAGAGAGGGGTGGAAAGAAGGAAAAAAGAAAATGGCGGAGAAGGATAGAAGATAAAAAAAAATGGTGGTTTAAAGATAGCAGGGCGATGAGTCCCCGTGGACATAGAGAAAAAAATTACCCACTGACAAGACATAGCTCGGGAATTTATATAATAATTCTCATACTATCATCTCCCGAATAATGGCATTACAGAAATGCCTGGGGGCAAAGTGAGCGAGAATCGGCGGTCGAGCAGCGCCGTTTTTGACAAAGAACTGAAGGCCTCGTCGTGATCAGGTGTCAAGTAAATGTTCTTTTTGGGCTCATCAGGGGGCGGAGGGGGCTGGGCGGCAACGGCGATGGCTGGGGTGAACTCTGACAGCTGGTTCACCAGGCCCATGAATGAGCGGAGGTCGTCAGTTAGCGGGAGTCGCGAAATCCGGATGGCACTGACTCTGTCCTCATCCGCGGCCACGCCCTCAGCTGAGAGGTTATACCCGCAGAAGCTCACACTAGGCGCGGTGACCACAAACTTGTCTTTTTAATTGTGATCCGTACTTGCGACATCTAGTGAGCATCTGGTGAATACGTTGGAGTGTGTGGGGAAGTCGTCGTCGAAGAGGAGAATGTCGTCAACCACCTTTAAACGCAGTTATCTACACCCTGCGGGCCAGTCCCCGGGAGACAGTAAGCGTCCCAGTAGCCGAGAAACCCGGGGACCTCTGCAGTTTTGAAAGCGGCCGTAGGGGTGAAAAAGGTTGTGGGGTTTGGTTCCTGTGTAGCCCAAAATCCCATCCCCACAAGGCGTCCGCGTGTGAAAAATCGCGTGACGGTTGACATGCGAAAGCGGTAAATGGAGTTCGGGAAGGTTTGGGTTGGGGGGCCATTTGAGTTTTGATTTCGGTCAATCAACCGGTTTCCACGCTTTTATCCTTACCACGACGACTAGGGGGTGCCCAACACTCTGAAGGTCGTCACCGGCAGGCTAATGTTTCCTGCGTGTCATCGCTCAAGTTCCTCCTAAAACTTGACGCTGAAAGCGAAGGGAACCTGCCTCGGTGTGTGAATGGCGTATGGTACAGTCCCCCCTTCACGTGAATCTATGGGTTTGCCCACCATGGGTTTCAGAGGAGACTTTTTGAGACCGCTTGGAAAGTAAAGTCCGAGAACTCGCGCAAAAGTGCCCCCGTGACTGACGGGGAGGACGTGGTAGGAGGGAGGTCATCTCAGGCTCTTTGCGTGCTTGCCCTCCAAATGGTTGGGGGAAGGCAGAGGATATGATAGCCCTCCATGCGGGGCCCCGTAAGCCCGGGGGGGCGTTTGAATACCCTCGTCACCCTCCTGTATCTTGGGGTACAAGATTTCCCGTGGAGCGTAAAGTACGAAAAAACTCCCCAGCAGGTGCCCTTACTGCCCCGTCCGCTGTCAGCGTATAGTGGACGGTAAGGCGTAGCGTGAGGGGATGTAAAGCTTTTGCGGGGTCAGTCCGATACATACGTCAGCGCCTTTTGGTAACTCTGGACCCTTGAAGTGGACTCGCCGTGCACTAGGTGGACCAGCCCGGGGTGGGAGTTGGCGCGGGAAGGTGAGACATCTGTTAACTACGACAGTTGCTGTATTTACGCCTTTGGGGGGGTATGCGCGCCCGGGTTTAAAGCGCCACCCTGGCCATCGTGGCTAAGCGTGTTGCGGCAAAACCGTCGTAGGGGCCGTCCTTGTCAAAGGGGCTTTGGGCTGTTTTGGGGGGGACTTGTCAGCCCCGCCCATGCCCTTTGAGGGCCCGCAGTTATAGCAGAGCATTCCTCCCCGGGGCACTTAGGGCCATGACGCCGCGCGCAGGACGGGCGGGGTAAAACAGGGGGGGAAACGCTTTTCTATTTTTGAATCTTCACGCGCTGACCTGAAGGGGGCTTTTGAGTGAATGAGGCTCTTTGTCGTGGCGCCTGCCCTTCTTGTAGGTGGACATGGCGCGAAGCTGGCTTTGGGGAACGAATATAACGGAGGGTTATGGCGGGTGGGTTCGGGACCGGAAAGGTGACCAGTCTTGAAGAGAACGCCCGTGTCGGGGAGATAAGGGTTTAATCAGCTCTTCACTCGCAAACCCTAAGCGAACCATTTTTAATTGGGTCTCCCCCGCACTCATTGCGTTTCCCCTACACAAGTCGACCTCCTCTGCCCGGTTTTTCAGGGGCAGAAGAAACGGAGAATGACTCGCCCTCGCTTTTTACGCACAGTAATTTTCGAGGCGTAGTGCTTCATTTCTTGACTCTGGGGGACTGTGGGGTCTAAAACCCCTGCACAGTCAGGAAGTGTCAGGTGCGTCCCCAGGGTGTGTTCTAGTATCCTTTGGGACTCCGTGAACTGCCCTCCCATGGAGATTCTTGTGTCGTGGCAGCCTCTGTGAATCCAGCATGGTAGAGTAAAACTTCCCACAACACGCCACTGCCGAAAAAATTGGAAGGAAGAATCGGGCCCGAAGTCGGTGGACTGTGGGCACAGCTTGTCAGCGGACGTCGCGACGGTGGGTGTGGAGCCCAGGAATGCGGCGAGCGAAGAGGGGGATGTCCGCGGGACTCGCGACCTTTGGGGGTGGCGCCCCCTCGCACCTAACCCAGGGTGGTGGAGTGAAGAGTGTCCCGTGCGCTCGACGCAGAAACGGTCCCCGTGCCCCGGAGACAGAAGTTGAAAGGGGCTTGGAAAAGTGAGTCCTCCTCCTTTCTCCTGGCTTCGTTGTCACTAAGTCTCTCCTCGTCACGCGGCACCTCTCCTCGTCATCCTGGGTGCATCGTTTCAGCTGATACCGGGGCCCCTCCAAATAGCGAAACAAAATTGATACGCGTCCACCGGGGGCGGGATAAGTGTGTTGTGTCTAGTGTTTTTAAAAAGGGGGGGAAGTTTTTTCCTCTTCGTCATCCTCCCACCGCGAGCCGCGGGGAAAAGGCTCTTGAAGGGGGACACTAGTTTCAAAAAAAATATCCACCGTAGTGGAATATCAAAAACACGGGAATTGTGGGTTGTGTTATATGGGGCGTGTTGGGGTGGGTGTGTGTTGTGGGTTTGGGGGGGGTGGGTGGAAGGGGGGGGGTCTCTAGCCCCGCCCCCACCTGTTTCAAGGCAGCCGTTTCAAAACGGCGAGCCGATAAACAACCAACAGGACCCCGGTACAAAAAAGCACACTGAAAAAACACGCACAGCACTTATAATACACCGGTTGACCCTACCGTCATACGCAGCAGTCCACACGCCTTACGTCTGTTCACAGGCACACGAGCACACGTCGCTGGTGAAGTAATCCAGGGAGAAAGCGTGGTTCGGTGGAGAGATGCCTCGTGGACGTAGAGTCAAGGCGGTGGTCATGTGGAAATGGCGAGAGTCGCGCCTCGTCTCTGTGTTCTTGTCTATCAGTGCGCCATGGTGCTCGTTAGTTGCAGTGATGAACCGGAGTGGTTGAGGGGAGGTTATCCAAGAAGAGAAGCGAGCAATCTTCCGTAGGTAGTTTATTCCAAGAACAAGAGATAGGTCTGATCACACCAGCGGAGGGCTGGTGTTGGCGACCAGACGACAGGGGAGCGACTGAGTTACATGGATGCCTGGAGGGCAGTGCACTGTTGCCACATAACAATATGTGTGTATTAGGAGGCATGCATATCACATATCCACATTACCCATCACCCTACATCAAGGTTTCCTCAATTCTCGCAACCCACTTTTTTTTCTTCACAGTTCTCGCTAATAGGCTGCTAAAAAAAAGAAAGAAAAAAAGTGATCGGATCATCCTATAAGTGGGCTTAAAACCTTCCCCTGGTCAAACTGATTCCAAAACTGTGACATATGATGGGATTCCGCCACAGGGGGCGGCACCTATCGAGGACAGACAGACAGACAGACAAAACACACACACTTTCGCTTATATTATTATATTATTATTATATATATATATATTATATATATATATATATATATATATATATATTATATAATATATATATATATATATATCTATATATATATATATATATATAGTATATATATATATTTATTTATTTATATTATATATATATATATATATATATATATATATATATATATATATATATATATATATATCTATATATTATATATATATATATAAAGCTTGAAAGGAATGACATAAATAGATGTGTTCATTCTGTATACTAATCATTTCAAAATATTTGTTTCTGGTACAATACTATCCCATATCCAAGACGGTTAGTTTAATATCCGGATGCAGCTATTACAGAGAGAGGGCAATAAGGGGAGGGAGGTGGAGGGATGGAGCTAGTGGGGAAGGGAAAAGAAAGGAGTGGAGGAAGGGAGGGAAGGAGAGCGAACGAAATGTTAATCACCCCCTGCGGGTGTATCCATTCTCTAGTGGTTCGAGCCGTAAAAACGGCTGGAACACTATAACGCTGGATACACTTATATTTATTGTACGAAAAAAAAGGAAAAAATTGAGCTATTGGAATCGATTACCCTTACTTTTGTAGGGCAACTGTATATGGTAATTTGTGAGTTAGATTAGGTTAGGTTAGTTAGGTTTGAATAAATTAGGTTAAATATTGCCTCAATTCTGGCTTGCTGAGATATTCTAGTTCCAACTAACACATTTCGAACTTAATTCCAGCAGCCATTTTTTCGCATTTTCGAGCTTATTGACATCTACATGGTAATAATTTCGATCAATTACCTTTTCAAATCCTGCACTATATTACTGTACACGTACCTAATTCACCCTCCAGTCTTATCCACGTAAGGTGGACTCTCGATCGCCAGTTTTACCCACCCGGAAAGGGCTCGAAGCCCGTAGTGGACGATCTCTGGGTAATGTTAGGACATCACACGCCACACACACCCCATCCCCTTGCTGAAGAGAGACGTTACACGCCCGCATTTGTCAGTGAAAAATATCTGGGATCGAGTGGGGCCGGAGATTGAGCGCTCGAACAACATAATGGCACACGATGCTCCAGACCACCGAGCCATAATGGTGGTGTGGGTGTTCATCTATATATTCAATGGTGATTCATATATATAGTTGTATTCATCTAGTTTGTATTTCACTGGGCCTGAGCTACACTCGTATTGCCCCGTCTCCATATCTACATTTATGTTTTGCTTCATTAGTGCTTAGTGTTGGCCATCAACCAGAAAGTAGGACACAATACCCGGATACCCATTCACTGTTGGGTGGACAGGGGCTCGGGTTTTAAGGGCGCCTTCACACGAGCGTTCCCGTACGCGCGTTCGCGTGCGCGGCGTTGTAACATTCAATGGAGTTCAATGGGACCTTTCATACGACGCGTTGCACGCGCGTACAACGCGGCGCAAACGCCCAAGCCAGCAAGGACGCGCGCGTTCTTCCTGACGCGCGCGTCCTTGCTGGCTACTAGTGGCAATGGGAGCTTGCACACGAGCGTCTAGGTACGCTCGTTTGCGTATTAGGATGGTGGATGACTGAAAGGAAGGTTCGGACGGGAACGCAGGGCGGCGGCAGGGGTCTGCTGGTCTGTCAGTGAAACGCGAACGCATGGCCAACGCGTGTACAAAAATCTGACGCGTTTCTGTGCGCGCGTTCGACGCGCGCACATAAACGCCCGTGTGAAGGCGCCCTAAGGCCCGTTAATATTGACGGGACGGTCGCCCGTTGCCTCGCAACGGCGATCAGTCACGACTTTCTGAGTCATGTTGTGGTCGGCACTGGTCGTCATGTGGGTTGGCGTCAGGCCCAGAGAGTCGTCGTCGGGTCGTGGCAGCACGGCCCCGACTGTGTGGTGCATGCTCTATATACTCGTGGCGAATCTGCGACTCAAAAATGTAACGGAAAAAGTCGGCTCCGTGCTGGGACTCGTCGCCGAAGGGTTCGACCCTGGCGCCAAACAGTCGGGGCCGTCCTGCGACTAATCGTCATGAATTGTTTTGTATTTCTTAGTCTGGGATAGACGGGGACGGTCGGTGACCCTAGTTGGCGACTGTTGCCGATAGCTTGGCAACTGTTGCCGACTTAGGTCGGGGTCATGAGCGGACTTCTGGTCAAGAGCCGGTTGGCTCATGTTGCCAGTAGGGAACAGATTCGCAGCCTGTTGCCGCCGGCCGGGGACTAAGTTGCTGACTGGCGGCAACTGGCTGCGACTCTGTTCCCGACACTATGGGATAGACAGAGGAAAATGACGGCAAATGTCGGCTCCAGTCGGCGAATGGCGTCCCTGATGACGCAGTACGACGGCGAAGGTCACCAACACAACTACATTTTACCGGTTCCTTCGGCGTTCGAGTCGGGGACGTGCGCCAACTCTAGTCGAAGCACGGCTGCCTCGGCTCACGGAGCCGTCCTTGTCGCAGCCTGGCTGCAACACGAACAACGGGAGAAGGGGAGGATTCGTGGTGGAGGCAGGGGAAACCATCGGCTAACCGCGCCGACTATGGTCGGTGGAAGGGCTTGCCATATCCGGTGTCAGTCGCAGCAAGGCTGGGAACAGTCGCTGCATGACGGCAACCAGGATTTGTTTCGTGCTGCAACTGTCGGCGAATGTCGTCGCATGACGGCAACCCAAAATTGGCGGTTAAATTCGAATCAGTCCGCGACTGTCGACTGTTACTCTTATTTATCTTATTCTTTAAAGGTAACTGGGTTCAACCCATTTAAAGGCCCCCATCCAAGGTACGATTGGTCGTACGATCTGATCCGACAGACCTGATCCGATGGATTTCCTACCACCCACTAACAATCCGACCGCACCTCAAGACTAGTTTAGTTGGTGATAAGAAACGGCGGAGGGCGGTTCTCATGATGGCTCTCTGCAACGAGAAATTACTTTTGATAGGTGCTGATGCCACAGCTAAGGAGCGTAAACATCATCCGCACTCGCACCAGATATCATAGACAGTTATTTTTTTTAATTTCTTTCCGGAACACACTTAAATTATAATTCTCATATTATTATTTATTTTTTAGTGTTTCAACATTAGCCTCACTTTCGCTCACTGTCACGCTCACTCAGTTTATCTACCAATACTACATAAGTTGCATTCAATTTATATTTATCTATTTACTCTTTGCTTTTTATTTCCCACAAACATTCATAGTTTCTATATAATTGGATGAATTATGTCCAAAAGTGCTTGTTTTCAAGGAAACAATTCATTTTGGTAACCCTCTCGCGACGCTGTCAGTGGCGAAACTGACGGTTGGCCTCACGATCAGCACACGCACGATGCGATCCGGTCTGAACTGGATGATCTGTCGGATCTAAAAACCAAAACACTGCTTGATCGCATCCGACCAGCTGTCAGTCGGTCGGACAGACCAAAATCACCCCACTCACGATCCAATCTGGTTGGATCCAACCAGATCTGTCCGATGGTCGTACGACCAGATCGCACCGTGGATGGGGGCCTTAAGATACAGGTCAATGACCTGTAGCGGTAATTGCCTGTGATGCCCTCTTGATAGGCAGGTAATTTGCTTTGCTGCCCAGAGGTATACATCAATAAGGTGGTATTGGCTAGTCGTGGTCGAGCGGTTTTTAAGTAATTGACAGCGAGCTTCGCTCGCTGTCGCTTACCATAAGACCCGTGGAACCAAGTTTCCGCCAAAAAGTGTATAACTACTCCTAAATATTATCGGATTGAGCTGAAATTTGACATGTAAGTAGTGCTGTCAAAATCAATGGGGGTCGTCGGAAGCAACTTTTTGCGCAAAACAAGCCCTTAATGAGTAATAAGCGTAAACTACTAATTATTGTCGGATTGAGCTGAAATTCAACATGCAAGTAGTGCTGTCAAAATCAACGGGGGTCTGTAAACAAACTTTTTGCACAGAATAAGCCCTTAATGAGTAATTCACGTAATGAGTTAATTGGCTGGAACGTGGCTCGCTGTCACGTTCCAGCCGCAAGAACTGAGCCAAAAGCAAAGGGGCCAGAGGCTGGACGTCTATACTTGATATATATGTACACTATGAAGTTTGAACAATAATAATGTCACGGGGCTCTTTACTAACGGCCATTGAAACTAATGTCTAATAGACAGAGCCAAAACAATTATTTACGTAACAAAGTACACTCACACCCACAGGTGTGATGTGTACACACCGATTCTCAGAGGAGTCTTGTATCGGAGCGCTAGGTGTCGCGTCTCCTGTTGTTCTGCCTCTCTCCGCTCCGTAGGCAGCATATAAAGAGTTTGACCGTAACTTCCAAGGTTCCGGTTTTCCCAGGCCTGTGGCGCGTGGACAGGCTCGTGTGGTGCAGTCAGCATCAGCATCCTTGGTCAACACACTGACACAACTCACACCATGCTGGTTTGTACATTTCATCAAAAGGTGTTGCTGATACAGGCAAGACACACAGATGCACACATCCTGCTGTTGGGATATACTAAGATTTTACACATACATATAATATCTTGGGGAGGCGGTATATGTATAACATTTGGGGAGGCGGTAGCGGAGTGGTTAGCGTCTCCAACTGGCGGTCTCGATGACCCGAGTTCGATCCCCGAAGAAATCCAAAACCTTTCTTCACCGTCGAGTGGCCTAAGAACACCCACATGCCGTGCCCATCAACTCTACCTTCGATTGCGAGTGCATCGGAGGACACAGGGGGCGGCATGAGCCTCTAATCACAGGCGTCACTATAAGAATCCTGCCTGCGCCACCACGGGCGAGGGTCAACCATCACAGCAGCTCTCAAGTGAACCTCCAGAGCCTACCATCCGAGCCCTGGATCACCACTGCCTACAGGCGCTATAGGCACAATATATATATAAAAAAAAAAAAAAAAAAAAAAAAAAGTCTAACCAGTGTGTAATATCGCTCAGTCAACTACCCAATCGCGTCCCCGCGATGGTATAGAGACATGTATACCTAACCATGTTACATCATTGTGTACTAAAGATTCACGGTGTTGCCAACGCTCCTTAAAAATACCTATACAAGGTGAGGCTTTCATGACAACATAGCAAGAGGAATACCACTAAATGTTTGGTATAATGATATAAGGATAATGCACTTAAGGTCATCAATAAACTGGTAGAGTACTTTACAACAGAATCCAAACATGAACTATTATAATTAAAATGAACTCAAAGTCTGTTAGTAATGTGTTAAAATCCCTGTAAATTAATTAAAAAGTGCGTTGCCAAAACTCTACCTCGTAGTCACTTAATAACACTTGAAGTGTGGAGGGAAGATAAAATACAGTAGGGCCTTGAGGGCGTGAGTAATCGCACTGGCAGTTTTATTTATTTAATTTATTTATTATTTATATTTATATTTTATATCTTTAAACTTAAGGAGTAGTAGTACTGCAGATAGGTGAAATATTTGGAAGAATTGTGGGTTTGGTGAAACAAGCATGAAATTTGGCAGACAATTAAAAAAGGTGCTTGGAAAGATATTTGGCTATAGGGCCATTCCAGATTCATTCCATGAGCGGAGTGCCTGCCATTTTACAAAATGGCTGCCAAAATATCTTCTCGAATGTTGTATCCGCCATAGCAATGGTGCTCTGTACACTCTTTTATGTTTTTCCTCTACTTTTTTTTTTCTCTCTACTTTTTTCTACTCTAGTGGCATATGTAATTGTTTTGGGTACAATAGATGTGGTATTAGTCACAAGATAATTATAATAAAATACATTTTTAATATTATTTGGAGCCAGAAGGCTCACATGATGGCTTGTGAATTATGGCCTTGGATTCAGGAATGCAGGGTTTTGTTAGACTGTGATGTTCATTTAATATAGACTCCAGCTAATTTAATCACTTTCACATATTTTGACCATATTCTTCTGCTTTCAGGTGTGACAATGGCCAAAGTTTACAAGGTGGTGGATCCCCTACAGCCCGGGACATCAACACAGGGTCTAGAAACTGACTGGAGCAAGTGCGTTTTTGTCAGGAAGACACGTCAGAGGTGCTTCACTGTCTACCAGGCTGGTCACTGTTGGGCCCAAATGATGACCCCTGCTCCAGAGCTTCCGTCACCAAGTGAATGGGGCTGGAACAAGAAGCCTGGTGGTGGATGGAGTATAACCTGGACGACCCTACCAGAAGCATCAGAAGCTTGCAGGGAACTCTTGCGATGTGGCTGCAAGAACAGCTGCAGAGGACGCTGCAAATGCCAGAAGGCGGCTCTTCAGTGTACAGATCTTTGTCAGTGCGGTGGACAGTGCTCTGAGTGACGCGGCTCACAGAGAACAGTTCATTACTGTTTGGACACAATTTCCATCCTATTGACTTACAATTAGACTATAATAAGCTATTGTGTGTACCTCTGCTACCTACAAAAACAGAAGAAATAATTCTGGGTTGTTTGACGCACTTGACGAAGTGGTCCTGATTTCAAAATCGTAACATGACGTAAAAATGATCATTCTTATTTTTTAGCTCAAACTAGTAATTATTTGCCATTTCAACTGTTATGTGGACAATAAAATTACTGATGTATGATTTATAATACAAAGGAAAAACATTCCCATCCCTAGAATTGATATAACCTACAATATCAAAGAATTTCAAATAAGCGATGGCGGCCATCTTGAAAATGGCCGCCATTTTTGTCACAGGTCGAATCTGAGATGGCCCTAAATCTAAAAATCACCACTGAGGCATAGTCTACCTGCGGACCAAATTCCATGCTTGTTTCATCAAACCCACAATACTTTCACCTATCTGCAGTACTATAGATACGGCTTGTAAGTTAATAAAATCTGACTCCGGGTCTTTACGACAAATTATCACAGCATTAAGATATGCATATACATTCTTTGCATATCAGAGAGTAACTAATCATATGAAAAGTGATTGGAGCTGATTTCAGCTCAAATAGTATTATAAATCAATCAAAATATGCGTTGGGAGTGCTAAATGGCAGAAACCTCCCTTGACATGGGCGACACTGGCATTTGCTGCTATTTTAGAGTTTATTTTATATTATTTATTTATTTTATTTGGTATTTTAAGACCTACTTCACTAAACTTGGGGAATACGGCTGTTAAGCTAATAAAATTGAGACTCAGGTTCTTTAATATAAAGTATCACATCAAGATATGCATTTACTTTTTTTTTTTTTTGCATATCAGAGAGTAATGTATTTATTAATCATTCGCTAAAAAGTGATGAGAGTTGCTTTCATCTCGAATAGTATTTTAAGCAATATAAAAGTGCATAAGGAGTGCAAATGGCAGTAACCTTCTTTGACAAGGGCGCCTTGGCACCTGGCTGCTAAATGATTAATACTTTTTGTTTTATAATATCCTTACATAGACTAAAATGTATTCCCTGGCAGAGTAACTTGGGCTTAATAGCTCCAGTGGCCTGAGGGAGAGTCCTCGGCAAGGTTAAGGAATAACTAACTACCTGCAACAGATGTGTTAAAATTAGACATTTAATTAATAGAGGAGATAGACTGAGTTACAGTAGGATTATGTTATAACTGGAGATACTCGGAGGTGTTTACTTTCATCCCTCAATTTTAGAGTTAATTCCTCACACAAAAGCTACCTTCCCTGTACTGTCGCTATATAATTCCTCAGAGGCTAGGAGTTCATGTGTTATACTATCTTAGCAACTTTTCCTCGGTGAATAATTCACTCACTTTCTAACTTTGTTGAGTCTATAAATTCATAAGAAAAACTTAATTAAGTTTACTACTATCTCCCATTGCCTGGCTTTTAAGGCAATTCAAGAAGGAGAATTGAATATAATTACATATAAGGATGATATAAGAAGCGAATAAATTATTAAGAATTACTAGAACTTATTAAACATTAGTGTTAATCAAACAAATTTAAAACATCTACAGAAAAAATAACTGACAAGTTAATTATTTGAAATTCCTTCACATGGCTATTTAGGCAAAAACAAATGTGAAAATATTTATCTCACCATTAACTGTATGTAAACAAGTGGCGTAATTAAATTACATATCATGTAGTGTCAGCTACGATGTTGTACTCACTAATATAGTGTAGAGTCAGCACGGCAAGTCCATCAGTAGAACAGCTGAATCAGAGGTGCTTCCTCCAAGGGCAGTGTGTCACAGCTGAGAGGCGTGTTGAGTAGACTGCTGGCTGGCCGAGGCGCTGACTGAGAGGGGTTGAGTGTGGAAGTATAGGGGATGTAACTCGCGTCCCGTTTTCATGATCACAACTCAAGTATTGTCCTTTCGTCCGTCTTCCACGAAAAAAAAGCCTTGTAACGTCTTTGTCCTCGTCCTCTTGAAAACAGCAGCTGGATCGCAGAGCTATTTATGCAGGAGGATGTTATCCTTATGTCTCTCTATATAGATCAGTTATTATTCGTTGGGGAAATGACAGTGATTGATACAAGGGAAAGGAAGTGCTGACTCGCAGCCACGAGGTCAGGTTTGTCTGACACAGCATTGAGCAATCTACTCAATCTCTTATCCTCGCTTGTTTCTCAAGCTTCCCTTGTTCACTTGCTCAGTTTGTTCCGCAATATATCGTCTGTTCCACATTCCTCACGTGTATTAGTATGCACTCGTTCAGTTTTTTACTTGCAGGCACGTAACTTATATTACAATTTTATGTTGCCACATACCACCGTTGTCATCTTTTTATGTTACGACATTACTATTATGTGTTGCAACAACGCAACACTACCGTGATGTAATGTTGTCACATTCCATCGCTGTGTCACCAATTATGTTACCCTTTTTAGTTTTGTTATTTACAGGTAAAAAGGTGTCACAGCTATTTAACATACAGGTCATTGACCTCTAGCGGTAATTGCCTGTCTGCCCTCCTTTTTTTTTATTTTTTTTAAATTTTATTTATTTACATCTATTACATAATATATATACCTATACATATACATATGCACATACATACACATACACATACATACACATAAAGCCAGTAATAAATGATCGGGCATCAGCCCGCCGCTGTAGCCGCAGCCACAGTCAGGTCACAGGTGGGGGGGGCGTGAGGTCACTCCCGCTCCTTAGTTTTTCATCGGGGGGGTGGGGCGGCACGCGCCACCTCCAGCAGCAGGTGCAGATTTTTCTGAAACTGCCATACGAGGGCGGCCGCGCTTTCCGGGCCGACGCGCTGTCTGAGCCGCTCTGTAGCGGGGCAGGAAAGCAGGTAGTGGATCAGGGGATGGGGGGTCATATGAAGACAGTGCTCACACGGCCGCTCCTCAAACCCGTCCCTCAGCTCCTCCAGGGTTACTTACCCAAAGCCGAAGTCGGTGTTAGAACGACCTCCTCGGCTCGGGACAGCTGCTGGGGGGGGCGTAACGGCTCGTTTTTGTTCGTGGCTTGTTTGTGCCAGGCTGCCTGCCTCGATGTCTACACCAGCTGGCGATACTGTTGCTCTGCGGCACAGACGGCAGCGCGTCTGGCCAGTACCTTGGCCCCTTGGATGCTGGGTAAGACAGTCAAGGCCACCGCTGGATGTCTGGTGGCCTCCTGGGCCGCCTCATCGGCCACCTCGTTGCCACGGACGCCCATGTGGCTGGGCACCCAGTTGAACCTTACGCGGCGCCCCTGTGCGGCGAGGCCCTGGATGTGGCCCAGGATGGCGGTGGTGAGCTGCACGTTGTCCATCGGTGTGCGGGGCTGCCGTAGGACCTGCAGGGCAGACATGGAGTCGGTGTGAATCACCACAACCTCCTCCTGTCGGCCCAGGGCATGCTGTAGGGCGCGCTCTATCGCCACCAGTTTCCGTCTGCAGCGTGGAGCAATGGTCGGGTGTCCCCAGGACAGCACCTCACCGCCCGTAACCACCGCAGCACCTGTCAGGCCTCTCTCAGGGTCAACGGAGCCGTCGGTGTAGTAGATAGCGACCGCGACGCTGCTGGGAACATTGGCGTGCGCCACCGCCTGCAGGGCGACGCTGCTGGGAACATTGGCGTGCGCCACCGCCTGCAGGGCGTGCTGCCTCAGCTCCTCCCGCGTGCACAACGCCTTCGCGGCCGGCAGTGTGGCGATAATCACCTGGGCGGCAGAGGGCTGCCACGGTGGCGGAGCGACGTAGTTGACAGCGGGGCGGTCAGGTCCGTCCAGCAGCAGGTGGGTGTGGCCGGGGAGGAGGTGGATGGCGGCGTCTGCCACCCTCTGCAGCCAGGTGTTGCCCGGCGATAGGTCACGCTGCTCCTGTGGCAAGACCCTGCACAGCCTGTCCCGCGCGACAGACTCCCTTGCCTGGCAGAGGATCTTGGCCACCCGACAGGCCACGATCTGTCGAACCCTGGTGGCTAGGGGCACCAAACGTGCCTCCGCCTGCATGACGCGGGTGTTTGCCCAGCGCGGTGCCCCCAGCAGGGTCCTCAAAGCTCGGTTCTGAAGGACCTCTAACTTCCTCTGCTGAGTGAGCGATAACGAGACAAGCACGGGCGCGCTGTAGTCTACAAGGGCGCGCACAGTGTGCACGTAGAAGAGGCGCAGCACTGATGACGTGGCCCCGGCGTGTGTCCTCGTCATGGCCCTCATGACGTTGAGCCTGGTCTCAGCCCTCTCCCTCAGATACTTGACCTGAGTATGAAGTGGAGGACCCGGTCAAGCCACATTCCGAGGTACTGGAAGGCGTGGGTCCAAGCCAGCCTGATGCCCTGTATCTGTAGAGGACAGACCGGGAAGGCAGCGGCCTTGAACACCATGGCCTTGGACTTCTCAGCCGATATCTTGAGACCCAGCTCTCTGCACTTGCAATTTGGCCAGGTCAAGGGCTTGCTGGGTCAGAGACACCCGGTCACCCCGCCAGTGACGACCAGAACCAAGTCGTCGGCGTAGCTGAGAAGTGCCGTGCCCTACCGGAACGGCAGGCCGACCAGCTGCTCCATCATGAGGTTGAAAAGGGTGGGGCTTGGGACCCCGCCCTGCGGCGTGCCGTTCTCCAGCTCCCTGTAGCTGGATTTGCGCCCCTGGAACCTGACCCTGGCGCGGCGGTGCCAGAGGTAATCCTCAATCCAGGCGAGGAGTCTGCCCCGCACGCCCCGCCGCACCAGCGCGGCTAGGACGGTGTGGGCGTTGGCCAGCTCAAACGCCTTCACCAGGTCAAGAATGACGGCGACAGCAGGGCGGTTGTCGATTTGGGCCAGGAGGGCCATGACGCTGTTGGAGGTGCCCACCCCCGTGGTGAAGCCGAAGATGTGTGGGTGGAGGTCTCCGGGCGCCACAGGAGGCGGGTCAGCACCATCCTCTCCGCCGTCTTGGCCGTGCAGCTCATCAGGGAGATTGGGCGCGGCTTGGTGGGTTCCCTGGGCTTAGGGATGGGCTGGATGTCGGCCTCCTTCCACGCCGAGGGCAAGCGGCCAGCCAGCCAGGAGGAGTTGATCAGGGCCAGGAGTGCCGCCTCCCCGGCCGCCCCAGCGTGGGCCAGCATCGAGTAGGTGACGCCATCAGCGCCCGGAGCGGTGTCCCGTCCCTTCCTGGCCCTTAACCGCTCCCGAGAAGTGAAGGGGTGATCAGTGGCGTCGGGGCGAGCGCGAGCGGCCCCCGATGACAGCCTCGCGCACAGGTTGAAGCTGAACCTGCAGCCACTGGACACGGGCGGGGAGTTGGTCGCTGCTACCCCCCGAGACAAATATCTCCACCAGGCGCTCGGCCTCCTGTAACGGCTGGGGTGGGCGGGAGGGCGGGGAGGTCTCTTTCCGGAGGCAGTCCTCACCTTGCCCCACAGCTCGGCCAGCTTGGTGTGTTGGTTAAAACCTGCGCACCATTCGAGCCATTTGGCATCCCGAACCCGCCCCGTGACCTGCCGAGCGTGCCTCACAACCTCACGCAGCAGCTCCAGATTGTTGGGTGTCGGCCGCCTGCTGTAACTTCCGGTGGATGTTAACCATTTGGTTCTGTTTTCCCCCACCTCCTGGTTGTAGAACCACCAGTTTCTGATTGTACCTGCGACCGGGGACGGGGACCTTCCGTGGTATGGCTGCCTCCGCCGCCCTCTCAATGGCCAACGTCAGTTCGCTTTCACGCTGGTCCAGATCCTCTGGCGGCTCGTAGGTGGCCCACCACTCGGCCAGGATGGCCTGAAACAATGCCCAGTCCGCCCGCTGTATATTCCAACGCGGCGGCGGGAGCTGTGGCAGCGGCCGGGTGACCTGCAGTGTTGACTGCATAGTGGTCGCTGGTCAAAGTGGGGTGGACCTGCCAGGAGGCGTCCGGTGCCAGGTCACTGGAGATCAAGGTGAGGTCCAGCCTGCCACCCCGGACGTGGGTGGGCTTCCCCGGTGTTTAGGAGGACAATTTTCCGGCACCTCCTCCAGCACCGCGGCTAGGTGGCGGCCCGCACGGTTGGTGGGGGAGACAGACTGCAGCATCGGGTGGTGGGCGTTGAAGTCGCCACCCACGAGGACGCTGCTGTGTGTGGCGAGGGAGAGCAACTCATCGGCCTCCAGTTGCCTCCTCCAGCTGCTGTATATGTTGATACAGTCAGTGGGAGGCCTGGAAGCTCCAGCTGCACTGCCATCACCTCCACGCCCTCGCCACAGTCCCACGGGGTCCTCAATCCGACGGTGCGGGAGAGCGCTGCGTACCACTATCACACAGCCTCGACGCCCATCGTCGCCACATGATAGTGAGTACACCGTGTATCCGCTATCCTCCACTCAAAGTGCTCCGGCGTCAGCGTTTCCTGCAGGAGAACGAGGTCAAGGTCCTCCTCCACTATGGCCTGGAGGACCTCAGGTCTCTTACCACGGAGCCCTTGGATGTTCCATTGGAGCACCTTGAGCCTGCCAGCGGCGGGCGGCGGGTGGGGGGAGGTCACGGGTGCCTCGCCATCACTTTCTCTTTCACTCAGCTCGTGATTAATTTATATCGGTGAACAGACCCGGGAGGGGCTGTGTAGTGGGGGTGGAAGGAAGGAGGGACGGGGGTGATGAGGGACTGTCGTGAGTGAGGGAAGGGGACGAAAAATCCCTTTCAATCTCGGCCCAGAGGAAGGCCACAAGTTCCCCCTCGTCCCTGGGGACGTCATCCGGCCTGGCTAGAAGGTGTGAGATCACGCCTACCACTCGTCGCAGCATCCCGAGCAATCCGCCACTATACAGTCCGGACAGAAAGGCGGGAGTACTTGGCATTGGGTCAGGGGAGGAGGCGGGCGTGACTCCGGGCCGAGAAAGTGTGGGGGTGGCCGTGGGCGTCGCCGTGGAATGCACAGGCGACGCCTGATCGGGCGTGGGCATAACTTCGGGTGGCGTGGAAGCGATGGGTCTGGCTGGAGTGGGTGACACGGGCGCCGGTGTGGGGGAGTGGGGTGGGGAGTGCCGCAGATGGCGTGGGAACAGGCAAGACAGTGACAGGCATGGGCATGGGCGGCGAGAGTGTAGCCGGGTTGGGAGAGGGATGGGGTCCCGCAGCCTCCTGCCCTAGACTATGGTGTGCCCTCGCCTGCACCTTCCATCTCCGCCTCTGTCGCTGTGTCGGCCTATCGTGGTCCACAGTCCCCCGGGAGGATCGGGTGTCAGAGATATGGAAGAGACTCGCTAATCCCCTCGATCCCTCGGCGTCGGTGTCCAGTGCCCCCGCACCCCCCCATGCCGGGCCTCGTAGGAGGCGGAGCCGGAACAAAGGAACCTTGCGGCCCCGCCGATCACCGCCGCCCTGTAGGCGCCTTCCTCCTCCAGGCAGTCGTCGCAGGCGTTCAGGGCAGCGGGGTTCCAGGCGTGGTGCCCCCCGAAGCAGTTGGAGCATCTGGCGGTCGTGAGCTGCCGGGCCTTATGACGCCTTATGCACTGCTCGGATGGGTGCGCCTGGCTGCACACACCACACCTGGACGGGTGTTTGACAGCGCCCTTGCAGGTGATTATAACCGCTGGCACCGGTAACACCGCAGGGGCTCCCTGTCGTAATGTCGCAGGGAATATTTACCCCAAGGCCCCAGGTCCAGCCTGTCAGGTGCCGCGCCAATCAGCTCCACCAGTACCTGACGGGTCGGGGCCCTGTCCCGGACGGCACGGAGGCGCCCCGCCAAGATCACGCTGGGATGATCCAGCACCGCTTCAAGAGGCATGTCGAGCGGGTAGCGCTGGAGGACAGCTTTGATGTGTCTTTCAGCTGGATCAAGCAACACAAGTCTGGCCGGGGCGTCCCGCTCCTAAGCCAGGCCACACATCCTATCGGTGGAGGCAAGGTCCTTGGGGGTCAGGATGTATTCCCCCTGATAGGCAGGTAGCTTGGTTTGCTGCCCAGAGGTATACATCAATAAGGTGGTATTGGCTAGTCGTGGTCGAGCAGTTTTTAACTAATGTATAAGTATTGTTAAGTGCCAAAGGAATCGAGTAAGACAATATACTATTATAAATATATATAATATAATATATATATATATATATATATATATATATATATATATATATATTATATATATATATATATATATATATATATATATATATGATATATATGTACACTATGAAGTTTGAACAATAATAATGTCACGGGGTTCTTTACTAACGGCCATTGAAACTAATGTCTAATAGACAGAGCCAGAACAATTATTTACGTAACAAGTACACTCACATCCACAGGTGTGATGTGTTACACACCGACTCTCAGAGGAGTCTTGTATCGGAGCGCTAGGTGTCGCGTCACCTGTTGTTCTGCCTCTCTCCGCTCCGTAGGCAGCATATAAGGAGTTTTGACCGTAACTTCCAAGGGTTCCGGTTTCCCAGGCCTGTGGCGCGTGGACAGGCTCGTGTGGTGCAGTCAGCATCAGCATCCTTGGTCAACACCTGACACAACTCACACCATGTTGGTTTTGTGCATTTCATCAAAAGGTGTTGCTGATACAGACAGACACACAGACACACACATCCTGCTGTTGGGATATACTAAGATTTTACACATATATATAATATATAACCAGTGCCGTAATAAGACGACAGTCGCAAGCTAGTCGCCGATTAGTCGCCTAAGTACGGCAACCCGAGCCAACCACGCCGACTTTGGGGCTTCATCCCCCCAAAATCGGCTGCAGTTGGCACCTACTGGATGACTCAGCAAGTCGTGACCGGTCGCCTTCGCGAGTCATGGAGAAGTGAAACGGGCCTTAAGGAGAGCGTCCATCTTTCTCTGCTCCGCCCGGGGATCGAACCCGGGACCTCTCGGTTGTGAACCGAGCGTGCTAACCACTACACTACGGAGTACCCCTACCCCTGAGTGTGTGTGTGTGTGTGTGTGTGTGTGTGTGTGTGTGTGTGTGTGTGTTGTGCGTGCGTGCGTGCGTGCGTGCCTGCGTGCGTGCGTATGTGCGTGTGTGTGGATGGGGGGGGGGGGGGGGGGGGGGGCAGACATGAAAGTCTTATTTTCTTTCTAGATATTTGTTACTATTTTCTTCCTCTCAATATATACCAGATTAATAAAACAACACAATTTATCTATCATTTATTATCTACAAATATATTATCCTTCATATATTTGTCTTCTTGTCACAATTGTGGTGAAAAAAATACAGGAGATAAAATGCTGGGCACATCATCATCATTGTCACCGTCAGCGCCTTTTCATTATATTTACCTTTGGTACGTACAATATTGCCTCATTCTTTTCTCACCGTCACCTCATCTGCGACGCATACAGAGCCCCATCCTGAAGGAGGTGGGAGTGAGGCGGATCTCCAAAATTGGGATATCTAAAACACAACCGTCGTCTACGAACTTGCTTGGCTGGCGAGTTTTACAAAAGTAGTCATTCTTCCACAAAAGTAGTGTAAGGTAGAAAAAGGATTCCCAGAGAGATAATATAATATTATGTTGATCCTTCTGTCACTGGCCTTATTAAGTAAGCGAGGCAGTGAGAGGGTGTGAGAGAGGTGATGGTAAGTGGTCATGGTGGTTGAGATGATGGCGGTGATGGTCTTGTAGGATTAATGTGATAAATCACCTTCCACCAACTCTTTCACCACAGCTATACCAACACCTTCGTTCCCCTCCTGAATCTCTGCCTCCACCTATATATAGCCTCTCGGCCTCATCGTGACAGTTCCTTCCAGTAACAAACGTTTATCATCTTCCGTATCGGTTTAGTCTGTTGTGCGATGCCTTAGGAAGAGTCACACATCTCACTACCTCCACAACACCAAACTAAGCACTGCCAACACAGACACACACACACACACACACACACACACACAACACACACACACACATACACACACATACACACGCACTAACACACACACGCACACCACACACACAACACACACACACACACACACACACACAACACACACACACACACACACACACACACACACCGATAGACTCACTCAAGTGACATAATCACCTGATCCACAAGGTTGTTATTAGCAAGGGAAACTGGAGTAAGGAAAGTTAGGGCAAAGGGATCTCTGTGTCGGTGAGGGGGTGGAGGAGAAGCGGTAAACGTCAACGGTTTTGTTTGAGTTTTGTTCAGCCGGTTATTTTTGTATCTTGTAATTATTGACTGAATTAGTGGGAGGCAAAGTTTTGTAGCGGCACCCTGGTGCCCCCCGAGTACTTCAAGTGTGCCGCCAGTGAAGAGGAGCTGGGGAAGGACACAAAAGGGGTTGTTGGAGGACAGGTGAGAGTGTTATTTTTCACTCATTATACATGAATTACCTGGGAAAGTTTTGTCCAACCACTTGTAGAATTTTGTATTTGAAGGGTCTGTAAAAAACCCTGAGGATATGTAGGTGTCACGAGAGACTTGGGGGGTAGAGCGCCCCTTGGGACAAACCCGAGGCAATGGGGCCGACCGACTTTTCTCGTTCCCCAGAAAAGGGAAAAAGCCTTCGTCACGTTGAAGAAGAATGTTTTTCCGTGATGCCCCCGGGGGCCGACCCGGAACCCTGCAAGCACCCCCAAAAAGAAAAGTGAGCCGCTGCCAGGGCACACATAGAAAGGGGACACGAGAAACTTACCAATCCTGTGGCTCAGGGTAGGGGAAGGAAAAAAATTTTTTGGTTTTCAT
>JACEEZ010024705.1:215068-222568 GCA_016584305.1 Chionoecetes opilio
CATGGTGAAACTCGCATGTTTTTGGCGAGTGTTTGCATATCCTTGGAAAACAATTATTTATGAAAGTGAATTTGTATATATACTCCAGAATTTGTGAAAAAAAATGAACCTGAACTGGACAAATGAGTATCCTTCATTCCAGTTAAAACAAAGCTTGAACACTCCAACTTAGTTACAAATGGTGACCCGGATATAAGCTAATGGTTTTCTAGGTGGTTTAAACTGGTGTTTGTCCATCTCGGCATAGAAATATATTTCTATGTTTTGCTGGACATAAGAGCATCTTTCTCCTAGTCGTGGACCCTGCGTTTTTCGGAAGCATTCGTCCCATGGTCCCGCTGTATATTCCTAGCCTCCAGCTTCACGGGTGATTGCTAGGATGTCAGCGGGATAGGGAGAATTACACGTTCGTGTAGCGCCCCCTAGTCAGGTTCCCCACCCAACCCCGGCACCTTCTGTGCCTTCCTCAGGGCATTTTTGCCTCAGACGCCTTACTGCGCCCCTCAGCGGCCTATGCGCATTCAGCGCGGCCACTACCCCGCCAGCCCCTCACTGCGTCCTTAGCGGCCTTATGCGCATTTAGCGCGGGCCCGGCTTCCTCCGAGGCCTCACTGCGGCTTATGCGCATTTAGCGGGCCGCTGCCTTCCTCCAGACGGCCTCACCGCGTCCTCAGCGGCCTTATGCTTGTTTAGCGCGGGCCCTGCTTCCTCATACGCCTCAGTGGCCTATGTGCACTCAGCGCAGCCACTTCCCCCCTCTGACGCCTCCTTGCCCCTCAGCACACCTCAAGCGCATTCTGCGCAGCTCCGTTGTTATTGATCACTCCCCGGCCGCCACTCGCCGCCCTATGGATTACTCATCGCCCTGTGGATTACTCAACCCTCAGCTCCACAGTGTTAACGCGACTCACTCCACGGCCGCCGCTCGCCGCCCTATGGATTACTCATCGCCCTGTGGGGTTACTCACCGCCTATGGATTACTCACCGCCCTGCGGATTTTCTCAACCCTCAAATCCACAGTGTTAACGTGATTCACTCTACGGCCGCCACTCGCCGCCCTATGGATTACTCAACAAGCCCTGTGGATTACTCAAACCCTCAACTCCACAGTGTTAACGGGGATTCACTCTACGCCGCCACTCGCCGCCCTATGGTTACTCAACAAGCCCTGTGGATTACTCACCCTCAACTCCACAGTGTTAACGTGATTCACTCTACGGCCGCCACTCGCCGCCCTATGGATTACTCAACAAGCCCCGTGGATTACTCACCCTCAAATCCACAGTGTTAACGTGAACTCACTCCACGGCCGCCGCTCGCCGCCCTTTGGATTACTCACCACCCTTGGGTTACTCATGCCCTGTGGATTTACCACCCTGTGGATTACTCATCACCAGGCTGCAACTCTACCATGGCGCAACACTGCCAGCCCGCAACACAAGCCGGCGGCACCACTGCCATGGCGGTAACACTGCCACGCCCGCAACACAAGCCGGCGGCACCACTGCCATGGCGCAACACTGCCACGCCCGCAACACAAGCCGGCGGCACCACTGCCATGGCGTCAACACTGCCTCGCCCGCGACTTACTGCCGGCGGCACCACTGCCATGGCGGTAAAAAACTGCCACGCCCGCAACACTGCCGGCGGACCACTGCCATGGCGTCAACACTGCCTCGCCCGCGACTTACTGCCGGCGGCACCACTGCCATGGCGTCAACACTGCCTCGCCCGCGACCCACTGCCGGCGGCACCACTGCCATGGCGGTAACACTGCCACGCCCGCAACACAAGCCGGCGGCAACCAAAGCCATGGCGCAACACTGCCACGCCCGCAACACAAGCCGGCGGCACCACAGCCATGGCGCAACCCTGCCACGCCTGCAACACAAGCCGGCGGCACCCCACTGCCAAAGGCGCAACCCTGCCACACCCGCAAACCACAAGCCGGCGGCACCACAGCCATGGCGCAACCCTGCCACGCCCGCACACAAGCCGGCGGCACCACTGCCATGGCGCAACACTGCCACGCCCGCAACACAGCCGGCGGCACCACAGCCATGGCGCAACCCTGCCACGCCCGCAACACAAGCCGGCGGCACCACTGCCATGGCGCAAACCCCGCCACGCCGGGAACACAAGCCGGCGGCACCACACCATGGCGCAACCCCCGCCCCCGCCCGCAACACAAGCCGGCGGCACCACAGCCATGGCGCAACACTGCCACGCCCGCAACACAAGCCGGCGGCACCACTGCCATGGCGTCAACACTGGCCTCGCCCCCCGACTTACTGCCGGCGGCACCACTGCCATGGCGGGTAACACTGCCACGCCCGCAACACTGGGCCCGGGGGCACCACTGCCATGGCGTCAACACTGGGCCCCGCCCGCGACTTACTGCCGGCGGCACCACTGCCATGGCGGTAACACTGCCCCGCCCGCAAACACTGCCGGCGGCACCACTGCCATGGCGTTTAACATGCCACGCCCGCGACTCCACAGCCGGCGGCACCACTGCCATGGGGGCAACATCAAGCCAGCAACTGGTCACCACGCCCTCCACGTCAACCCCCCCCAAACTCTACCAAAGTCAACCAACACCAAATTTCTACCAGTCTCGTTCCTCCTCCCGCGTCACTAGGGGGGGGGTACTGTAGCGACTAATAGGGCACTCCTTTCAATCTTCATGTTTCCGTTTTTCTCTACCAGTTTATACAGAGAAACCCGAGTAAACACGGAGACTATTCTATTTGTAACCTTCAATCATTGTTATGGTAATTATCAGGTGTTTGCATTGTTATAAAGCTTATCAATATATTCAATTATGTACAACGTAAAACAGCAATATCACCAGGAAGTATCCATGTGTAACTCGCATGTCTTGGCGAGTGTTGCATATAACTGGAAAACAATTATTATGAGAAGTGAAATTTGTATATATACTCCAAAAATTTGTGAAATAAAATGAACCTGAACTGGACAAATGAGTATCCTTCATTCCAGTTAAACCAAGTTTATGAACACTCCACCTTAGTTACAACACTGGGCCAGATTCTACCATTTTTCAGTAGATCGCTAAGAATTGCATAACGACGTGTATAAGCTGTGAAGAACACATAAATGGCCTCTGAAAATCCAAAAAAAGAGATAGCTGCTTGACAAATTCAGCTGCAGCTTTTCCAACCAGCTAATGAGTGAACCTGCACAAGGTACCCAAACTGCATGATGATTGTTGCTGCAACTTTGGCTTGCAGACCATTGTATCTCCCACTCATAGATGTTGCATTATCATATGAAAGCCCACGACAATTTTGAATGTCAATATCATAGTATGTTAGAAAAATCATCAAACCTTCAAACATTTATTGAGCCTTGTGTCCTTGATTTGGTAAACATTTTACAAAATCTTTCTAAAGGTGTATCATGCTCCATGTATCTGAAGATCAGTGTTAGTTGATCAACATGACCTTCATCAGGTGTTGAATCGAGAGAAATTGAGTAATATTTTGACAGTTTTTATACGTGCAATTATTTCCTTGAGTACTTAATTGCCTATTAGTCTGATGATTTTCTTCACAGATGGTGAAGATAAATAGTTTTGTATGGCCACTCCCCCGGGAGGGCATGATTATGTATGTGTTGCCTGAGGAAATCATCATGCACGGCCAAAAGCTCTAATAATCCTAAATAATTTCCATTATGAGGAGATCCATTAAAGTAAT
The DNA here is from genome assembly GCA_016584305.1 of Chionoecetes opilio. Taxonomy (NCBI): domain Eukaryota; kingdom Metazoa; phylum Arthropoda; class Malacostraca; order Decapoda; family Majidae; genus Chionoecetes; species Chionoecetes opilio. The sequence continues at coordinate 218,792 of JACEEZ010024705.1, forward strand.
CATCATCATCTCCTTGAAGAGCTAGGCCTCTTTCACATAAAAATTTGAACACACTAATCAGTCCGTTTCAAAAGACTAAACCCCTACTGCTCAACTTGATCCACTTGTTTGGGTTTGCTTTGAGTCTACACCTCCAACTCTCATTGCACGACTTGTTGCTGACAAAACTGCTTTAATGTGATCCTTTGATTGTTCATGGACAGAACCCTATTGGCGGTTTCCAGTCACAGAACCCATCAGATGTGAACTGAGATCTCGGGAAACACCCATTAGCTTGCAATAGAAGCGGTAGAAACCCGCCATTTTTTGGAGATAGACATAGCCAAGAACGTTTTGTAACTTCCCCATTTCGATTCCTTCGCTCAAACATACCTGGTGTGCATTTGCGACTGACATTTTTTTCGTCCTTTTGGATTGCTGAATTAGCTTCCAAAATGTTGCATCCATGTGGTGGAGACTCTCAGCACCTTTCTCTTTTTCTTCTGTTTTCTTTTACTTTTGATCTATCTATGTATGTATGGATCATCCACACCTGTGGATACACAAGGAAGCCCCAAAGGAAAAAAATGCAGAGGATGTTACGAAAAGAATTTACTAGGAGAAGGATACATGGTGGCCTCAAACAAGGCTAGAAGAGTTCTTCTGCAGTGCATGTGATGGTCAGCCACATCTCTGCCTTTCATGTTGCAATGAAACACATGCTCATTTCTAAGGAAAATGCATGGGAAATTGGGAAACGATTACACATTCGGATAATTCAATTTAGCTCTTTTTTTATTTTTGTTTACGGAACAATTTCGTGAGTTTTAGGATATTTTCTTTACAGTTAATTACTGTGCATTTTGTAATGATTTTAATTTGCTTGTAAGATGAATACACCTTACAAGCTTTGTGTTACAAGTTTTATATGCATTTTTGGAAGCATGTATATTACATAATAATATTTTATCAATGCATTAATTTCAAGTTTAGTTTTTGCTTTAATTGCAAAGAATGCATTCGCTGTTTTATTTGATAACTGCTTTATTTTCATATTGATTATAATCTTATAGCATCAAATTATCATATGAAAACATAATTTAAAAAAAAAAAAATTTATGAAAAAAGGGAAAAAAGGGTTTTGGGGTAATCTTAATTAACTAATTTACACAACTAGAGTATTTTTATTACCTGATATCGTTGCAAGACATTTATAGCCATAATAAATACAAATGTACATAAAAATTGGGCTATGTACTCATGTTTGCAAAGTTTTTTAAAAAGGGTTATCGGGCCACGGATGTACCAATTCGCAAAGAAGGAAATATCTGCTCGTTTCACCGGTGGCCCAATAGGCAGTTAATGTGTTAAAATCCCTGTAGTGATCATCCAATACCATGATACAACGCCACTTTTATGTAAACAAACACTACGTTTATTCGTGAATATGAGTTCACTTTCATTACTTCATTTCATCACATATAGACATATCTCAGTATTCTGTGCCTTACTAGCACACTCTTTGTGTATTCATGGACACCAGAAATCATTGATTGGTAGCGAATTATTACATCGAAAATGAAAAAAATACTAAAAAACTCACCTCAAAATCAGCCACGGGTCGCTCATTTTACCCCTTAATCAGCGGAGTGTGCCCATTTTCCCTAATATATGTTAGAGGGAGACCATTCTAAACCTAGAAATGTGGCCATGGGTAATCAAGCAACACTACCACTATAGGCAGTTGGATATAAGATAATTATTAATTTGATTATAAATTAAGGCCTCTTGATTAAAAAATATTTATTATATAAATATACAAGGAAGTATTAAATAGATAAATAAATAAGAACAAAAATTATAATATGTGGAGACCTCAGGCCCCAGTCTGGCAGATTGCCCCATTTTGTGGGGGCCCCCTGATTGTGGGGGCCTCTGGGCAGCTGCCCACTATGCCCACTCCTAAATCCGGCCCTGTCTCGTTACCGCGTGGCTTACTCCTTTGTTAGATCCATTTTTTCATATATATTGTTTCATTGTTTACACACACACACACACACACACACACACACACACACACACACACACACACACACACACACACACACACACACACACACACACACACACACACACACACACACACACACACACACACACTATAGTCAAAGTGTATGTTTTTTCTACATGGTGGATATCGAGGCAGTCTAAACGACGGGCCTTAATTGAGAGCAGGTCGTGGAGGCAGGTAGAGGTGAGGCAGGGATGAGGGGAATGGGGTAAGATAGACACACGAAGGGAGAGGGACAATTATGTGAGTGGAAGAAAGTATTAGGTAAGGGGGCCAGGAAAATATGGAGACTGAGTGGGATGTAATGGGGAAATGATAATTGGAATAGCGTTGGAGATCTAGGAAGTAGTGTTGGGGATGAAAATGTTTGGAGGAGGGGTGGGAAGGTGGGGATCGAGAGTCAATAATAGGGGGCGAAAGTTTTGTCGGCTTGGTTGTGGCTTAATTAGAAGGGGAAAAGTTAAGGCTAAAGAGGAAACGAGAAGTTGCCAGGAGAGAAAATGGATGGAGGTAGGGAGGCAGAGGAGGTTGGAGGATGGAGGAAGAGGAAGGGGGGAATAAAGGTAGGGAGATAGAGAGGATAGGGGTAAATGAGAGAAGGAGAGAGAATTCTGGAGGTAGAGAGGGGAAAGGTGGAGGATATACATAGGAATACATTGGAAGAACAGTTACCAGGAGACCTATTGGTCCATAACGATGGTTTCTGCTGAACTACATACTACTAACTATCAAACTACACGTAAGATAACAGTTAGAAAAGACTACCATGCCCCTAAAGAAGATAGGAACATGGAAGAAGAATGTTAGGATATGAAGTATGCTAACTACAACTAACACTAATCATTCCGGTGGATGTTATAATATAATTCACAGGGCAGTATCAAAACCCATTTACTTTACAGTACGCGTCTGGTCTGTTTTTAAATGAAGTTATTGTGCTTGCTTCGACAACATTTGCTGGTAATTTGTTCCATCGATTGACAACTCTGACATTGAAATAATTATTTCGGAGATCTGTGATGTAGCACTGACAATTCAGTTTTAAACCGATGTTTCTTGTTGTCACTTGTAGAGTAGTTTCGAACAGGATCTCTTGATTAATTATATTAAATCCTTTAAGTATCTTAAAAGTTTCTAATAGGTCCCCACAGATTCTGCGATCTTTTAAAGAAAACATATTAAGTTTTCGTAGCATCTCTTCATAAGATGAATTTCGCAGACATGGAATCAGTTTGGTTGCTCTTCTTTGAACAAATTCTAATTTTGCTTGATCTTTTACGAAACAGGGCGACTAATTGAACGGCATATTCTAAGTGCGGCCTAACCAAAGACGTGTATAATCGTATCATTACTTTAAGAGTTTTATGTTCAAGGTTGCGTTTAATGAAGCCCAACATCATAATCGCCTTTTTACTAACAGCTAGGCAATGCGGACTGGTTTTCAGACCATTACTGATATGACACCTAAATCATTTTCCTGCTGTACTTCAGTTAACGACTTATTTTGCATCTGATAGTTATATTTGGTTATCGTTACCTATACGCATTACTTTACATTTATAGGAATTGACAAGTAATGCATATGGAGAGAATGAGAGAGAGCGGGAGGGAAAAGGTACAAATATATAACTTAGGTGAATTATATATGTCTAAGTCTAGCTAGTGGATGAAGTTAAGATTGTGGATTGATGTAAACACAGGTGGATGAATTATGCACCCATCTAATG
>JACEEZ010024705.1:227568-251195 GCA_016584305.1 Chionoecetes opilio
TCCTCCAGACGGCTCACCGCGTCCTCAGCGGCCTTATGCGTGTTTAGCGCGGGCCCTGCTTCCTCATACGCCTCAGTGGCCTATGTGCACTCAGCGCAGCCACTTCACCCTCTGACGCCTCCTTGCGCCCTCAGCACAACCTCACGCGCATTCTGCGCAGCCCCACAGTGTTAACGTGATTCACTCCACGGCCGCCGCTCGCCGCCCTATGGATTACTCAACAGCCCTGTGGATTACTCAACCCTCAACTCCACAGTGTTTTAAAGTGATTCACTCTACGGCCGCCACTCGCCGCCCTATGGATTACTCAACAAGCCCTCTGGATTACTCAACCCTCAACTCCACAGTGTTAACGTGATTCACTCTACGGCCGCCACTCGCCGCCCTATGGATTACTCAACAAGCCCTGTGGATTACTCAACCCTCAACTCCACAGTGTTAACGTGATTCACTCTACGGCCGCCACTCGCCGCCCTATGGATTACTCAACAAGCCCTGTGGATTACTCAACCCTCAACTCCACAGTGTTAACGTGACTCACTCCACGGCCGCCGCTCGCCGCCCTTTGGATTACTCACCACCCTGTGGATTACTCATCGCCCTGTGGATTACCAGCCCTGTGGATTACTCATCACCAGGCTGCACCACTGCCATGGCGCAACACTGCCACGCCCGCAACACAAGCCGGCGGCACCACTGCCATGGCGCAACACTGCCACGCCCGCAACACAAGCCGGCGGCACCACAGCCATGGCGCAACACTGCCACGCCCGCAACACAAGCCGGCGTCAACACTGCCATGGCGGTAACACTGCCACGCCCGCAACACAAGCCGGCGGCACCACTACCATGGCGCAACACAGCCACGCCCGCAACACAAGCCGGCGGCACCACTGCCATGGCGCAACACTGCCACGCCCGCAACACAAGCCGGCGGCACCACAGCCATGGCGCAACACTGCCACGCCCGCAACACTGCCGGCGGCACCACTTTCCATGGCGTCAACACTGGCCTCGCCCGCGATTTACAGCCGGCGGCACCACTGCCATGGCGCAACACTGCCACGCCCGCAACACAAGCCGGCGGCACCACTGCCATGGCGTCAACACTGCCTCGCCCGCGACTTACTGCCGGCGGCACCACTGCCATGGCGGTAACACTGCCACGCCCGCAACACAAGCCGGCGGCACCACAGCCATGGCGCAACACTGCCACGCCCGCAACACAAGCCGGCGGCACCACTGCCATGGCGCAACACTGCCACGCCCGCAACACAAGCCGCGGCACCAAAGCCATGGCGCAACACTGCCCGCCCGCAACACAACCGCGGCACCAACGCCATGGCGCAACACTGCCTCGCCCGCGACTTACTGCCGGCGGCACCACTGCCATGGCGGTAACACTGCCCGCCTGCAACACTGCCGGCGGCACCACTGCCATGGCGTCAACACTGCCTCGCCCTCGACTTACTGCCGGCGGCACCACTGCCATGGCGGTAACACTGCCACGCCCGCAACACTGCCGGCGGCACCACTGCCATGGCGTCAACACTGCCACGCCCGCAACACAAGCCGGCGGCACCACTGCCATGGCGTCAACACTGCCACGCCCGCGACTCACAGCCGGCGGCACCACTGCCATGGCGGCAACACTGCCAAGCCAGCAACTGGTCACCACAGCCCTCCACATCAAATCGGCAACAGAAACACCAGCAGCACCGCTCCACCAACCAACGTCTCGTTCCTCCTCCCGCGTCACTAGGGGGGGGGTACTGTAGCGACTAAATAAGTCACTCCTTTCAATCTTCATGTTTCCGTTTTCTCTACCAGTTTATACAGAGAACCAGAGTAGCACGGGGACTATTCTAAAAGTAGTCTTCAATCATTGTTATGATAATTATCAGGTGTTTGCATTGTTATCAGCTTATCAATATATTCAATTATGTACAACGTAAAATCAGCAATATCACCAGGAAGTATCCATGGTGTAACTCGCATGTCTTGGCGAGTGTTTACATAATACCTTGGAAAACAATTATTTATGAGAAGTGAAATTTGTATATATACTCCAGAATTTGTGAAATAAAATTAACCTAAAACTGGCCGAATGAGTATCCTTCATTCCCAGTTAAACCAAAGCTATGAACACTCCACCTTAGTTACAATATGTATGTTTAAAAAAAAAAAACAAAAAAAAGAAAGAGAGAGGGTAGAGAGAGAGAGAGCGAGAGAGAAGAGAGAGAGAGAGAGAGAGACGAGAGAGAGAGAGAGTAGAGAGAGAGAGCGAGAGAGAGCGAGCGAGAGAGAGATAAAGAGAGAGAGAGAGAGATAGCGAGATGAGAGGAAGAGAGAGAGAGAGAGAGAGAGCATCAGAATTCAGAATTTTTTTTCCATTTACATGGTTATTCTTGTACATCTTATAAGTATAATAATCAATAATGCGATACAAAATACACAGTAAAATCTTAAACACAATAAAACACACAAGTGTGTACACACATTAAATAGTAAAATCATAGAATAATAATAATATAATAAAATAAAATAAAATAAACATAACTAAATAAAATAAATAAAATAAATAATAGTAAATATCCATACACAAGTATTTTGTCATTTAAAGGTAAGAAAAAGGTATAATGCTAAAATAGTTATACAAAGGGTGTGTCATCATATAACTGGGGATCATAAAATCAGTAAAGTTAATGGTCCAGAATTAAAAAGATAGCTTGTAAAGCTTCTTTTTAAGTAGACCATACATTTGGTGTTCTTAATATGAGTAGGAAGACTGTTCATAGTGGTTGTTCAGACACCAGCACTGACCTGTCTCCTGTGTATGTGTTTTTTTGGGAACGTACAGCTGGTGCTGATGTCTTGTGTTTACATTATGTGCTCTTCTTCCATGGGTAGTGGGAACAACCAACATGGGAATCTTTTATAGATTATATATATAACGTAAGGCCAAGCTCTTACTTATACCTTTACTTTACCTTTAGCCACTTTGCTCTCTCAGGTATGGCGGTGTACGTGTTCAATTTTGGGCGCCGCCCAGTGCACCTTTTGCGGCAAAGTTCTGCATTTTCTGAATGCGTTGCAATGAAGTTTTGCACTTGCCACTCCCAATCTAGCCCATAATTTATTATAGCTTAACAAGAGACCTTTACACTGTGATTCTGTTTTCTTATGAATTTATTTTTAATGCGATTTATGTACATATATCCTACGTCTTCTTACAGATGTCGTAATGATGTGTATCGAATAGCATATACGTTCCGAAATATAAAACCGAGGTTCTTATGGGAGCTAGCTCGCACTATGGTACTGTCATCAACCGGATACGAACGAGTGTCCGCTTGGTATGTGCCATGTGTCCTCGGGTTCCAATAAACATACATTTGTGTTTTTGCTAGAATTCACATTAAACCATTTGTGTGACATATACAATTTTGCTTTAGTTTAAAAGTTTGTTCACTTTTGTTAATCAATTCCTGAATATTATCTTATGGTACAGTATGTATGAACGTCTGTATCATCGGCGGATTGAATCACTACAAACCTCGTGATAAACTGGAGAGATAATTTTACATAAATGGGAAAAAATAGGACCGAGACACAGATCCCTGTGGGACACAAACCTGGTCTCAAGTTTGCCTGATACATGATTTCCTACCGCCAGAGTTGCGTTCTATTTTCCAAGGATAATTTTTCGAAATCAGAAGGGATCTATAATTTGAAAATAATAACACTTTTTCATTAGTATTCTCGTGACTCTAACGCTGTCGAAAAGCTTTGGAAGGTCCACATAATGATACCAAGAACTTTCTTGCACTTCTTGCAGCTCCCATTTTTCTCGTATTTAATTTATTAGACCAGTGTTAAGAGAGCAGTGTTAGTTGAGAGAGCAGACTAAACGCGTGTTGTGTGTTACTAGTAGTTTTGCTACTTTTCGTGCAGGGGTTTGAGTGAGTTTGTGTAGCTAATGATTTTCTCTAAGCCTTAGATAGTATAGGTAGTCAGGAGATATGGGGCGTTAGCTCTACCAGCTACTTCATTGTAACCTGACTTAATATTTGGTACAACCATAGCGTGTTTCCATGCAGGCTGGTAATAACTCCAGTTACAATTTGACGTGTTTTAATACAAGTTAAATTTGTGTATAATTACTGATAGAGAGTCTTTTATAAAACGCAGTGGAATTTCTCAGAACCATAAGAGTGGGTGTTTCGTTCAAATGTTTTTATTGTTTAGAATGACAGTCTCACTAGTCACTGGCCTGGTCTAACATACTGTTGTGTGACATCTTGCTGCGCTGTATGGGTCTTCCGTCCTTTCTCTTATTTTTGGTTTGGAACTTTTTCAAGGTATTTTTTCCCATGTTTGCAAAAAAGCTATTAAATTCCTCAGCTCTCCTGCTTTTATAATCTACATTAATTGGCCGCAAGTGTTACATATGACTTTATTTTTCTTACTTCGAACTACTCCTTTATATGCGGCCAATAGCAGCGTGTTGCCTCTGTTTTTCTTCAAGGGGTTATTTTTGTTTATAATTGGGATTTACAGTTTACGGAGGACCTCTTGACCTGTTTTTTTCAATGCCCTATATCTGTCCTGCAAATTTTTCGTGGTCTCGGTCATATTTGAGTTTGTCGCTGACTTCATTACGTTCCTGCATTATGGTTTTCAAGTCGTCAGTTATCCACGGTGCGAAAGTCTCCTACTTCTTTAGTTTACCTTGGGTGCCCCATGCATTTAACATTTAAAAGTGTTCTGTGAATACTTGGACCATGAATGTTCGATGTTATCTGTATTGATACTTTGTCAAGTAACATTCTTTCATTTAATATACTAAGGTACAATAGCGTTTGTCAGGAGAAAAACTTTTTAATTGGCCGAAAAGTTTTTGAGATAGGTCGACTCTTTGCTTGTGTAGGTTTACCGTTACGCTGATGAGTTCGTGGTCAAGCCACAGCGCAAGGGGTCGTGTCGGATGGATTACTGAACATCAGGTTTTATTGGTAACAACCTATGTCCCATAAGGTAGCATAAGGAGGAACGATTTCTTGTTGGCGTATATTAGACTTGATCATCTTAGCGTGTATTACCTTAATCTGCTGAAGCGTATTATTTTTCTTGTAAAAGATTATCGTTAAAATCACCAATATGTACATGGCTTATTGCGTAGAGAACTACTTTTGAAGGACAATTACTGATATAATCAAACGTGTGTGACTGAGAGACTTGGGGTGGCGGTACAAACAGCACCAATAACTGAGGGTACTTCCTACACTGCAACCGTGACCACATACTTCCTCCTGCTGCCCTTGTCTTTCAATATCTATGTCAGATATGTGTTTGACTTTATAAGTATCCTTTATATAAATACGAAACACCTCCACCTCTTCCTTTGTCACACCTAAAACAACATAATCAAGGTAGTGCGATATTTTCGGTCATTTCATGTCAGAGCATAGCTATGTTCACTTCAAACCCAATATATCACTGTTTCTTTCTTTAGTTAAAACATCCTATTTACTTTCTGCTTTATTTGCTAAAATGCTTTGGGCATTAATGTGGTCGATTTGTAGATAATTCCGTTTGTTAATGGTGTTTTCAATCGGCTCTGCCTTCATGCCTACTTCCTATGGGTTATATTGTTACACTGCTTTTTGCTTATGTCCTAATTGATGACAATGACAACACGAAGCCTGATGGTCGAACCTGCAGGTTGTTCTGGTGATGGTTTTGTCTCTCGCAGTTTGTAGCAGCCTCTTCTTTTTCTTATTTGGGGTGTCTGGTATTGGGAATGGTGTGTGTGGATACCGTGCTGGAGTAGTTGTTCCTCTCTGTTGATATACCCGGAACTCAATGGCCGGTCGTCCGAGTTGTGTGAGAGGTGGTTTCGCTCTCCACGCGAACTGCCTTGCTCCCACCACCGTGCTGCTTCTGGTGCCCCGAGGCCTCAGCCTCACCTCGGGGCCATATAGAGCCACGCACAGGAGGAAGGGTGCGAGGCGCCCCACTGCCTGGGCGTATTTGAGGAAGGTGGAGGCGTTTTGGGGGTTTGGGGGGTAATAGCGACCATCCTGGTGTTTGCTGTGGAAGAGGGCAGGGAACGCACCACGCTGGATGGGGTCAATGAGCTCCCCCTGAGCAGGTTGTAGTGAGATGGAGGCTGTGAGCTGCCTTGGTGTATGAGGGGTGGGGGACAAGCTATGGACGGTTGTCTGAGGGAGACCAAAGGTGGTAGTACTTTGGTGTGATTGTTTCATTATTAATTCTTTGATTTGTATTAAGATCTTATTTTTTGATTGGCATTGGGAAACTAGTGCCATCTCTTACATTGTTCCAGTTCGAGCATAATCGGAATCCTGGGCCTGTTTTGTCAATGGTCCCCCAATAATTTTATCGCACCTAGTCCTATGTTCTCAAGTTCATTTCCCCTTCCATGTCAAAACATAAATCATCTAAGTCAACCCGTACAAGTCCTGAACGTAAGTGTTGTTTTTCACTATTGCCACACCGTTTTGTTTTCCCCCCATTTTTCTAGGAGTTCATTATAGTTCTTTATTTTAGCTTGGATTGCACTCGAACATGTTAAGTTAAGCTCGCCTTTGGTTAAGATATCTTCAGAGTTTTAGCGCTCTTGCTTCTTGCAGATCTTTTTGTCATTTTTTGTGTCTTGGCGGCAAGGTCGTCCATTGAAAAGGCTGCGTGGATAGATTAGAAGCTTTCCTTTCTCATCTGGACAAAAGCGTTGATTCCAATACCGGTTTCAATCTTTCGGCGGAACATGTTTCTTTGTCGCTTGTTTTCAGTTGGAATAAATACCACGGGACATCATGGCTCTCTCAGCTAGATGTGAGGTTTGATCATAGGCAAGTGCCTCTGGTTGGTGAAATATTCAGTCTTATAAACAAGAGAGTTCCTCGAGGGCGTCTATCTCAGCCTCTTCGTAGCGTTCTCCCTCGCTTTCTTCCTGATTTTTTCACCTGCACCCAGACCTGGCGGCCGCTGGGTACTCATCTTTTGTGAAGAGTTTGTAGCACGACTTGTGGTAGTGACCCTCTGCAGCAACAAGGTCCTCCTGCTAAGTAAAACCAAGGATTCTCGTTTGAGTTTCCCTTGTTGCTGCTCTGCTGAGCTTCTCATCTGCTCGTAGCTCAACACACTGGATGAGTGGCTCCCTTGTCTTTGCTGCTTTCCATGTACTTTGCTTGACTTCTGCAGAAGAGACATACTTTGGCATACACCCTGCTAGTAACTAGGGTCACTCCCTTGATGCCCTCCTCCTGGGGTCGACTCTTGCTGATTCTATCTTGCACCCTTGGCAAGGATAGAATCCCGTGACTTCTTCATTGGTAACGAAGACTACGACATTTAAGGTGATAATGTGATGTTGGGTATTCCTCCTTCTTCAGGCCCTTGGCTGCTTCCAGGACTGGATCATGCCTGCCTTATCTCTGCAGCCCGGAGCTATTTTGTTTTTCCCAGGATTTCCAAATCCTGTGGTGAACCATAGCCATCGCTGTCATCATCAGAAAGCAGTGGATTGATACACAGTCGATCCGTGGCTCTCTTCCCTCGCTGATGGTTGCATCTGCCGTCAGACGTCATCACACACCTGCAAAAAAAATATCACCATTAACATTACATAACAAACAACAAACACATTTACATGGAAACCATTCTACATATTTTTGCTCCTTCCAATAACAATTATCCCCAGAATATCACAAAAAATCCCAATATGAAATAAAACTCCCCTAATATGGGGAAACCTTGAAATATACAATCGAATACCTCTTGTAGAGATCAAATTACTACAAGAGATTTTGTATATAAGTTTTTCAATTTCGCTATATTTAGGGATTTTATTCCCAGATTTATGATGAAAATACCCAAAATGAATTTTTTTTTTAGGGTAAATCCCAAATAGGAGGAAATTTGAAAAATACCTAGGAACAATTCTGGTAGAGAATCAAATTATACATAAGTGTCCAAAGTTTTTCCGCAACGATCGTGTGATGATTTTAAAGAAAATGAGGAAAACCCCAGCGTCACGCCTGAAAATCTTTTTTTCTGGGTAGCACCCCATTGCATCAAAAAAATCAGACTAAGCGACCAGTGCGGGAGGCTATCATATCTTAATGGTCATTTACAGTCACTCTATAAACATTTTAGTAACCATTCGTGTTTTAGTCACCCCAGGTGGTAACGAATATCTTGCTGGCTCATGGACTATGTGGAACTCTAACGGTGGACGTCTTTCCTCCAGCAGCTGCCAGCAGTCGTCCGGCTTGACCTGATGAACTGTACTCTATCCCTGCTCCTACCCGCGACATGACAGTGTGGGCGTGCTGCTGTGAAGGTCAATCAGTAATCTGAGTGTTTATACAAGAGTTGGGGTACAACGTTGGCACGTGAACTTAGCTCCGAGAAGACACAAGGCAATGTTGGTTTTCGGTCCCATCCCCGCTGCCGGCCAGCAGTGGAAGGGAGACTGCGGTTTGGTGGCGTTCCTCCTCCCACTCCATGAGCCGTCAAGGTTTTCTTGGAGGGGAGGTGGACGAGAGCTAAGGTTTTTACGGCCACACATCACACATTGCAAAAAAGGTCCTCTCACAGGGTTCTGCCCTGCGAATGGTTAGCCAGATTCCTCGACAGGGGAGGGAAGCTCTGCTCTATAAGCCCAGATACGGGTCTTACTTAGAGTACGAGCCGCCCCTCTCCTGGATGTCTTGCCAGCCTCGCACACTCGGAGCTGACACATTCCACATCGAGCCCCTGCGACTGGTGGATGCTGCAGACCCCCCCCAGAACCCCCCAGACCCACCAGCCCTGTTCGAGCCGGTGAGTCCTCTCGACTCAACTGGAACCCGCAGAGATGTCGCGCGCGGCTTGTGGTATTTCCAAGGCAACAGGTTCAGGGAGTGCCCACACTGGCTGGTTACCGAACCCAGCCTCCGAAGAGTCGCCACGCGGAGGTACTCGAACGTTGCTTACCGTGGGATAGCAGTGGAGGTGCCGCGTTCCCGGTGCCAGCCATCACCAACGCACCTTTGTGGGCCGTCGTCTCCAGGAGTGTGGAACATTTTTCACGCCGCTGTCCTTCACATCCAGGAGATGAACACGTCAAAGGTGAAAGTTGCGGCCAATCGGTGAGGACTGTGAAGCCCACCACCACCCCGTCTGAGCCTAGTGATACTGTGACTAGTGACAAGCAACAGTGGCTTCAAGCAAACACTTTAGTGATGACATAAATGTATATATGTTAGTTTTTAGGTCTTTTAATTTATTTGTAAATTCCCACTTAGGATAGGTAGCACCGACAGTGCCCTTTGGGCTTTTAGTTATAATTTATGTTTTAAAAACAAAAAAAAAAAAACAAAAAAAAGAGATAAGAGAGAGAAGAGAGAGAGAGAGAGAGAGAGAGAGAGAGAGAAGAGAGAGAGAGAGAGAGAGAGAGAGAGATAGAGAAGAGAGATAGAGAGAGAGAGAGCGAGAGAGAGAGAGAGAGAAAGAGAGAGAGAGGAGAGAGAGAGAGCGAGTAGAGAGAGATAGAAGAGGAGGAGAGAGAAGAGAGATAGAGAGAGAGAGAGAGAGAGAGAGAGAGAGAGAGAGAGAGAGGGAGAGCGAGGGGGAGAGAGAGAGGAGAGAGAGAGAGAGAGAGAGAGGAGAGAGAGAGAGAGAGAGATAGAGAGAGAGAGAGAGAGGAGAGAGAGAGAGAGAGAGAGATGAAGAGAGACAGAGAGATAGAGGAGACAGAGAGAGAGAGAGAGAGAGGAGAGAGAGAGAGAGAGAGATCAAATGCAAATTCAAATTATTTTATTTCCACTGAAATAGAGGTTATTCCTTACTTTTCGAATAAAATACTTCAAAAGATCAAATACAAAAATAGAATTAAAATATCACATAACAAAAAGGTGTGTCATAATACTAATACAATGCTAAAAGGATACAGACATTACTAAACATTATGGTAGGTTATATAATTGATGTGTTATTTGAAAGGAGACTGGTAAGTTTACTTTTAAATGTAGGCAAGGTAGCAGCATCAGTGATATCAAGTGGCAGGTTGTTCCACATTTTAGGCCCTATGACATCCATTCTTCTAGCACCCGCATCTGTTTTTGTTTTGGGTACATATAAACAATTTTGTTGTTTGGTTCTGCTTTTGGTTACTTCACGAACAGTAGGAAGTTTCGTGAACCATGCAGGATAAAAATCGTGTAATACCTTAAAGACAGCGGTACATGTGTCCAATAAATGCTTCTCTTTTACTTTTATTCACCCTAGTTCTTTTAATATAGGCATTACATGGTCGTATTTCTTAGCTCCACCTATGGCTACCTTGGCTGCAAAGTTTTGTAATTCTTGGACATCGCTCATTATAGTTAGATTTGTCGTGCCCCATGTCCGAATAAAGTAGTTGATTATGCTGAGTACTAATGACTGCACCGCATTTATTCCGGAGGGCTGTCAAGATCGTCACTTACACGGCTTATGAACATTAGTGTACCAACAACTTTTTTATGTACCTCATTGATATGTTTGTCGAACAGCATAAACCGATCAATGTACACACCTAAATTTTTAACATGATTGCTTGGGGTGATGGTATCCTCATCTATTTTGATGACGGCATTGGAAGGGACATGTGACAAAAGTTGCCTATTTCCAATAAAAATACAATGCGTTTTGTTTGAGTTAAGCATTAAACCATTACTAAGAAAATATTTCTTGACACATTTTAGGGTTTCTTCAGTTTTTCGAATGAGACATGTAAGTTCATCTACATTACTGGTATGTATAAATAGAGTGTCATCAGCATATTGGATAATTGTGCAGTCCTTGACATATTCAGCTAAGTCATTTACGAAGATATTAAATAGGATTGGACCCAAAATTGATCCTTGTGGGACTCCATAATCAATTGTGTGTTTACTTGAAATAGAGTTCTTTATGCGAACAGATTGAGTTATGTTCCTCAAATAGCTGTCAAACCAGTAGGAATCAATTTTGAGCTTAAGGCATTTATTTATAAGAATCATGTGATTAACACTATCGAAAACTTTTGATAGATCACACAGAGTGAGCAAAGATATTTTTCTGTGGTCCATATTGTTGTTGAAACCATGCTGGCTATTTGATAGAAGCTTTCTGACTTCTAGGTGGTGCATTAGCTGGTTTACAATTACTTTTTCTAATATTTTTGATACTATAGAGAGAAGTGAAATAGGTCGAAAATTACCCACGTTATCAGCGTCTCCATTTTTTAGAATTGGCACCACTATGGCATGTTTCCAGGCGTCAGGGAAAACACCATTAACTATGGACGTATTGATAATACATGTTACATATAATGATATTACATACAATGCATCCCTAACAAATTTCAATGGTATAGCATCCGAGCCAGCAGAGTTAGTATCATTTAGATCATTAATAGTCAATATTACAGTGTTTACGTCAACAAGTTGAGATCTTAAATAGTCAGTGTCCATAGAAACAGCATTTGGATCTTGAGGTGTAAGCACGTTTTCACCCAGAATATATTGTGTTCTTTCATAAGTATTTCTTCCTACGTTTGCAAAGTAGGTATTAAATTCTTCTACTTTATTTCTAGCTTCATCAAAAGAATGTTCATTAGATTTACATTCTTTTTTTAGGAACAATTTCCCGAATGAGTTTCCAGATTGGGGCAGTATTTCCCCTACATTTATTAAATTGTGTGTTGTAATGTGAAGACTGAGCATTGCGAATGAGGGTAGTGACCAACTTTATCTCTCTTGTATACTCTTCTTGTAGTGTTGTATTCTTACTATCAGCTTTTAATTTACTCTGAACCTTGTTTCTGATCTGAATAGCATGACGTATGTTATCATTTATCCATGGAGCAAAAGGTCTACGAATTATTTTTGTAACAATTGGAGCACATTCGTCTAGACTTTTAATAAAAACATCAGTAAACATTTTCACTTGCTCATTTACATCGTCGGTTAAAAAAATATTTTGCAAATGTCATGTGAGTTCTGCATTAATATTGAAGAAAAAGTGTCTTGACTGTAGTTTCCTAGGTGAAGAAATGTTTTAATAATAGGTTGGCGTTTGGGTTTACTTATGTCAACTTTTACACTAATAAGGTCATGGTCGGCGATTACTTGTGGAACAACATCATGTGTTAGAATTATATCAGAGTTGTTAGTTATAATCAAATCTAGGAGAGTTGCTGATGTTGGAGTAATTCTAGTGGGTTTGTCTATGATTTGAGTCAGTTTGTTGTTCTTTATTAATTTGCTTAATCTATTATCTTTTGAGAGTAAATTATCATTGAAATCACCATGGATAAGAAGGGACTTCTTTCTGACACCTTTATAGCTTTAAAAAACATCTTTTATGTAATCAAAAGATACTGCTAAAGCTTTTGGATGCCGGTACATACAACCTATAATAATAGCAGGTAGCTTGCGGCATTGCACAGTAATCCAAATAACCTCAATGCCAAGCGGTCTAGTGATATCTCACGTTATTAGGTTACATGTCAGTATCTGTCCTACATATATACATGCACCAGCAACACGTCCATTGTTACATCTAAAAACCTTATAATTAGATACATTAATATAATTGTCTGGCGTATGTGGGAGGAGCCAGGTTTCCGTAACACATAAAACATCTATATTTCTTTCTTCAATTAAAAGTTTTACTTCATCATGACTGGATAAAAAGAGATTGGGCATTAATATGTTCAATGACTAGGGAGTCCTTTTTTGGAGTAGAACTACCGGCAGAGTCTTCTTCGCCATGCCTAATGTAGAGTAATACCTACTACATAAGCGACTTTTATGACCTAGAAACTAACATATACCACATTGTAAGTTATGATCAAATCTGCAGGAGGATCGTTTGTGATTAAATTCTCCGCAATTGTAACATCCAACTTTCTGCAAATGGTTTTCATTGTGTCTGTGGGAGAAAAGTTGTGGTTGTCTTTGTTGTGATTGCTATAATAAGTTGCGTGTAATCTGTCAAACCATAGACCACTGTATACCTGGACTGCGCACGGAATATCGGCCCGTCGCACAAGGGTCTGAAGTCGGAGGGCCGCTCGGATTCATATAATATATATATATATATATATATATTATATATATATATATATATATTATATATATATATATATATATATATAATATATATATAGATAGATATATATATATTATATATATATTATATAATATATATATATTATATATATATATATATATATATAAATATATATATTATAATATATATATATATATATATATATATATATATAATATATATATATATATATATATGTAATATATATATATAAATATATATATATATATATATATAATTTTATATATTATATTTTATATATATATATATATATATATATATAATATATATATTTATATATATATATATATATATATATATATATATATATATATATATATATATAATTATATTATATATTATATATATATATATATATATATATATATATATATATATATATTATATAATTTTATATATATGATATTATATATATTATATATATATATATATATATACGGATCATATAGACTGGTTTATCAGTATATATGATATACTGAAATCTTCGTAAATGTTTGTTCTATAATATTATCATATAAAAAACAGTAAAACACGCAAAAGAAATGCCATTACGAGACTGAAGAGATATGCATGAACTTAATATTCACTTCAACTCTTCGCCATTTAAAACTTTGCGTGTCAACTTTTATCGTGATGCAATTTTATTAGCTTTTCATTGCTATATTTCGTTATCTGATAAATTAATTAGAACTATGCATAAATTAGCGTTAACTAAATAAATAAAATCATCAATCGGGTAATTTTCCCGATTGATGAGGTTATTTATTTAGTCAAAGCTAATTTATAAATGTTAATAATTCATTTATCATAAAACGATGTATTTAAGTAAATAAATAACCTCATCAATCGTGAAAATTACCCGCTTGAAGATTTTATTTATTTATTTAACGCAAATTTATGCATGGTTTTAATTAATTTATCAGATAACTAAATATAGCAATGGAAAGCTAATACATTTGTGCTTCTATTGATACCTTTGATTATAAAAGTTGACTCGCAAAGTCTTAAATGGCGAAGAGTTAAGTGAATATTAAGTTCATGAATATTTCTTCAAGTCTCGTAATGGCATTTCTTTAGCGTGTGTTACTATTTTTTATTTGATAATATTATAGAACAAACATTTAGGAAGATTACAGTATATCATATATACTGATAAACCAGTCTATATGATAATCCATGGACAACTATATCTCTTTGTCGGGCGCCCCGCAGGCCCCTATGCAGCCCCGCAATTCAAAAAATTGTCGCGTGAACACTCCAGGTATACAGTGGTCTATGGTCAAACCTATTATGTGTGGGTATATTAGGTTGCCAATAGAGTGGCTGACTACGTGTCACCTGCCATTCCCTTGGTGGTGTGGGGGTGTAATTGTTATGTGGGCGAGTAAAGTTGCGCCGCACGACCCTTGCCCAGGGATCTGGGGTCTGATGGTTAGTGAATCCTGCCCTATCTGAGGGCCTTCTCAGTCTGGGATTGGTCTTGTTATTTCTGTAACTGTGACTGTCAATACTAGTACTGGGAAATGACATGTAATCCTTTTTTCTATTGTGTTGGTTAGTGCTGGAACCTTGGGATGGTAAAGCTACATGTGTTGTTTTCTTATTTCTATCCATGTTATTACATTTGTTGATGAGAGAGCATTGTTTAGTAATAGTACTGAACAAACGAACGATACCCAGCCTGTTCAGAGTGGATCCAGGTGAGTTCCCTTCCATGTCATAACACATGTCGTCCACTTCACTGTACCCAGCCTGAAGGCAGGATCAGTATTAATAATAGGTATACAGTTAGGTTCACACGCCATTCCTAGGTGTTAGTTGAAATCCCCAATTTTCGCCTGTGAGTCATGAGACAACAAAGTCGGTGCAAGCTGACATACATGTATAATCATATTCTTATTTATATCTTTCAGTTCACTAACTAGAAAAATTAAGTTGTCAAGTAGTGTTTCAGGGGCAGTGTTGTCAATTATGTCGTGTAAGCCCCTGTAAATGGCACATTTGGTAGGAACCCAATCAAATTATTCAGCTACCCAGCACCTAAGAAGATCAATATTAGCATCTGTAATAGTTCTAATTGAAAAATTCTTGTGTACTACATGCAAAACCAAATTCCCGTTTTCTGAAACAGTATATGTCGCGTTATATCTTGAACACGTCAGGTTAGGTTACGTTAAGTTACGGCTAGGTTAGGTTAGATTTCCTAGATTCGAATAGAACCTTTGTGTGGGAATCATAATAGGCGTATTTACAAGAAAATCCAATGCTTAGTTTCGGAGCTACAGCCAAGCGTCTTCACTCGGAAACCACATACTCGCATAGAGTTGGGGAATATGCGCCCGGCGCAGCGCATTTTCGGCCAAGGTCTTTGGTGTCATGCGCACATAAATGTCCTCCTGTACATGACGAGGCATTTCTGCTTTAAGGCGGCAGAAGAGTGTAGTCATTGGCCGGCCCTGAGCAGCGGCAATGAAATAAGAAAGATGAGCAATGTAGTACTTCATAACGAGAAATGCTAAAAATAATGGTGATTGAGTTTTAGGCAGTTATTTGCTTACACTGATGATTTATAAGACGGTAAGTACTCAGTAACAGGTGATTTAGGTGACAGTGTACAAGCAGATGGTGTGTGATAGATTGTATCATCTCGAGTTTCCCCTGTGGACATTTCCCCCTCTGAATGTATTTGGTAGCACTGTGTTACGATGACACTGACCGAAACCATTCATAACCTAAACCTAACCTAACCTAACCTAACCGAAACCATTGATAACCTAAACCTAACCTAACCTAAACTATCAACAACAATGATTTCAGACAGTGTTTCGTGATCATAATTATTAACACAGTGCTATCAAATTCATCCAGGGGGAAGAATGTCCAAAGGGGAAACTCTCAGGAGGGGAATATATCCAGGGGGAATTTGTAAGGGGGAAAATGTCAATGGGGAAAATGTGCATGGGGGAAAAATGACCGGGCCCCCCGCTACCATAGATAACACTAAAGTCGCCAGGACAACGTTTTTTTCGATGTACAGACGTCTGGTGGCGTTAATACTTAAATTTCTACATCCATGAATACAAGAAAATTAAAAGGGACTTTCTGGAGAGTCTATGTCATTTTGTGTCTTCATCTGTATCATATTATGGCTATAAAGGAACAAATTACAAAAAATATCATCACCTACACTAAGGTCGCCATCTAGTGTTTATGTTCTGAGTGTCCTCCCGCCGTCGTTGTCGCGCGAAAAAAAAAACGAGTTGTGAAATTTGAGACCGTATATACTTGCCGATACAAAGCATAAAACAACACTGAAACAGGGTAGATTAAACAGTCATGAAATAAACTACTGTGTATCATCTTCAGTGGCACATACAAATCAGTAGTGATGCTATAATTCGTAATATTTGGTGACTGGCGACATTATTGCAGCTGGCGACTATACTGTTATCTGCGGTAAGAAGCTTTAAGGCGGGGGGAATCTTTGATGACACACTTCGGCTGCATCGCATCTCCTTCACCACGTTGAGGAGATGTTAGGACTACCTTCAAAATTGACGTTATTAGAAAAGAGTATTGAATAGCAGGCTTTCCACTAAAATTTACCGTCCGTGGGGAACAAATCTTGGTAAAGCAGCAAATCATTATGTTCAGCAGCACTAATCCCAGGTCAAATATATATATCGTGGCCTGTTGGTCTAGAGGTATGATTCTCGCTTCGGGTGCGAGAGGTCCCGGGTTCAATTCCCGGACAGGCCCTATGTTGTTACAATATTGCCGTAACTACATAATTATTCTGGAGGTATATTTATTGGGGTCATTAAAAGGAGTCTGGATAAATTCATGGATGGGGAAGAGAGGTGGATATAGATAGAGTTAAGTAACAGGAATAACCTCGTGTAGGTCTCACGGCCTCTTGTAGCTTCCTTACTTTCTTATGTTCTTATATATTTTTTCCAATCTCTTATTCGTATGTGATACAGTTATGATGTTAAAGTTATAACCACCACCACCACCGCCACCACCACCACCACCAGTACAGCAGCCACTGCCCTCATCCTCGATCACTATGTAGAAGAAAAAAAAGTCATAAAACCAGACGCCCCCCCACAAAAAAAAAAAATGCTGGGTTAATCAGATGACAATCTTATGAGAGCAAATAGATGTATGTAACTTTTCAACTACAACAACAACAAAAACAACAACGACAACAACAACAACAACAACAACTACCGTAGATAACAGTTAAGTTGCCAGGACAACTTTTTTTTCTGTTTACAGACGTGTAGTGGCTTTAATACTTACATTTCTACATCTATGATTTCAGGAAAGTTAGAAGGGGCTATCTGGAGAGTCTGTGTCATTTTGTGTCTTCATCTGTGTCATATTATGGCTATAAATGAACAAATTACAAAAATATCTACAAAGTGGCTACCAACAGTAGAGTCGCCATCTAGTATTTAATTTCTGAGTGTCGTACCGCTGTCGTCGTCGCCCGAAAAAAAAACAAGTAGTGAAATTTGAGACCGTCTATACTTGCAGCTACAAAGCATAAAACAACGCTGAAACAGGTTAGATTATATAGTCATGATATAAACTACTGTGTATCATCTTCAGTGGCACATAAAAATCAGTAGTGATGCTATAATTCGTAATATATGGCGACTGGCGACATCACTGCATGTGGCGACTTTACTGTTATCTACGGTACAGCAACAACAACAACAACAACAATTATAACTATGAAATTATATTAAAAAAGGAAACAAAAAATAAGGATGATAATAATGATAATACAGTAGGTAGTAGAGAAGATAAAAAAAAAAAAAATTATGTGTGTGTGAATGTTTGTTTATGGGAGTGTGTGTGTGTGTGTAAAGCGGCTATCACCGTGGCCACCGAGACTCCGAGAGACACGGTCTCTCTCGGTGGCCACGCTATCACACGTTTGCGTTTTACGCTCGGAAGGACTGTTTCGTTTCGAACTTTGCCATTTGGTTGGACCGTTTGGTCGAAAATTGGAGGGTCATTTTCTCGCCGACATGTTCGATGAAATGGTTTTGTGAAATTAATAACAAAACGGAGGTCTGGGTAAATGAAACTTGCGACATAGAGGATTATCAGAAGCAGAGAACTAAGTCATTCGTAAGAAGAGAGAGAGGAGGGGTCTAGTTAAGATAAGGGAAATTGACAAAATAGAAGAGGAGTTGCTTCGAAAGTTATTCATACAAACTGTAGAAGAATTTAAAAATAAATATATTCCTGAGAGGAATAAAACGTGTTCAGGTTTTGAATATAATATAGCATTTACAGAAACATGGTTGGGATATGTCAGGAAAAGGTATGTGATCCGGAAGTCGAGATAGCTGGGTATAGTTAGTTTCACAATGATATACGTAGCAACGAGGTGGAGGAGTTGCGCTTTATGTAAGAGAATGCATTGCCAGTGTTGTGTTAATCATGTTAACAAACAGATGAAGGGCCTAGAGTCCTATATGGGTAGAGGTTACGGAGGGAAGTGGGAAAAATAGTTTTGTTGTAGTGTATAGTGCATCCGACAAACTTATGTAAAGCAGGATCAGCTTCATATATTGGGAAGAAATAAACACAAGCCTGTCAGATATAATCGACTATGCGTGGTGGCAGACTTTAAATCCTAGGATATAACTGGGATTTAATCATAGGTGACAGCGAAAGCAGATGAATTGTTACATATAATCCAGGATAACTTCCTAAGTCAAGCACTTAAGGATCTAGTAGAGGCGATGATATTCTAGATCTATTGCTGACAAATAGAGCGATTTAGTTACAATGTGGGGGGTCGGTGGAATCTATGGATAATAGCACCATTATGAGATCAGATTTAGCTTAAAATGAGAGTTGGAAAATTATGGTATCAATCGGCATCGAATACCTATTTTCAGAAAGGCCAATTAAATGCTGTTAAGAATAACACCTGGAGGTTATTAATAAGAGGTGTGGGATGGAGGGAAAGAACAAGTTTTCCGCAGGATAACGACATGGGGTTAACGCTGGAAAGGCCATTTATGAGGATTTTAGGAAGACACCTGGAAGTAATTGGCGCGCGGCGCGGTTAGATATGGAAGTGAGGTCATGGCTGAGGAGGTAATTAGAGCGTTAGATAGGGAATAAAGGTCAGGGCTTGAGGAGGTAATTAGAGAGGTTAGAAATGGAATGAGGATGGGATTAGGTAGGAGGCGTATACCTCCCCCCCCCCCCCAAAAAAATTTTTTGTAAGGAATTAATTTGACGGACAGAAAGTATTCCTTTAGGGAAAATAAGGTCCAGAAAGAGTGATCCAAATGGATGACCACCTATTTAAAACACAAAATTGGATTAAAAAGAAGACATTTATTTAAGGTTCAAAGGCAGGATTGTTAAAACAAAGAACAGTATAACGTGATGGCAAGGACAGTGCAGAAATTAACTCGAGTTGCTAAGAACAATTATGGAGATTAAAGTAGGAGGCCAGGTGAAAAGGGGACCCCCAAAAAGGGTTCTGATCAGGTATATAAAAACAGAGACAAGGAATTAGTGGGCCGTTTCAGGTCAGGACAGAGAAGGGTGATGTCTTAAATACGGATGAGGATATTGTAAGAGCCTAAATGGATTATTTCTTAGTGTTTTTTAACGGAGAGTGATACACAGACGATACCATGATAGTGAAAACAGATGTTCAAAGTAAACGATTAGGGAAACCTCAAAGGAGATATTGTGATAACTATGGAAAATAGTGAAAAGGGGTATAGTATTACAATGAATTTTTGTCAATCAGGCGAGGCCAGGACCTAGATGAATTGTATCCCAGGGGTATTAAATGAAATGCAAGAGGTTGTTGAGTGGAGGTCGTTATGCACATTTTTAAGGAAATCGGTTTGAGATATGCGATGTGCGCATTTTGTGGCGGAAAAGGAAATGTTTGTTTCCATATTTAAGAAGGGGAGACAGAGGACTAAAGTCAAATTATCGACTCCGTAATCAAACAATCAGTGGTGGGTAAATTATTGGAATCTGTTATTGCAAAAACAATTTAGAGAGCATTTTAGAGGGCCCGGTTCACAACTTCACGTATTTTGCGTACTTCCGTCGTGTTAATCGTGCAAGTCACCGTGACGTCATCGATGACGTTACCCTCGTCTCACTGGTCGAATCACTCCCCGCTCGCTCTTATGCAGAAAAACATTACAGTATACAAACACCTCCCTTGCTTTCCTACTGTCCTCCCTTTTTGTACCGTACCCCAAAATGACACATACCACCTATTACTCAAAACACCTATTCCATCCCTTCACTATATCCCCCTTCCACCTCCCCCCTGCCCTACCTATTTAGCGCTATATTCCTGACAACAGCGCTATTGCACAGGTTACAGTGGATTTCTGTATACGGGGTACACAGGTGTTGGCCACATATCGCAGAGATCGTCACGCTATTTTTCAAAGTCACTGGATAATTACTCTACCTATTTATTGCACGTCCTGTAGAGGATGTGTGGTGGCGTAGCGTGGATCTGTAGGAAGGATGGTATAAGAGTAGCTACTAGGGGGCACGCTGAGAGGGATAGAAATTAGAGAAACGAGAAATACCGATTAAAAGACACAGAGGTAATGGTGTTGTGGAGGCTTACAAATGAAGCATCGGCGGTGCCGCTGTTTCCGATCTTCAAAGCAGCGGGGCAACAATATTTTCACATCATTTTATGGTTCTTCCTTACTAATATTTTGTCTTCCAGATTCACTGATATAATTATGATTTAAAAATCAGAGTACCTTGGAAACAGCATTATTTTGATATTGCAAAACTTAGTTACGTATAATGTTCTATAAATTGTGGCACCACCGCTCACGCAGCCTGCCAAAAGATCTGGAGGCTCCAATTCTTTTGCCTCTAGACGCACGTTTTTCAAGGTCACACAAGCAGGAAGTGACGTCACGATGACGTCACGTTGGCAAGATGGACGTAGCAATTATTTGTAGTGTGAACCCCGCATTAGATAAACATAGTTTGATCAATGATTCACAACATGGATTCACCAAGGGTAGGTCATGTCTCACCAATTTATTGAGTTTTAATAGGAAAGTTTATTAGACGGCAGATAATGATAGGGATTATGATATTATATATCTGGACTTTAGTAAGGCATTTGACAAAGTACCACACGAGCGACTCTTAAATAAGGTTAGGGCTCATGGAATAGATGGGAAGGTTCTTCATTGGATCAGAGCTTGGCTAAGTAATAGGCAACAAAGGGTTACAATTAATGGATGGTTAATTGGATAGTGGGATTAGCAGTGATATCAGCAAGTTTGCTGATGATACTAAGTTAGGTAGGATTAATGGATCACAGTCTGATGTAAACATATTGCAGGGAGACTTAGATAAACTTAACGAGTGGGCAGTCAGATGGCAGATGGAATTTAATATTGATAAATGCAGCGTTATGAATGTTGGTAGAAAACACCCTGGTAATAGATACACCATAAGCAATGTATCGCTGAAAAGATCAGAAGGTGAAAAAGGTCTTGGAGTGAGGGTAAGCCCAGACCTCCGACCGAGGAAACAATGTATTGAAGCCAGAAATAGAGCTAATAGAGTATTAGGATTCATTACCAGAAGTGTTAAAAGTAGAAGTGCGGAAGTTATGCTAAAGCCTTATCTGGCTCTAGTCAGGTCTCACCTAGACGATGCAGTTCAGTTTTGCTCTCCATATTACAGGAAGGATATAGCCTTGTTAGAAACAGTGCAGAGAAGGATGACCAAAATTATACAAGGGATGCGTAACTTTAGTTATGAGAGGAGATTGAAGTTATTAAAATTACACTCACTCTAGAGATGCAGAGTAAGGGGCGATCTGATAGAAGTTTTTTAAGTGGATAAAGGGATTTAATAAAGGAGAGGTAGGAAAAGTTCTTCCGGCTATTAACCAGGGTAGAACAAGAAGTAACGGATTCAAGCTGGAAAAGCGTAGAATTAGAAAGGAAATAGGGAAAAACTGGTTCACAAATAGAGTGGTGAATGAATGGAATGGTCTCAGTAGACAGGTAGTTAGTGCGGAGTCATTAGGGAGCCTTAAAGAGGAGCTGGATAGGTTCATGGATGGGGATGAAAGGTTGATGTAGGTAGTGTTAGACCACAGGAACTACCACGTGTAGGCCTCGCGGCCTCTTGTAGCCTCCTTATTTTCTTATGTTCTTATGTTATGTAAAATGTTGCACATTTCGTCGAACATACTCTGCAGTCAAAATAAGTCTATACTTTTTATGTAAGTTATAAATAGTGTTAGCATTTATTAAGCATTTAAATGAACACCATCATCTAATACGTTACAGTAAAATTAATACAGATCAGTCTATATTATATATGTGATAGATTATAGATATATGAAGTTGATTTGATGTTTGTTTTTACATTTTGCGGTAAAATGATTACTAGTAGAATTATAGAATATGAGATCTGAGAACTATAACGGGGAGAGAATGGAAATGATGCGTTTGGTTTTGACTGAAATGGGATGTGAAATGAATGAGGTGGTTGAGAGGACAGGAAGAGAATGGATGTTATTGCTGCTGGGACATGTGTGGTGAGACAAGGGGTGGATGATTGAGACAGTAAAAGAGTTTGGAAAGAATGTGCTGTATGGCAAATAGACAATAAAACTGCAGGCTTGTATTTAGTTTTATTTTCTTCTGTTTCCCTTTTGTGTGTTTTGTTTTTATTCCACAGGAGCAGCCGGTTCAAGGGCCTGGCCTATGAAGAAAAGGCCACCTGTAATATCAAGATCAGGTAAAAATGGACAAGGACTACGCGGTCCTTTTTTGAGACACTGACTACATATGGTATTATTTTACACTAGGACCGAAATTCCCTACATAATTTGGTGCGTGGTTTCTGTTTACCTTATTGGATTCTAGGATACATTCTGTCTATGAGAGACCATCGCATATCATTACTTTTGGAGATAATGCCATTTTGTTCATAGGAGGCGAGATTCAAGAGTTTACGTCCGCCACACTCTTCTTCCTCTTGTGACCTGCATCGCCTCGATCTGTTCTTCCCTTGCCGCGGACACTTTTTTAATGCAGATTTAGCTTTGGTTAGGAGGTTAAAGCGTGGGACTAGGTTAGGTTAGGTTAGATTAGCGAGTCTAAAGGTGGGGTTAGGTTAGTTTAATTTTCATATCTCATATACACTCCTTCCTATTAAAAACGTCTTTTATCTCCGAAAGTAGTGATTTGCGACGGAAGTTCATAAAGAAAATGTTTTTTTAGAATCTATTAAGGTGAACAGAAACCACCTCTAAATGTGTAGATATTTCGGTCCTAGTGTAAACATTTACCCCACATTTACTGGCAGAATGTTGCTATTAGGATAGATATTTTTGCCCCTTAAAAAAAAAAAAAACCCCCAAAAAGGGTACCTTTTTTAAAAAAAAATTTTTT
>JACEEZ010024706.1:0-15000 GCA_016584305.1 Chionoecetes opilio
GGGGGGGGCCCCTTTTAAAAAAAAAAAGGGGGGAAAAAGAAAAAAAAGGAAAAAGGAAAAAAAAAAAAGGAAAAAAAAAAAAAAAAGGGGAGGGGGGGAAAAAGGGGAAAAACCGGGGGGTGGGGGGGGTTTTTTAAAGGGGGAAAAAGGGGGGAAAAAAATTTTAAAAAGGGGGGGGTCCCGGGAAAAGGGCCCTTTGGGAAAGGGGAAAAAAAGGGGGGAAAGTAAAAAGGGGGGGGGAAGAGGGGGGAAAAAAAATTTCCGGGGAAAAAAGGGGGAAAAAAAAAGGGAAAAAAGGGGGGAAAATTTGGGGGGGGGGAAAAAGGGGTTTTAAAAAAAGGGGGGAAAAAAATTTTAAAAAAAAAGGGAAAATTTTTCCCCGGGGTTTAAAAAAGGGGGGGGGGGGGAGGGGGGGGTTTTTAAAAAAAGGGGGTTTTGGGGAAAAGGCCTTTTAAAAAAGGGCCCCCCGGGGGGGGGTTTTTGGGGGGGGGGGGGGGGAAAAAAAAAAAAAAAAAAATTTTTTTTTAAAAAAAAGGGGGAAAAGGGGAAAGGGGGGGTTTTTTGGGGGGGGGGGGGGGGGGGGCCCCCCCCCCTTTTTTTTTTTTTTTTTTTTCCCTTTTTTTTCCCCCCCCTTTTTTAAAAAAATTTTCCCCCCCCTTTTTTTTTTTTAAAAAATTCCCCCCCCCCCCCCCAATTTTTTTTGGGGGGGGGGGGGGGAAAAAACCCCCCCCCCCTTTTTGGGGGGGGTTTTTTTTTTTGGGGGGGGGAAAGGAAAAAAAGGGGGGGGGGGGGGGAAAAAACTTTTTTTTTTTCCCCCCCCCGGGCCCCCCCCCCCCCCTTTCCCCCCCCCCCCCCGGGGGCCCCCCCCCCCCCCCCCCTTTTTTCCCCCCCCCGGGGGCCCCCCTTTTCCCCCCTTTTTAAAAAAAAAATTTTTTTTTTAAAAAAAAAAAGGGGGGGAAAAAAAAAAAAAAAAAAAAAATTTTTTTTGGGGTTTTTTAAAAAAAACCCTTTTTTTTTGGGGTTGAAAAAAAAAAAATTTTAAAAAAATTTTTTTTTTTTTAAAAAAAAATTTTAAAAGTATCCCTTTAAATCCCCCCCTTTTTTAAAAACCCCAAAAAAAAAAAAAAAAAAAAAAAAAAACCCCCCCCCCCCAAAAAATTCCTTTTTTTTTTAAAAAAAACCAAAAAAGGGGGGAGGGGAAGGGGGGGGGGGGGTTTTTTAAAAGGGTTTAAAAAAAGGGGGGGGGTTTTTTTTTTAAAAAAAGGGAAAAATTTTTTAAAAAAAAAAACCCCCAAAAAATTAAAAAATTTTAAAAATTTTTTTGGGGGTAAAAAGGTTTTTTTTGTTTTTTTTTTTCCCCCTTTTTTTTTTTCCCCCGGGGGGGGTTTTTTGGGGGAAAAAAAAAGGGGGGGTTTTTTTTTAAACCCCCTTTTAAAATTTTTAAAAAAATTTTTTCCCCAAAATTTTTTTAAAAAAAAAAAAAAAAAAATTTTTTTTTCCCCCCAAAAATTTTTTTCCCTTTTTGGCACTTTTTAAAAAAATTTTTTCCCTTTTCTTTTTTTCCCCCCCTTTCCTTTTCCCCTTTTTTTTCCCCCCCTTTTTTTTTTTTCCCCCCCTTTTTCCCCCTTTCCCCTCCCCCCTTCCCCCTTTTTCCCTTTCCTTTTTTTTCCCTTCCCCCTTTTTTTCCCTTTTTTTTTCCCCCTTTTTAAAAAAAAAAAAACCCCCCCAAAAAAATTTTTTTTTATCCCCCCCCCCCCCCCCCTTTTTTTTTTTTTCCCCCCCCTTTTTTTTTCCCCCCCCCCCTTTTTTCCCTTTTTGGTTTTTTTTTTTCCCCCCCCCCCAAAAAAAAACCCCCCCCCTTTTTTTTTAAAAACCCCCCCCCCTTTTTTTTTAAAAAAAAAAATTTTTTTTAAATTTTTTTTTTCCCCCTTTTTTTTTTTCCCCTTTTTTCCCCCTTTTTTCCCCCCCCCCCCCTTTTTTTTTTTCCCCCCTTTTTTTTTGTTTTTTTTCCCCCCCCCCCCCCCCTTTTTTTTTTTCCCCCCTTTTTTTCCCCCCTTTTTGGGCCCCCTTTTTTTTTTTTTTTGGTTCCCCCCCCTTTAAAAAAACCCCGGGTTTTTTAAATTTTTCCCCCCCCCCCCCCCCCCTTTTTTTCCCTTTTTTCTTTTTTTGGGGGGGCCCCCCCCCCCAAACCTTCTCCCCCCCCCCCCTTTTTTTTCCCCCCCCCTTTCTTTTTTTCCCTTTTTTTTTTTTTTTTCCCCTTTTTCCCCCCCCCTTTTTCTTTCTTCCCCCCCTCCCCCTCTTTTTCCTCTCTTTTCCTCCCCCTCTCTCTCTCTCCCCCCCCCCTCTCTCCCTCTCCCCCCTCCCCCTTTCCCCCTTTTTTTCCCTTTTCCTTTTTTTTCTCCCCCCCTCCCCCCTTTTTCCTTTCCCTCCCCCTTTCCCCCCCTTTTTTTTTTTCCCCCCCCAATTTTCCCCCCCTCCCCCCCTCCCCCTCTCCCCCCCCTTTCCCCCCCCCCCCCCTCTCCCCTTTCCCCCCCTCTCTCTTTTTCCCTTCCCCCCCCCCTTTTTTTTCCTTTTTTTAAATTTTTTTCCCCCCCCCCCTTTTTCCCCCCCCCCCTCTCTTTTTTTTTTTTTTTCTCTTTTTCCCTTTTTTTTTTTTCCCCCCCCCCCCCCCCCCCAAAAAAAACCCCCCCCTTTTTTTTTCCCTCCCCCCCCTTTTTTTTTTAACCCCCCCCCCTTTCCCCCCCCCCTTTTTTTGGGTTTTTTCCCCCCCGTTTTTCCCCGGGCCCCCCCCTTTTTTCCCCCCCCCCCTTTTTTTCCCCCCCCCTTCCTCCCCCCCCGGGGGCCCTCCCCCCCCCCCCCCCTTTTCTCCCCCCCCGGGGGGCCCCCCCCCTTTTCCTCCCCCCCCTTTCCCCTTTTCCCCCCCTTTTTTTTTTTCCCCCCCCCAATTTTTCCCCCTTAACCCCCCCCCCCCCGGGGGCCCCCCTTTTTTTCCCCCCCCCAACCTTTTTCCCCCCCGGTTGGGGGCCTTTTCTCCGCTCTCTCCCTCCTCTCTCTCCTTCCTCTCTCCCCCTCTCTTCGCCTCATTTCAACGCATCCAATTCTTTCCTTTCTAATTTTTTTTTTTTTCATTCTCTTCTTCTTCTCCCCTCTCTCTCTCTTCTCTCCTTCTCTCCCCTCTCTCTCTCCTCTCTCTCTCTTATCTTTTCCACTATCTCCTCCTCTCTCCATTCAGCATCTTTTTTTTCTCTTTACGTCCTCCCTCTCACCTCTCTCCCTCTCTCTCTCTCTCTCTCCTCTCTCTCTCTCTCTCTCCTCTCTCTCTCCTCTCTCTCTCTCTCTCTCTCCTCTCTCTCCTCTCCTTCTCTCTCCTCTCTCTTAATTATACAGCATGCAATTATAATATTTAATAAATTCATCTTATACTGTTTCCACCCCCTCTCTCTCTCTCTCTCTCTCTCTCTCTGTCTTTTTTTTTCTCTCTCTCTCTACAAATATATTATTTAAATCAAGTCACGCACAATATCTGCCCACAAAATGAGCAAGTTACCCGTAAATATTGTGTGTGGCCGTCTGAGTATAAGCCCCTCCCACACCCCTGCTCTCACCGCGCGCTGATTGGTTCTAATTTCCCCTGATCCCGTATAGCGTATAGCGATAGACTTCGGCAATATGCGTCCCGGCACCATCAGTGCTGTCGCGGCGAGGTCCGGGCTTGCCTCACACCACTGCTGCGCCTCTACCCCGTCCTCGCCAAGGCACACACGAAGCGGGTCTGCCTCCGGGACCTGCGCGGCGGCCACAACATTCTCACAGACGGTGCCGCCTGCGTGCACCTCATTGACTTCAGTTGTGGCCGCAGACATGCAGGCAGCCATGAGACCGAGACAGACAAGGACCAGGTCCAGAGGCTGGCCAGGGACATCCTGATACACATGGACAAAGCCTTCGACCCTGACATATATACGCGGCGTGATGAGGCCCTGGGGTGTCCGTGTGGGCCTTTAGACGGTTACACCTATAATTATGAGCTATCGTGTGTGCTGCTGCGCCTGCCGCTGAGTCTTCCCCACTGGTTTATGGAACTGTCGCCGATAGGAACTGTCGCCGAAGCAGCAAACGAGAACTGTCGCCGACGGTGGAACGTTTCGCCGACCGGAAATTCTCGGCGACAGTTCCATTTGGAATAGATGTAAAGGAAGAGTAAAGGGTTTATGGAACTGTCTTCTATGAAGAGTCTGTCCCCAAACCAGACGAAGCCCATGCATGCTCGGGGCAAGTCTAGTGCTTCACAGGGTACCTGGAACTGGGTGCCAAATAGGAACTGTCGCCGTATCGGCGACCGTTCCAATTTTTCACGTCGGCGGGAGTTCCAATTGTCGGCGACAGTTCTATTTTCTTGATCTTGATATTACAGTACCCAATATATCATTTAATAAGCTTTTAATCATGTTTCTTGCATTCAGGGTTTTACATACCAGAATAACTTGAACTATCAAAGGCTTTCAATGGGAGAAATATAACTTGTAAAGGTTGTCAACACCCTTCTCCTGACTCCGCCCCCTTGGAGACTTGACCTGGCGCAGCATCGCAAGCGACGCAAGGCGATCGCAATATGTCGGCCCCTAGGTGTCTTGAAGACACCTTCACCCCTCCCTCCTCTTCTTAATTCTCTCCTTCTCTCATGCCCAATCCTTTCCTCCTTATTTCATCCTTGATCGAGACAGACATATGGGAAACCACGAACATATATATATATGAGCTTCCAGCAATAGCTTGAAACTATCAAAGACTTTGAATGGGAGAAATATACATGTAAAGTTGTCTACAGCCTCCTCCTGACGCCGGGCCTCATTGGAAGATTAGCGCGGAAGAATCCCCCCTACCCGCCCCTTCCCCCCACACGGGGAGTTGTCCTCACCAACCCGTCCGTCGTTGTCCGAAAAAGAAAACGAGTAGCGAAATTTAAAAACTGTATAATACTTGCAGATACAAGGCATAAAACAAACGCTGAAACAAGGGTAAAATTAAAAACAGTCATATAACTACTGTTCTCATCCTTTCAGTGGCAAAAACACATCAATATGATGCTATAATTCACAAATATATGGGGGGCCTGGCGACATTAGTGCAGGGGTGGCGCTTTTAGTGTTTAACACAAATACGAAAGTATACGTATTTATTTATTTATTTTTAATTTATATTATGTAATAATATAAATGTTTGGGGGTCGATACCCAATGGATTTCCGAAGGGTCTGTGTGTGGGGTGAATATTTTTTAAATTTATAAATATATTAATATAATATATATATATAATATTATATATATATATATATATAATATAATATAATATATTATATAACACCAAACCAAAGACCCCTCTGGAAATCCATTCGAAAAACGACCCCCAAGCATTATATGATTACATAAAATAAACTAAAAAAAAAAAAAATAATTTGCACTTGGCCAATCCTTATGATGAAAAAAAACACACACACACACACACACACAAAACACAACACACACCCCACAGCACACACACACACACACCACACACACACACACACAACCCCACACCACACACAACACAACACACACACCTGGACAGCTCGGTGGGTTACACATTTTGCAGCGTCAGGCAAAAAAATCTGTCGTCCGGATTTCGATCCCCGGTCCCACTCATTACGGGATTTTTTCACTGATAAATTACTTTTCTCCCCTTGAGGCAGTGGGATGGGTGGGTGTGGTGTGTGAGGCCCAGCATTACCCAAAGATCGGTATTTATGAGCTTCCAAGCTCGCCCGGGAGGGTGAAACTGCCGATTGCGAGTCCGACTCGCGTGGACAAGACCATGTGTGAACAAGGGCCCCAGTGGCGGATTTCATTGAGGTTAATGAGGCAAAGCAGCCCCGGGCCCCGGGCATTTAGGGGTCCCCCGATGAATAGATAAATAATTAAAATAAATAAAAAATTAGATTTAATAAAATATAGTAATAAAAAACATGTACGTGCAGTATAAGAAACACTGATATACTGAAGGCAACCCAAATAACTCGACATTCGAGTTGGTAGTATATTTTGGCGACTTGTTACTTAGGGCCTTTTTATATTATGTAGTTACTTAATAAACATTTTTAATGATTTCAAACAATAAAGTTATTTTGAAATAGTTACGATCAATCACGGTCTTTGAAGCGAGTGATGTGAGTGAGTGAGTTGTAATAAGTGGTGAGGTATGAGTGTGTGAGTAATGAAAGGGGGAGCTATGGATGTGGTAGTAATGAGTGGTGAGGTATGAGTGTGGTAATAATGAGTGTGTGAGTAAGAGTGGTGAGGTGTGATTGTGGTAATGAGTGTGGGAGTAATGAGTGGTGAATATGGATGTGTTGAGTAATGATGGTGAGGTATGGATGTGTGAGTAAAGGGGTGGTGAGATATGGATTTTGTGAGGGAATGAGTGGTGAGGTATGGATGTGGGGAGTAATGATGGTGAGGTATGGATGTTGTGAGTAATGAGTTTGGGTTAGGTATGGATGTGGGAGTTTAAAGATGGTGGAATTTGGGGGTGTGAGTAATGAGTGGTGAGGTATGGGTGTGGGGTAATGGTGGTGGGTATGGATGTGTGAGTATGGTGGTGAGGTTCTATGTGTGAGTAATGAGTGGTGAGGTATGGGTGTGTGATAATGAGTGGTGAGGTATGGGTGTGAGAGTAATGAGTTATGAGGTATGAGTGTGGTAGTAATGAGTGGGGGATATTATGAGTGTGGTAGTAATGATTTGGGGATATATGATGTGGTAGTAATGAGTGGTGAATAATACGGGATGGGGTGGGTTGAGGGGATTATGAGTGTTGGTGTAATGGTGGTGATATATAGGTGTGGTATAATGAGTGGTGATATTACGTAAAGGTGTGGTTAGAATGAATGGTGGTATGGGCAGAGTGGGCACTAAATACATTGAATGTATTAAATACTAAATACTAAATACATGGGAGAATGTATCTTTAAATACCAATACTAAATACAATTTAGAATGTATTTAAATACCCGTTTATAAATACTTTTAAAATACCACAATTTTTGAACATTTATTCAGTTTTTCTTGATTAAAATACTGAAAATGCTTGATAAATTATAAAGGATATTCCTATGTATATTTAATTAATTGATTAATTATCTTGAGTAATTGAGATTTTTAATTGAGGTTATTGAGTAATTAACTGATAAAAGTATTTATATATTTATATTAGAGTATTTAATACATATCAAAGATTTAAATCTGTATTAAAATAGTTAAAAAAACCAATGTATTATAAAATAGTTCTAAATACACAAAGATATTTAAATACAAATGTATTTTAAATACTGCCCAACTCTGGCTATGGGTGTGAGTAATGAGTGGTGAGGTATGGGTGTGTGAGTAATGATTTCTGAGGTATGGATGTGTGAGTAATGAGTGGGGAGGTATGGGTGTGTGAGTAATGATGGTGAGGTATGGGTGTGTGAGTAATGAGTTGCTGAGGTATGGATGTGTGAGTAATGAGTGGTGAGGTATGGGGTGTGAGTAATGAGTGGTGAGGTATGGATGTGTGAGTAATTAATGAGTGGTGAGGTATGGATGTGTGAGTAATGAGTGGTGAGATATGGGTGTGTGAGTAATGAGTGGGGAGGTATGGATGTGTGAGTAATGAGTGGTGAGGTATGGATGTGTGAGTAATGAGGGGGGTGAGGTATGGATGTGTGAGTAATGAGTGGGTGAGATATGGGTGTGTGAGTAATGAGTGGTGAGGTATGGACTTGTGAGTAATGAGTGGTGAGATATGGGTGTGGGGGTATGATGGTGAGGTATGGAGTGTGTGAGTAATGAGTGGTGAGGTATGGATTGTGAGTTGAGTGGTGAGGTATGGGTGTGTAGTATGAGTGGTGAGATTTGACTGTCCTTTTTTTTTCATTAAATTGTCCTATTTTTCCCTGGGAATTCTCTTTTCTTTAATTTATGTTAGATCAGTTGGTTCCAACCTTTGTTCTGTTGTTTTCCCCCCCTTCCCCCGTGTTCACCAAACCGGATTTCCCACCTTCATGTGGTGAAGAAAAAAAAAGTAGCCAAAACACAAAATTTACTTGCTTAATAACAAGTTTAAAAATAGACACTATCCTCTCTATATATAGCTACACTTAAAAAAAAAGAAGTCAATAGCTGAACTCTGAACTCTAAAGAGATTTTTTTCTGTCGACTAAAATGCTAGTAAATTTAGATGTCCCTCGGATACATTTTCCCCCTTAGAATCCTGAAATTTCCCCACCAAGGGGAAATTTCCCCCAGGTTGGGAATATTTGGTTAGATAGTCTGGCAACCCTTAGTTGACCACCATTCATTACAAATTTTGGTGGTCACTTGGGGATCTGTAAAATTAATGACAGACATAGAGGCCAGAAAATTTGGAAAAATAATATATTGTTGTCTTCAAAAAATAGTGCTTGGGATGAAAGGTGGATGTAGGTAATGTACCTGTGTTGAAGGAACTACCACGTGTAACGTAAGACTACCGGCCTCTTTTTAGTTTCCTTATGTTCTTGACTCAAGTGGTTGTGGGCACCGGGCGGGTAGGTTCACGCCCCTCTCCCCGTTAAACTTCGGTGCCTCATCACCGCCGCTCCACAAAACTTTGAAGTAGTGCCAAAGTTATTCCTTTTGATACAATACTAAATATACCCCAATCCCCATCTAAAACCCTTATAGCCGACAATCACATATTCAATATACTAGGGAGGAGAGGATGGGGCGGTATAGAAAGATATATTAATAACCGCCATAAATTCCTCAACACTCCACCTTGGCGTGATCTTCTTCTTCTTGTGACCTCTACCGCTTATAGGCGCATCACTTGGCTGATTTGTACTAGAGAGCCAGATAATGATACTATAAGCCTCTCATACAAGGAAAGATCCTTATAATACTAATTATAATCCAGCAATAGTAAGAAAAATCCTTGTAAATAATAGAAATAAGCCTTTGATAGTAAAAAAAGAAACGGTAGGCAGGACAGCTCGACGGCTACTGATGCGCGTCAACTTGTCAAGTTGTAGAAATGCCCCATTTGAAACGCTAGACTTGCCCCGAGCATGGGCTTCGTCTGGGTTGGGGACAGACTCTTCATAGTCTTCCATACAAGACAGTTCCATAAACCCTTTACTCTTCCTTTACATCTATTCCAAATGGAACTGTCGCCGAGAATTTCCGCGTCGGCGAGCGTTCCACTGTCGGCGACAGTTCTCGTTTGTTGCTTCGGCGACAGTTCCTATCGGCGACAGTTCCATAAACCGTGGTGAGGGTGGTAGTCGCCTCATATTGTTTGAAGGTGGTGGTGAGGGTGGTAGTCGCCTCATATTGTTTGAAGGTGGTGGTGAGGGTGGTAGTCGCCTCA
Organism: Chionoecetes opilio; assembly: GCA_016584305.1. Lineage (NCBI taxonomy): Eukaryota > Metazoa > Arthropoda > Malacostraca > Decapoda > Majidae > Chionoecetes > Chionoecetes opilio. The sequence goes on from JACEEZ010024706.1 coordinate 9,424, forward strand.
TATTGTTTGAAGGTGGTGGTGAGGGTGGTAGTCGCCTCATATTGTTTGAAGGTGGTGGTGAGGGTGGTACCACAGTCGTCTCATATTGTTTGAAGGTGGTGGTGAGGGTGGTAGTCGTCTCATATTGTTTGAAGGTGGTGGTGAGGGTGGTAGTCGTCTCATATTGTTTGAAGGTGGTGGTGAGGGTGGTAGTCGCCTCATATTGTTTGAAGGTGGTGGTGAGGGTGGTAGCATGGCCACCGAGATGATAAGGCCTGGTGGATCGCCCGTGACGTCACACCATAAGGATACCACCCGCTCCGCTCCCTGTACAAGTTTACCTACCTAATATAATGTTTATCAGTATAAAAGATATACTGTTATCTTCGGAAATGTTTGTTCTATAATATTATCAAATAAAAAACCGTAAAACACACAAAGAAAATGCCATTATGAGACTTTCAAGAAATATGCATTAACTTAAACTCTTCGCCATTTAATATTTTGCTCGCAAACATTTTACATGAAGAATGTCAATAGAAGCGGAGTTTAATTAGCTTTCCATTGATATATTTCGTTTAGTGATAAATGAATTAGCGGCATGCATAAATTAGCGTTAACTAAATATAAAAAATCATGAAATCGGGTAATTTCCTAACTATTATATGTTTATCAGTATAAAATATATACTGTTATCTTCGGAAATGTTTGTTCTATAATATTATCAAATAAAAAACCGTAAAACACACTAAAGAAATGCCATTATGAGACTTTCAAGAAATATGTATGAACTTAAACTTTTCGCCATTTAATATTTTGTGAAAAAACTTTTTACATGGAGAATATCAATAGAAGCGGAATTTAATTAGCTTTCCATTGATATATTTCCTTTTCTGATAAATGAATTAGAACCATGCATAAATTAGCGTTAACTAAATAAATAACATCATGAAATCGGGTAATTTACCCGATTTCATGATGTTATTTATTTAATAAATAATTTAATTATGATAATTTATTTATGTGTGTGTGTATGTGTGTGTGTGTGTGTGTGTGTGTGTGTGTGTGTGTGTGTGTGTGTGTGTGTGTGTGTGTGTGTGTGTGTGTGTGTGTGTGTATGTGTGTGTATGTGTGTATGTGTGTGTGTGTGTGTGTGTGTGTGTGTGTGTGTGTGTGTGTGTGTGTGTGTGTGTGCGTGTGTATTTAGCTAGTTGTAACATACAGGAAAAGAGCTATGCTCGTACTGTCCCGTCTCCAAATCTACTATTATCCAGTTTGCCTTTGAAGTCCTGAATACTTCTTGCATTAATCACTTATGCATCAAGGTTGTTCCAGGCTTCTATGCTTCTATACGGGAAGCTGTATTTTTTTATATGAAAAAATTCAGTGTGTGTGTGTGTGTGTTGGGAATGGAATGCATCTCGTCTTACAGACGTAAGACGAGATGCATTCCTTTCCAACTTACACACACAAAAAAAAATTACCGAAGAATAAACACTTTCCTTCACCACCACAACCATTGACATCACCACCACCATCATCACCACCTCTGTCGACACTATAATCGCCATTGACCATCACCATTCATCATCAACCACCACTACCACTACATCAAAAAAAACATACTAAACAATAAACATTTCCCACCACCACCACCACCACCCCAAACCACCCCCCCCACCCCACACCCCCCCCCACCACCCCAAACCCCCAAACCCACCACCACCCCCCCACCACCACACCACCACCACCCCCACCACCACCCCACCCCCCTCACCACCACCACCACCCCCCCCCCCACCCCAAAACCAAACCCCAACCACCCCCACCCCAATACCCCAAACCTTTCCAACCATAAAAATACCAACCACCCACCCCCCACCATTTTTTTCCCCCCCCCAACCCCCCCCCACCCCCCCCCTTTTTCACTCCCAATACCAAACCCCCCCAAAACACAACCTCCAAAAAACCCCCAAAAATAAATTTTAAATTAAAACCCCCCCCCATCACCCCCCAACCCTTCCCCACCCTTTCCCCAAACACCCCCCACCCTTTCACTCCCCCCAACCCATCACCCCCACCCTTCCTCACCCAACCCAACCCCCCCCCATTCACTCACCCATTTACCCTCACCCCCCCCCCATTCCTCCCCCATTCCCAACCCCCCCTTTTTTCCCCCCCATACCAAAAAATCCCCCCCCAATTCCCCCCCACCCATACCCCCCCCAAACCCATCCAACCCTTATCACCCCTTTCCCCACACCCACAAAAACCAACCCAAACCCCACTTTTTTTTAATTTTAAATCTAAAAAAAAAAAAAAAATATATAATTATAATTTATATTTTTTTTTTTAAAAAAAAAAAAAAAAAAAACCCCAAAAAAAAAACAATTATTATATTTTTTTAAAAATATAAAAAAAAAAAAAAATTTTAATTTATTATTATTAATTTTAAAATTTTTTAAATTAAATAACTATATATATAATATTATATTTAATTAATATACAATATATAAATATATATATATATAAATAATAAATTAATATAATATAAAATATATTATATATATATATATATAGATATATATATATATATATATATATATAATTTTGATTCAAAACATACTTTTAAAAACTGGGAACCCCTGTATCTGCAACACACACAGGCGGAGTCAGTTATGTTTAGACGATTTTTTTACTGTGAAAAGCCCCTTAAACATAATCCTGACTCCGGGTGCTGCGTATCAATAATTCAAAAACCCATGACAGGGCGGTGTACTCTGTAAAACGCGCCCCATTAAAAAATTTGAAGATTAAATAATATTTTATGATTTTCCCCCAAACCTTTCATAATAAATTGCATAAACGCCTTGCATGTAATAAATTTCTCAGACACTTTTTACAGCAACCATAAAAATTGGAAAGTTATAAGAACTGAGACTTTTTTTAGTTTCGGATAAATTTTTTTAAAAAAACATGACACCGGCAACTTCATCCAGATCACCCCCCTACGATTCCCCCAGGGCGGGCTGTCCTTTTTTTTTTTAATAGGAAAAGAGAAAATTTTATGATGATGGTGGTGGTGGTGGTGGCGGTGGTGATGGTGGTGATGTTTTTTTTTGGTGGGGGTAGTAGTGATGATGATATGATTGATGAGATGAGGGTTAGATGTGATGATTATTTATTATATAATGGGAAATGGTGATGGTAGTGGTGTGATAAAAAATGATAGGTATGATATAATAAAGGTAATGGGGATGGCATGGGGATGATAAGGTGATGAGAGAAATGATAATAAGGTAGTGGTGATGGAGTGGGTTTATAGTAGTGGGATGATAATGATGGAGGGGATGGTATGGTGATGTAAGATGAGATAATAATGGTAGTGGTGAGATAATGAGGTGATGATGATAAAATGGTGTGGTGATGGTAGTGGTGAGATAATATGATGATATGATAATTGGAGTGGTATGATAAAAATGATGATATAATGGTAGTGGTGATGATAATGAGATGATGATGATAAAAATGGTAGTGGTGATGGTAGTGTGAGATAAATGAGATGATGATAAAATGGTAGTGGTGATGGTTGGTGATGTTGATATGATGATAAAATGGTAGTGGGGATGATGATGATGATGATGATGATAATAAGGTAGTGGTGTAGATGAGTGATGATATGATAAATATGGTAGTGGTGATGATGATGATGATGATGATGATGATATAATGGTAGGGTGATGGTAGTAGTGATGATGATGAGAGATGATAAAAATGGGAGTGGTATGATGATGATGATGATGATGATAATAATGGTAGTATTGATGATGATGATGTGTATGATATGATAATAATGGTAGTGGTGATGGTAGTAGTGATGATGATGATGATGATGATAATAAAAGGGAGTGGTGATGATGATTTGATGATGATGATATAATAAGGATGGTGAGATGTGATGATGATGATAAAATGGGGAAATGGTGATGGTAGTGGTGATGATAAAATTTATGTAATAATGGTAGTGGTGATGGTATGGTGATTGATATGATGATGATGATTAAAGGTATGGTGTGGTAGTGGTTGATGAGATGATGATGATGATAATAATGGTAGTGGTGATGGGGAGTGGGGATGATATGATGATGCTAATGAGTAATATGGTAGTGGGGATGGTATGGTGAGATAATGATGATGCTAATGAGATAATGATGGTAGTGGTGATGGTGTGATGGATGATGATGATAATAATGTAGGGTGGGTAGTGATGATGTGATGATGATAATAAGGTAGTTTGGGGATGGGAGTGGTGATGAGATGATGATAATAAGGAGTGGGGGTAGGGTGAGATAATGATGATGATGATAATAAGGTAGTGGTGATGAGTGATGATGATGAGAAATAATGGTAGTGGGGATGATGATGATATGATGATGATGATGAAATAATGGTAGTGGGATGATGATGAGATATGATGATGATGAAATGGTAGTGGGAGGTAAGGGGATGATGATGATGATGATGAAATAAGGTAGTGGTGATGATGATGATGAGATGGGAAAAAATAATGGTGTAGTGTGATGATGAGATGATGTGAGATTAATAATGGTATGGTGAGGTAGTAGGTTTTTGGGAAAGATGTGATAAAAATGGTAGTGGTGATGATGATGATGATGATGATGATGATAATAATGGTGTGGTATGATGAGATGATGATGATGATAATAAAGGAAATGGTGATGGTAGTGGTGATGATAAGATGATATAAAATGTAGTGGTGATGGTAGTGGTGAGATGATTGATGATGAGTAATAATGGTAGTGGTGATGGTAGTGGTGATGATGATGATGATAGATATAATAAAGGTATGGTGAGGTATGGTGATGATAATGATATGTAATGATGATAATGATGGTAGTGGTGATGGGAGTGGTGATGATAATGATGAGCTAAAGGAATGATTGGGTATGGTGTGGAGTGATGTGATAAAATGGTAGGGGATGGTATGATGTGATGATGATGATAATAATGTGTGGTGAGGTAGGGTGATGATGATGATGATAAAAATGGTAGTGGTGATGGTAGTGGTGTGATGATGTAATAATGGTAGTGGGGATGGTAGTGGTATGGGGATGATAATGATGAGATAATATTAGTGGTGATGGGAGGGGGGAGATTTTTGATGATGATGTGATGATAATGATGGGGGGTGATGATTATGATATGATGATGGGGGTGGGGATGGTATGATGATGATGATGATGATATAATGGTGTGATGGATGATGGATGATGTGATGATGATGATGATAATGGTAGTGTGATGGTATGGTGATGTGATGATGAGTGAGATAATATGGTGGTGTGATGTGAGTGGAGATATGAATGGAGTTGTTGGTGGTGATGATGATGATGATGATGGATGATATAATGGTAGTGGTGATGGTGATGATGATGTGATGATGAATAGTTGGTGATGATGATGTAGTTGTGATGTGATGATGATGATGGTTGATGAAAAATGGTAGTGGTGATGAGTGATGATGAATGAGTATGATAATAAGGTATGGTGTAGTGATGATGATGGATGATGATGAAA
>JACEEZ010024706.1:20000-37500 GCA_016584305.1 Chionoecetes opilio
AATAAGATTTATTCTCCACCCCCCTTCCCTGCTTCCCTCTGAAAGGAGGATCCCGTGGTGACTACAGCCGAGTAATGCATTGCTGCAAACAGAATTACTGAGCAGATGTGTTTCTCAACTCACTACGTATATGTGTAGCGTCATTCTTGCGCCTATGGCCTATTTTTTTTTTTTCCTATTGCTAATACTCTTATTCAATATGAGATGAGTGGTCGTGTTACGCGCCTGTACTTGTACTGTGGTCAAGAGAAGGTTTGTGTGTAAGTCATGTGTTCGGGGACACTAGTGCACTCATGGTTGGGGAGCAAAGGAGGAAGATACGATGTACAGAAGAAACAATGGGCTTGTAGTGCAGGGAATTTGGTCATTAGGAAAGTTGTTCCTTTTTTTTCTTTTTCTTTATGAATATCGTGATCTCAGATATTTTATTTTCTCCTACACTCGGTTGCATTGATTTTTTTCTCCTTTCTCTCTTTTTTTTTTCTCTCTCTCTCTCTCTCTCTCTCTCTCTCTCTCTCTCTCTCTCTCTCTCTCTCTCTCTCTCTCTCTCTCTCTCTCTCTCTCTCTCTCTCTCTCTCTCTGCCCGTCAGGGTGGCAAGGTTGGTAGAGACGTGAGCTTGCAATGTGTAGCGTCCCTGCGCATTCGGTCAGCGGTTCGAGTCCGCCTAGTTCGTGCTGACGTGGCGGCGCTTTGTATAGTCAATAACCTTGTAGTTGGTACTTGCAAAGTGTCTAGATAGGATGAAAATCTTATCTTCTCTCTCTCTCTCTGCTCCATCGTAACCCTCTCACACCCACCTTCTTGTCACAGGCAACATCTCTTTTTTTTACCTTGCTTGTATTATTCTCCCTTCACCCCCCCCCCCTGTCACGTGTCAGCTGTCACCTTAAGCTGAGACTGTGTGACGGCCCCCCCCCTCTCTCTCTCTCTCTCTCTCTCTCTCTCTCTCTCTCTCTCTCTCTCTCTCTCTCTCTCTCTCTCTCTCTCTCTCTCTCTCACCAGTCGCACTAATATCCTCCTCACTGAATTTACCTAGAATTGCTGGTTCCTATTATCTTTACCCTAGAAGTACAAAAGCTGAGAGAAATAGAGCAATTTCCTCACCTTGAAGAGACAATTTATAAATTCACACACACACACACACACACACGCACACGCACACACATGCACACACACAGTCACACGCACACACACAACACGTGGCTGGCCCTGCTGTGTTCTGCTGTTATATTGCGTTTCTCTGACAGCAACAGGAAGGTTAACGCCGCGATAGCATGAAGAAAAACCTCGACCTCCTCTTGAGTTTTATGTTTGTTCAATGTTTGCCTTTAATCTGTGCCCTCCTATCCCCCTCCTCCTCCTCCTCCTCCTCCTCCTCCTCCTCCCTCTCCCCTCCTCCTCCTCCTCTCCTCCCTCCTCCTCCTCCTCCTCCTCCTCCTCTCCTCCTCCTCCTCCTCCTCCTCCTCCTCATGGATAGGCCTCAATATTCCTAGGAAACTTATTATTTTCTGTCTCACGCACTCGAAACTTTTATTTGAAGCATTTTCTTATTTTTCCTCTGAGACCTTGGGAAATAAGGGTAAGGGAGGGAGGCAGTGGGTTGCATGCAATACTTAACCCCTTGAGACCCTGAACGTAATTTCTATTGTAATTTGGGTACTATTAGACGATTTTTAATGAATCTAAGCAATATTTTATAGATATGACCTGTTTAGTATCCTTGTCCACTAAATAATTTGGTATATTCAGTTACTTTTCGTAATTTTGTGGCTAACAACGTAAGATTTTTTTATAGTAAAGGGAATATCTGGGCGTGAAGGGATTAATATATGTGTATGTATGTGATGTGATCTGCGGCGGGACTCTTCCCCCAATCTTCCAGCCTACTCCTTTCTCTTCATTAATCATTCTTTCCTCTTCCTATATCTTCTTTAATTACTACTTAAATTATTATCCTTTATTTTCCATTTCTTTCTTGCTTTCCTTCTTCTTATCTTCCTTTATCTCTCTTTCTTTCACTTTTTTTTCTTTTCTTCTCTACATCCTTCTCTTAGCTTTCTTTACCCGCCAATGTTGTCACTCGCCCTTGGTTTCCTGCCCTTGACCGCCTTTTATCTTTCTAGTCTTTTATATTTTTATCCACGCCTTCGATTTCCCTGCCTTACTATTTTTTATATTCCCTTGTCTTCCCTGTGGGGAATAGTCCACCCCACCCAAATATAACGCCATCTACATTGCGTCAGAGGAACTTTACTGTAGGAGAGAGAGAGAGAGAGAGAGAGAGAGAGAGAGAGAGAGAGAGAGAGAGAGAGAGAGAGAGAGAGAGAGAGAGAGAGAGAGAGAGAGAGAGAGAGAGAGAGAGAGAGAGAGAGAGCTGCGAATCAACTGGAACCATTACAGGAGAAAAGACGCATAATGTAACTATTTGTGTATGATATGGGTTTTCTATATAGTAAGTAACTAATGATTTCATATAACTTTCCATCACAACAGAGGAGTTGTCGTTAATAAAGTAAGTGTAAAGGAAGTTTTGTTCAGTTCACTCATAGGTTTCGACCATTTGGTTTTGACTCGCTCAAGGAATGTAGGACACCGTAGCGAGAAGGAAGGGCGGCATTTACTACCTGACCGTCCAGGAATTAAAAACAGAAGAAAATACATACATATAACTGATTGTGTCCAAGAACTTATATACTACAGCATAGGGTAGCTGTAGCATATAGGGTAACAACCATAGTAGCCTACAGGCGCTATAGGCTTCAATGTAAAGAAAAAAAAAGAAAAAAAGAAGCTGTAGCATAAAGGGTAACAAGCACAATAGTCTACGGGCGCTATAGGATTCAACGTAAAAGAAGAAGAAAAAAGAAGAAGCATATACTCGTGAACAAGACATGCGAGTGGCGCCATAAATACTCAGCCGGGACTCGCCAGTACAAGACTCCATGCAGCCTCGCTAGTCATGGATAAGTACCCGGATCAAAACCACTGGCCAGTGAGTAGGACTTTTAGGGTGGCGGTACGAGGCATCACAGCCACTCAATAGTAAGTGAGTAAACTTGATTGAATTACTTATCATACTTAAAATAGTTTAAATAGTTACAAGACCGCAAATTATTCTTGTGATAAGCTTACTCTAATGCACCGAATGTCAGTCTACCTTTCTGAGGAGAGAGAGAGAGAGAGAGAGAGAGAGAGAGAGAGAGAGAGAGAGAGAGAGAGAGAGAGAGAGAGAGAGAGAGAGAGAGAGAGAGAGAGAGAGAGAGAGAGAGAGAGAGAGAGAGAGAGAGAGAGAGAGAGAGAGAGAGAGAGAGAGAGAAACTGTTGTGTAGAAAGCCATTCCGATTGTGTTTCTAAGCATTATACTTATTACGGGTAACTTCTGCTAGTGATAATACAACAGTGAGGATAATTATAATAGTAATGGTAATGCTATTGGTGGTAACAACAGTAATATTAATGTCTATACTAATTGGTAATAAAGGTTAATGTCGTGCCTGTCAGCACGTGTATTTTTTTTTTTTTTTTTTTATTTATTTACATCTATTACATAATATATATACATATACACATTGGCATAATATGAGGAATCAAAAGAAACAGTTGACAGACAGTTGAGATGATGACAGTGTAAAGATCACGGCACTGGATATGAAGTCGCGGGTTACGAAGAGCGGGCATACATGTCGGGTGTGGCGCCTCACTCTGGTGCACAGGTTCGCCTGGCTACCATGGCGTCCAGCTCCTGCTGCCACGCCTCCTAATCGTTATTTAGGGCGTGCAGACGCTTTTTCCACTGCAATAGGAGGCCCTCGTGGTTTTGTGAGTAGTCCTCCTTGTACCGTAATTCTCGCTCCTTGACGGGCTGGGGCACGTCGGCCATGTTGAAGCGCAACTTCCTGGGCCGGCGGACAGTGTCGGGCACTTGCTCGCCCTCGCCGGTGGGCTTCGCGCTATGTTTATTACGCATTTTCTTCCGCAGGTCGGCGTCCAACTCATCGTTGAGTTGGATAACCCTGTCCCTCCGGGCTTCCTGATGTTCGCGCCACTGCCGCTCAAGCACGCGCATCTGCCGCTGAAGCTCCGCTGGACTCATCGTCTCGTTGCATTCCGTACAGTCATACACCCGGAGGCAGTGTTCACACTTCATGCTGAACACTGAGTCACCCTGCTGCGGCGGGCCGTTACCCTCCCGCGCAGGGGCACTCCTCTGCTGGCGTGCTGACACGGTGGTCATGGCTCTTGGGATGCAATCACTCATAGCTGAGGATACTTCCATTGTCTTGAAAGTACTTTTGAAGAGGCAGTGATTGCAGGCGTCCCCGCCATATTAAAGAAGAAACGCCTCGTGAAGTTGGAACCAATGAGGTTGGAGTTGAGTGGTGAGGAAAAGACGCTACATAAGAGTCATTATTCCGTATTTACTCATGAGTATTGTTCCTTAACGACCACGAGGGTGAACCTCCAAGCTACGATGCCCAGGACTCACCACTCAACTCCAACCTCATTGGTTCCAACTTCAACTCAACTCCACCACCTCAACTCCAACCTCATTGGTTCCAACTTCAACTCAACTCCACCACCTCAACTCCAACCTCATTGGTTCCAATCTGGTGGCCGCACCAACACCTTCATAGTACAGAATAAGGACTTTTAGGTAGAGTGTGACGCACTCTACACACGAGCTCGTGAAATGAAATAGGGTTTGTATTCCCCTCTTTACAATTTGTTTTTTTTATAGCATCGAGTATTTTTCAGGTCAGGGTAAAATGATCACACCAAAAAGTTCTTGAATTCTTCGCTCATTTATTTATTTACTTATCTATCTATTTATTTATTAATTTTGCTTCTTCTCCAGGTCTTATGTAAATCAGGAGGTGAAATGAGGCGAAAAATATTGGTTAATGAACTCGAAGTGGCGGGAGCAAAACATGAATAAAGGATGAGGAAGGGTAGTAATACTACACTATTCTCTCTCTCTCTCTCTCTCTCTCTCTCTCTCTCTCTCTCTCTCTCTCTCTCTCTCTCTCTCTCTCTCTCTCTCTCTCTCTCTCTCTCTCTCTCTCTCTCTCTCTCTCTCTCTCCACAATATGGCATCTTCACCAATCTTTTTCTAGCCACGTGTTCCATTTAAATATACTTAAACCAAAAGAAAAGAAAAAAACCCCACTATGATCCTTCTGTCTCTACCACAATCTACTTGCATTTCACACAATATAGACCATTTTTTTCACATTAGCAATGCATATACATTGATGGATGTATGAGGGATAAAATTGAACGAGAAAGCTAGCCATGCATCCAAATTGTACTCTAACGTAGAGCAAATTGCATAATCACTGAAAATATACTTGCTCTCTCTCTCTCTCTCTCTCTCTCTCTCTCTCTCTCTCTCTCTCTCTCTCTCTCTCTCTCTCTCTCTCTCTCTCTCTCTCTCTCTCTCTCTCTCTCTCTCTCTCTCTCTCTCTCTCTCTCTCTCTCTCTCTCTCTCTCTCATCTACATATATATCTATCTCCTGATTCTTCACTTGCACAGGAGGCAGACAACATGTGTGTGTGTGTGTGTGTGTGTGTGTGTGTGTGTATGTGCGTGTGGTGTGTGTGTGTGTGTGTGTGTGTGTGTGTGTGTGTGTGTGTGTGTGTGTGTGTGTGTGTGTGTGTGTGTGTGTGTGTGTGTGTGTGTGTGTGTGTGTGTGTGTGTGTATGTGTGTGTGTGTGTGTGTGTGTGAGCGTTTGTCTGGCATTTTCCTATATATCGTTATAAAGAAACAAAATAATTTCAACCCTCGCCTATCTGTTTATATTTACTTTCAAGTGGAAGAAGAAAAGAATAAGAAAAAAGAAAAAGCAATAGAAGACCTAGCACTATTACCACCACCAACACCAAAAAGAGTTGCGATAAGATAAGATCACGAAGCTAAGATAAGGAAGCAAATAAAGGAACCTTTATAAAGCCTTGCAGAAAAAGGACTAAAAATGGGAATACAAAAAAAAAGGAGGAACCAAGGACAACGCCGCCTTGCAACAAAAAAAATTTATAAATAAAAGTAAATATAAGGAAGGAAAAAAGAAAAAGGAAAACGGGGGAAGGGGAGGAGGAGGATTAAATAGGATTACATAGGAATCAAAACCCGGAACCTATTGGTCCATAACGAGGGTATCTGCTGAACTACATCTACTAACTATCAACTACTTGTAGAGAAAACATTTGAAATTATACCATGTCCTTAAAAGAAAAGATAGGAACAGCGGACGTTTCGTAGTGCAGAAAAATAGGGCAATGAAATATACTACTACAACTACCCAGCCTCCAACTACAACTATCGATCCGGGGACTAAATATGAATTTCGCAGGGCACTCTTCAATACCCATTTACTTCCAGTGGCGCGTCAAGCCTGTTTTTAATGTAGTTTTTGTGCTGGCTTCGGACAACATTTGCTGGTACCTTTGTTCCATCGATCACGACTCTAACATTGAAATAATTTTTTACGGATATCGGTGATGCAACGTTGACCGTTAGTTTTCAACCATATTTCTTGTTGTCACTTGATTTGAAAGCTCGAATAGGTTCTCTTGATTAAATGACTCAAATCCTTTTATGATGCTTAAAGGTTTTCTAGCAAGTCCCCCACGGATTCTACGATCCTTTAAGGAAACATATTAAGTTTTCCGCGCAGTCTCGTTCACAAGATGAATTTAGCGAGATGGAATTGTTTGGTTGCTCTTCCTTTGGCACTGGTGTCCAATTTTGCTTGGTCTTTTACGCAAACAAAGGTCACAGAATTGACGTCATATTCCAGTGTGGCCTAACCAATGGACTCATAATTGTGTCATTACTTATCGAGTTTTGTGTTCAAATTGCGTTTATAAAGCCCAACATCATATTCGCCTTTTAACTGGCAGCTAGGCATGCGGACTGGTTTTAAGATCATTACTGATGTGACACCAGAAATGCGTTTTCCGCTGTACTTCAGTTAACGATTTATTTTGCATTTGATAAGTTTTATATTTGGGTTATCGTTGCCTCTATGCATTACTTTTTACATTTAAGCGAATGAATTTTATAGCCTTTATCACTCCAGTCTGATATTTTGTCGAGTCACTTTGTATGAGGAGGAGGAGGAGAGGAGGGGAGAGAAGTCAGGAGTAGGTGGAGGAGGGAGGATGAGGGAGGAGGAGGAAATAGATGGAGGTAGAATAGAGGGTAGGATAAAAATATTGTTCACAAAGCCAGCGACAACAACGCACTAAGATAAGAAACAATTTTCATCGTAGTCCAAGACGGCACACAATTCAGGAACAAATTCAATTCTGTGAAGGTACAAAGCATAAATTTATAGGATATAACTCTCCTCTCTCCTCTCTCATCCTCCTCTCAGTCTCTCGTCTCTCACTCTTCTCTCGTCTCTCTATCATCTCTCTCTCTTCTCAGGCTCTCTCGCTCATCTTTTTGAATTGACAATATTTTTCCATTTGCATTTATGCGTTAACTCTTATGTCCTGTTGTGTGTGTGGTGGGTTGTGTGTGTGTGTGGTGTGTGTGTGTGTGTTGTGTGTTTGTGTGTGATGTTGTGAACGCCTTAGCGCGCATTTCCCCGCTTGGATTGTGATGTGGGCGATGGAATCCGGAGCCGTCCACCCTGCACCACCTTCAGCACGTTGTGGTAGTTGTTTCACGGTCACCGCGTGTCACAGTGGAGGGGCGGGTGCGGGCATACGGCCTAGCACCTCGCACGCCGCGCCGGCCCCCGCCAACACTCACCCTTGTGGCTCGCTCTCGCCTCGCGCAGCAGCGGGAGTCAGCACGTCGCTGGGTCCCCATCACCCTGCAGAACCCTGATGACGGCCGTCCCTCACCTGGTGCGTTCACCATCTTCACACGGAGCCGAGTTACCGGCCCCCAGGTGGCGGCCGTGCCAGGGCACGCAGCTCCTGCTCGCACAGTAAGGATCGCCTGACGCCGCAGAACTGCTCGTCGCCTTCCTCCGTGCCTTTGCCGCGCCAAAAGAGGATATAGGTGTGGCCGCGATCCTTGAGGGTGTGCGCACCTCAGAGGCCCCGCGAGCCCCGCGAGGGCCAAGACAAGGCAGCCCGCCACGCACGCAACCCTACACAGCGAGCACTCTGTGTCTAGGGCAGCGAGCAGCGCCTCTCCCACCAGCGGCAGGAAACTCAGCGCCGTGGAGGGCGCCGCGCAGGCCTGGCTGTGAGGCAGCACCGGTACACAGCCACCGCCATACACCAAGTCCCCAGCACCAGACTGACGCCGAGAGAGTCCAGCTCGTGGTGTGGTCGCCGCTGCAGGACCGTCATCGTGGCGGCCACCAGGAGGGCTTCGGGGCTGTCCATGAGGCACAGGATGAGCGCCGCCACACTCACGGCGCCGAGGTGACGTAACGGCCATCTTGATCTTGATCATCGTAATCTTGTCATGGCAGATATCACCATTGTGCAATCCTATAACTTGCCTTGGGTTGGGCGCCCCAAAGTAACACAATAAGAGATATATTCGTACAGGTAAGCTTCCGTCTGGCTGCTCTTTGTTGCCGCCCACCTGTAGCGCAGCCTCCTAGGTGAGTGGCACCACACTACTGTTAGTGATGCTTGAGGGGAGGGGCGTTGTGTAGGGGAGGGTGGAGGGGGCGGGTATTGTGTAGGGGAAGGTAGTGGGCGGGTGGCGGGCTGGATATAGGAGGGAGGGAGAGGGGTGAGGGGAGGGGCGTTGTGGAGGGAAGGTAGAGGGGGGGTGACGGGCTGGATATAGGAGGGAGGGAGTGGGGTGAGGGAGGAGGAAGTGGTTGAAAGACTAAAGGGTCAGCGTGTTTGGAGGGTGACGGAAAAGTAGAGGAATGGACAACAGAGGCAGGACACGGGGAGAGTGTGACGAACATAAACCTGTGGGTGACATGTCCGTCAGGTGATGATAGGCAGCTGGGACAGGTAGATGTGTGTGTGTGTGTGTGTGTGTGTGTGTGGGTGTGTGGGTGTGTGTGTGGGTGGGTGTGTGCATGTGGATGTGTGGGTGTGTGTGTGTGTGTGTGTGTGTGTGTGTGTGTGTGTGTGTGTGTGTGTGTGTGCGTGTGTGTGTCTGTTAGATCCAGAAGGAAATCCCCCGGGCTGTGAGCGCAGAGACAAACTCATTCGGATTGAATTCTCGAGTTCTCGTTAGACAGCGAGCGGCCACCTGGTTACGCGGGGACACGGGGCGAGGGAGGGAGGGAGGCTTGGTAAGAAGATAAGTCCAAGGAACGGTCAAACGAAGAAGAGAAACATAGAGATAAATGGATGAAAATGGAGGAAGAAAAGAAAGAAAGGGAGCGTGACAGTGTAAACAAAAAGGAAAATGTACGGTATTTTGAGGCTTTGAATTGGTGGCATTGGTGGGGTATCCGAACAGTTCTAGGGAAGAAGCAAGAGTCAGGTGACCTAGGTTACGGTGAGGCAAGGCAGGACGGTGAAGGGACTGTACCTGTGATGGCATGGCTCAAGGGGTAAAGGGTGGATGACAGGTGGAATGTACACACACACACACACACACACACACACACACCACACACACACACACACACACACACGGGGCTACGTACCTCACACACACACACACACACCACACACACACGGGGCTACGTACCCTCTCACACACACACACAACACACACACACACACACACACACACACCACACACACACACACACACACACACACACACACACACACACACACACACCCTTGATCAGCTCCGTGAGTGTGTTGAGCGTCAGTGGTTCGTATCAGAAGAAAATGTTGACCCACGAGTGAAATAGTAATAAATCTCAAACAGAAACCTGCGTCGCACTGTGGTGTGTGGCTGTGTGGTGAGCTGTGCTGCATTGTGGTGCTTGGCTGTGTGGTGAGCTGTGCTGCACTGTGGTGTGTGGCTGTGTGGTGAGCTGTGCTGCACTGTGGTGTGTGGCTGTGTGGTGAGCTGTGCTGCACTGTGGTGCTTGGCTGTGTGGTGAGCTGTGCGCACTGTGGTGTGTGGCTGTGTGGTGAGCTGTGCTGCACTGTGGTGCTGGCTGTGTGGTGAGCTGTGCTGCACTGTGGTGTGTGGCTGTGTGGTGAGCTGTGCTGCACTATGGTGTGTGGCTGTGTGGTGAGCTGTGCTGCACTGTGGTGCTTGGCTGTGTGGTGAGCTGTGCTGCACTGTGGTGTGTGGCTGTGTGGTGAGCTGTGCTGCACTGTGGTGTGTGGCTGTGTGGTGAGCTGTGCTGCACTGTGGTGCTTGGCTGTGTGGTGAGCTGTGCTGCACTGTGGTGCTTGGCTGTGTGGTGAGCTGTGCTGCACTGTGGTGTGTGGCTGTGTGGTGAGCTGTGCTGCACTGTGGTGCTTGGCTGTGTGGTGAGCTGTGCTGCACTGTGGTGCTTGGCTGTGTGGTGAGCTGTGCTGCACTGTGGTGTGTGGCTGTGTGGTGAGCTGTGCTGCACTGTGGTGTGTGGCTGTGTGGTGAGCTGTGCTGCACTGTGGTGCTTGGCTGTGTGGTGAGCTGTGCTGCACTGTGGTGCTTGGCTGTGTGGTGAGCTGTGCTGCACTGTGGTGTGTGGCTGTGTGGTGAGCTGTGCTGCACTGTGGTGCTTGGCTGTGTGGTGAGCTGTGCTGCACTGTGGTGTGTGGCTGTGTGGGGAGCTGTGCTGCACTGTGGTGCTTGGCTGTGTGGTGAGCTGTGCTGCACTGTGGTGCTTGGCTGTGTGGTGAGCTGTGCTGCACTGTGGTGTGTGGCTGTGTGGTGAGCTGTGCTGCACTGTGGTGCTTGGCTGTGTGGTGAGCTGTGCTGCACTGTGGTGTGTGCTGTGTGGTGAGCTGTGCTGCACTGTGGTGCTTGGCTGTGTGGGAGCTGTGCTGCACTGTGGTGCTTGGCTGTGTGGTGAGCTGTGCTGCACTGTGGTGCTTGGCTGTGTGGTGAGCTGTGCTGCACTGTGGTGTGTGGCTGTGTGGTGAGCTGTGCTGCACTGTGGTGTGTGGCTGTGTGGTGAGCTGTGCTGCACTGTGGTGCTTGGCTGTGTGGTGAGCTGTGCTGCACTGTGGTGCTTTGGCTGTGTGGTGAGCTGTGCTGCACTGTGGTGCTTGGCTGTGTGGTGAGCTGTGCTGCACTGTGGTGTGTGGCTGTGTGGTGAGCTGTGCTGCACTGTGGTGCTTGGCTGTGTGGTGAGCTGTGCTGCACTGTGGTGTGTGGCTGTGTGGTGAGCTGTGCTGCACTGTGGTGCTTGGCTGTGTGGTGAGCTGTGCTGCACTGTGGTGCTTGGCTGTGTGGTGAGCTGTGCTGCACTGTGGTGTGTGGCTGTGTGGTGAGCTGTGCTGCACTGTGGTGCTTGGCTGTGTGGTGAGCTGTGCTGCACTGTGGTGTGTGGCTGTGTGGTGAGCTGTGCTGCACTGTGGTGCTTGGCTGTGTGGTGAGCTGTGCTGCACTGTGGTGTGTGGCTGTGTGGTGAGCTGTGCTGCACTGTGGTGTGTGGCTGTGTGGTGAGCTGTGCTGCGCTGTGGTGTGTGGCTGTGTGGTGAGCTGTGCTGCAAATAGGTTGTCTGGTTCAATGTGCGTGTTCTCGAAGTCACACTTGTTTTACAGTCCTATCACAACAATCCCTTCACTATAGACAATTAATGCTGTCATGAAGGAGTCTTCACCACTATGCTGCCTTGCTGTGGAGGGCTTCAGGGAGTAGAAAACAATTTGAAAGCTGTGCAAATAAAGGTTTAATTTTTCCCAATTTATTTTGAGTTTTTAGTCAATGATGGCGTGTCGTGCTATGTTGAATATTAGCCATGAAATCCAGTTTGATCTTTAGGTCATTCAAAGGCGAGTTGTCTCTTGCTCTGTTTGTTTTGGTATTTCTGAAGCCTTTATCATGTGAAAACAAAACAGATTCTATGGACGGTACATACTTCTGAAAAATCGATATTGACTTTCTCCGTCTTAGACATCAATAAGTGTGCCCAGGGTTGCAGGGACTGTCCCTGTGGTTGGTACAAAGTAATGCATGTGTGTATAGGTAGCAAAGAGCTGTGTGTGTATGTTACTATATAGGCGAGGGGCTCTCAGCGTGGCTCATATGGCAACCCTGGGTAAATGTAAAGATGGGGGCATACGCTATGCTGCGCGTGGCCTCGGTGTTCATCTCCGTCGCATTAGCCTTTAAGCCTGTAATGGGTGAGAACCCTTTAACCCGGGACACAGGGCTAGTGTGACACCCGGGTTACCCCAGTTACCTTCCCCTGTTTCCCCAGGTATAGGAGGGGTCAGCCATTGTCTAGGGGAGCATGTGGAGAATAATGTAATAGTAGGTGGCCACAGTTAAGTGTCTCAATAACCCACTCAAACTTATATGCCAGGCTAGGATAATTTTTTCATAATCCTCGTATATTATTCCCTGTGCTATTTTCCGGAGTATATTGTACATTACTATTATTTACAATACTTATCTCAACATATTTCTGTCCTCACGGGACTATTTTTTATATTTATTACTCGGCAACAAGTACCGACTATCATCATCATTTCTCCTGTCAAGCCTTTTGTGGCGACCAGATATTTCGTCTGGATAGTATTAAGTGTGCCACTACACAATTGTCTTTGTGAAAAGAGTACTTTTTCTTACCTGTCTATCACAAACACTGTTTTTGTGATACAACGGATACGGATAAACAGTGCAGAGGGTTAAGTATTTTTTCAATTAATAGCAAATGTCTTTCCGTTTAGAAAAAATTCCCATCAATATTTGTTGGGCAATTCAAGAATTATATATGCAGTGTGAAAAACGCTGAATGAAGTGCAACTCAAATTCTACCACTTAGTTTTCCGTGATAGCGTCTAGTTGTCAAGACAGCTGGCAGCATCAGCATTCGTAAGCCTTCAAGTCTTTTAAATATCAAATCAGCTTTCCAACCTTACAAAGGAAACACACTCAAAGTTAAGCTCCACGTCTTTTCCTCTTTGGTATTGTTTCAATCACAAAGATGGGGCTTTTGTTCTTACAGTACTGTCATCAAATGTTGTAAGTCGATGCCAGGATTGCAGCACGCGTGCTATTAGAAGCTCAACCAGACTTTAACAGCGAAGCAATATTTAATTCATATTCTGGATTAAATGATCAGTGCCAATAGCTTTTAGGCCCCAGGGCTTCCTGTTAGCAGCACTGTCACTTTCGTTTTGCCTCTGCTGTATATATATATATATTAGAGGTAGGCCAGATGCCGATTTTTCAATATTTGCGGATTCGAATATTTTGAGTGACACTTGTCTACACAAACAAATCACAGATTATATTCTTTTTAACCAGTTGCACATTATTTCGAGTCTCTCTCTCTCTCTCTCTCTCTCTCTCTCTCTCTCTCTCTCTCTCTCTCTCTCTCTCTCTCTCCTCTCTCTCTCTCTCTCTCTCTCTCTCTCTCTCTCTCTCTCTCTCTCTCTCTCTCTCTCTCTCTCTCTCTCTCTCTCTCTCTCTCTCTCTCTCTCTCTCTCTCTCTCTCTCTCTCTCTCTCTCTCTCTCTCTCTCTCTCTCTCTCTCTCTCTCTCTCTCTCTCTCTACAGACCCTCTCTTTAAAGACCTAAATTTACTTAAATTAACTGATATTATATCCCTCCAAGCAAATCTATTTATACATAAAGCATTATACACATACCAAGTTGACAGTGGTTTTCAGTTCATGTCTAGCAACTCAAATAGCCGAAGACCTAAAAATTCCTATATGTAGAACGTGCCATGCACAGCGAAGCATTACGGTTAGGGGAGTAACACTGTGGCATCGGCTGCCAGAACATCTTAAAAACATCACCGATAGTAACATTTTCAAGTGTAGAATAAAGAAGAAAAAAATCGATCAATAAATCTAATCCTTGTTCATTCATGTGTATTTTAGTTTTTTGTCTGTTTGTGTGTTTGTTAATATTAGCCTTTGTTTTTGCCTCGTCAAGATTTGCGTATATCCTATTTGTATTTCACTTTTTATTCACATTTTAATTTTTGTATGTTATTAACTATTGCTTATATAATAATTATCTTTGGTAGAATTTTTAAAGGTAATGCGATTTATTATTTATATTATTTCTCGGGCCTTATTTATCTGACCTAAATCGGCAACTATGTTTCGCAACAGGTCTGTATAAGAGCTCCGGCTCAACAGACCGAGCCTTATAATATATACATGTATATATAGTTTACATTACTGTATTGCTAAAGGGCCAAATAAATGTATCAGTATCAGTATCTCTCTCTCTCTCTCTCTCTCTCTCTCTCTCTCTCTCTCTCTCTCTCTCTCTCTCTCTCTCTCTCTCTCTCTCTCTCTCTCTCTCTCTCTCTCTCTCTCTCCCCCCCCACTCTTCCATATTACATTAAAAATATTGGGTAGTAGTATTCTATTATGTATGCCATCAATAATTACTAATAGAACAGACGTGTGTATTTGTTGAATAGTATATCCGCATATTATGTATTAAAACGTGTGTGTGTGTGTGTGTGTGTGTGCGTGTGTGTGTGTGTGTGTGTATGTATGTATGTATGTATGTATGTATGTATGTATGTATGTATGTATGTATGTATGTGTGTGTGTGGTGTGTGTGTGTGTGTGTGTGTGTGTGTGTGTGTGTGTGTGTGTGTGTGTGTGTGTGTGTGTGTGTGTGTACAGGTGATGTTTCTGAGTTAGTAAGAAACACGCAACACAGTACAGACAAACGTGTGTGAGTGATGTGGTGGGACAGCCGCGCGTTGATTTGTGTGCAGTGTTGAATGCAGACTACGGAAATAGTGACATGATATTAAACACGTGTGAAATATAGTTGTGGTAGTAGATAAGTTGAAGTAGTAGTAGTAGTAGTAGTAGTAGTAGTATTGGATCTATTTATTATTCTATTATTATTATTATTATCATTATTATGTTTGCTGTTTTTACATCTCACCAAATACTATAAGTCTTCTGGGTGAACTCAATAGCCAGATAGACTTTAGAATACTTTGACATCAATACCTTGTGTCCTGTTGGGCCTTCCTACAGGTGGCCTTGGTCTAAGCCTTCTAAGGTCATTGCTGACATGCTATTGGTTGGTACTCTGATGCTGGAGTAGTTTTGTCCAGCTATTACCTGTCTCTGAATACTCTCTACATAAACCTTGGTTATGATCTGATCCTGCCAGGCAGATCAATCCAGTAGTTTTCTGTCTCATGATTTTTCTTGTGTGTGTGATGAGCTTCCGCCTATCCTGAACCTGTTAAGAACCTGTCTCATACTTGATGATGCAACGGGTATATAATAACTATATATTGTACTGGATGTGGCTGCCGTATTATTGTTATCCCTATTATCATTAGTAGTACTATAATTACTATCATTACCACCAGTCGTATCATCATTACTATTATCAGTATTGTTATCATTGCATATTCGCGTCGGTAATATATTTTTTCCCTTGCTTGTATATTCATCTTCACAACAACCCGCGCAGCGTCCCTGCGCATTCGGTCAGCGGTTCGAGTCCGCCAAGTTCATCCTGGCGTGGTGGCGCATTGTATAGTCAATAACCTTGTAGTTGGTACTTGCAAAGTGTCTAGATAGGATCAAAGTATCTTATCTTATTACAACAACCCGCGAGAGAGAGAGAGAGAGAGAGAGAGAGAGAGAGAGAGAGAGAGAGAGAGAGAGAGAGAGAGAGAGAGAGAGAGAGAGAGAGAGAGAGAGAAAACTTAACGACCTGTGAATCAGATACAGCAGTAAACTCAACGTTGTAAATATCAAACTATAAATTACACTCGCTGTTAAATTTTACAACTGAAACATGAGTGGCTGTAAATCTCCTCCCTTTCTTCCTCCCCCCCAATTTTTTTACTTCAAACGTATTATATAAGTAAATCTGATGCTGTTATAAAGAGAGGGGGATAAAAATAGTTTGGAATTTGTTCTATATTCTTTTTCTTTTATCTTAGTTGATGTATTGTCATTTTTCGGTAGTAAGTAAGCTTCTTTTCTTTCCACCTCACGTTTGACCTTCAATTGTAAGGGTCAGAGGTCAGATGCCTCGAGAGTTCCATGAGTAAAGAGATGTAATATGTAAAGAATTGTAAGTAAAAAGTATTAAGTAAAGAAATGCAATGATAAGACCAAAGGTAGTGATGAAAAATAGAGTAGTAATGGTAATGCGAGAGAGAGAGAGAGAGAGAGAGAGAGAGAGAGAGAGAGAGAGAGAGAGAGAGAGAGAGAGAGAGAGAGAGAGAGAGAGAGAGAGAGAGAGAGAGAGAGAGAGAGAGAGAGAGAGAGAGAGAGAGAGAGAGAGAGAGAGAGAGAGAGATAAATAAAAAAAATTATCCCAAGAAAATACTAGAAAAACATGCAATATTATACAGTGGTGGTGGTGATGATGTTTGGTGATAGTTATTTTCCTCGACAAAAAAAATTCTATTTTCTATTAATTTTTTTTTTCCTCCGTCAGATGTGAGTTTTTGAAGCTTCTGAAGGTGCAGGAAGGCAGGTAGAGGAGCAAATTAGTAAGTACACCTGTTTCGATATTTACCTCCGCCAACGAAGTTGGAGGGGTTATGTTTTCACCCCGATCTGTCTGTCTGTCTGTCTGTCTGTCTGTTAGTGTACAGAATTTCTCAAAAAGTTACGAATAGATTTGGACCAAACTCGGTATACCAAGTCTATTTGGTATAAGGAAGAACTAAATTAATTTTGGATGAAATCTATTGACAACTGTTGCCATGGCAACCAATTGATGAAATATTCGGCGGAGGTATGCGCTCATACTGCGTGCATATATATATATATATATATATATATATATATATATATATATATATATATATATATATATATATATATATATATATATATATGATGAAATATTCGGGCGGAGGTATGCGCTCTACTGAGTGCCCCCCCCCCCCCCCTAGTTACACCTGTTTCAGTCACACCTGTTTCAGTCACACCTGTTTCAATAATCACACCTGTTTCAATAATCACACCTGTTTCAATAATCACACCTGTTATCCCACCTTCCAGCAGCTTTCAATAATATAACATTACAACAGTGTCTTCAACCTTTCTATCAACAATCCCAACCCTCTGATCCCTTCTTCTCTTCCCCTTCTCTCATCTTTATCCTTTAATCATCATCTCCTTTTCCTTGCATGCCTTGATATATCCGGCTGCTGTCTGTTCTTTGTCTCGCTATCTTCCCTTCCTACTGCTGGATTGTGTGTTTTTTATTATTATTTTGGTCTGTTTCTCGAGATTATATTCCTTCCTGCGTCTCTCTCTCTCTCTCTCTCTCTCTCTCTCTCTCTCTCTCTCTCTCTCTCTCTCTCTCTCTCTCTCTCTCTCTCTCTCTCTCTCTCTCTCTCTCTCTCTCTCTCTCTCTCTCTCTCTCTCTCTCTCTCTCTCTCTCTCTCTCTCTCTCTCTCTCTCTCAACCTCCTATCCCTTTCTTTATTCTTCGTCTCTCTCCCTCTCTCCGCCTTCGCTTTCTCTTCCCTTGCCTTC
>JACEEZ010024706.1:42500-57500 GCA_016584305.1 Chionoecetes opilio
AAACGTATGTTTGAGTTTGATGCTTATGCGTATGCTAAAAAAATAATTGATAAAAATATAATAACCATAAAATAAAATATAATAATTAAATATAATTTTTTTTAAATAATAGAAAGTCTTGTGCAGCGAGGCCGCGGGAGGGGGGGAGGCATGCAGTTAGCAAGTTCAGAAGAGCAGTGAGCATGAAAATAACGGTAGAAGAGAGCAAGAGAAGCAACATTATCATTAATGAATAATAGAAAGAGAGTGGGTGATAGGACAGAACCCTGGGGAACACCACTATTGATAGATTGGTATGCTCCCATCACAGGCTTCGATACCTGGGATACTTCTGACGAACTGTTTGAACCCTGTTTGTCTCGAAACTCGAAGGTTAAGCAACGACCACTCACGAGATTCACTCTCAGGATTCGATACCTGGGATGCTTCTGACGAACTGTTTTTTGATGAACCGAAGCTCAAAGAGTTTCGAAGCTCGAAGAACAAAATTACTGGAATTAATATGAAACAAAGTTACTTATGAGCATAACCCTGCACAGAGTCACATTCTGACCATGGCTCCCTTTCCTTGTATTGCTTGTTCCTCTGAAGTCCGTCCACGCCAGCAGGCGCTACAGTGTGATGGGTGTAACCGGTGGCAACACCGAACTTGCACAAATACTATTACTCAGGAGGATTACCGTCGTATGGTATGCGGGAACTTCGAGACCAACAGTGGTACTGTGGAGAGTGCTCGCTGCCAGATGTCACAGGTACAGTACCAAGTAACAGTAACAGTGACAGTAACAGTAATAGGTGATGGTATAGTGATGATGACATAGTGCTGGTATAGTGATGACAGTGATGGTATAGTGAAGTATGACGTGTATCCCCCAGATGCGTATGAGGAAGACATGACCTTGGAGACTCGTGATGACGTCGAGGTTACGCCTGTCCCCGACTTTAGCACCCGACCAGCAATTCCATATGAATGTGAAGATGTAATAGCTGATGACGCAATTGTTGAGGTGCCTGGTGTAGGCGAAGAGCTTAAAATTTCCTATAAACTCGTCGAGCGTGCAACGAGAGGAGGAAAGACCCTTATGGTAGATTCCTTAGGCTATACCTATAACAAAAAGGCCTTAGGAAGGAAGAAAACTCAGCATGATGGCAAGTGCACTTGGCGCTGCAGCGTAAGAAGCAAGGCACTAACATGCCAGGCTAATTTCACTACTCGTTTTTTTTCGGACGACGACGACAGCGGGAGGACACTAAACACTACTGTAGATAACAGTAAAGTCGCCACCTGCAGTCATGTCGCCAGCCGCCAAATATTTCGAATTATAGCATCACTACTGATTTGTATGTGCCACTGAAGATGATACACAGTAGTTTATATCATGACTGTATAATCTACCCTGTTTCAGCGTTGTTTTATGCTTGGTATCTGCAAGTATAGACGGTTTACAACTTCGCTACGCGGTTTTTTTACGGGCGACGACGACAGCGGTACGACACTCAGTAAATAAGCACTAGATGGCGACTTGACTGTTGGTAGCCACTTTGTAGATATGTTTGTAATTTGTTCATTTATAGCCATAATATGACACAGATGAAGACACAAAATGACACAGACTCTCCAGATAGCCCCTTCTAACTTTCCTGAAATCATGGATGTAGAAATGTAAGTATGAACGCCACCACACGTCTGTACATCGAAAAAAACGTTGTCCTGGCGACTTTAGTGTATGTATGGTACGTAATAAATGAATGAAGTGAAAGCCTATTACTATGTTCCTTATAGCCAATCTAAAGTATTAGTGTTGGTGTGTGGCAGCATTGCAGAATAAGCAATATCACTTTCCAATTTCCACCAACATAGCTTCATATTTTATTGGCGGCCGGAGTGACCAGGGTGGTAGGCCGGAGTGACCAGGGTGGTAGGCCGGAGTGACCAGGGTGGTAGGCCGGAGTGACCAGGGTGGGGGCCGGAGTGACGGAGGGCCGGAGTGACTTGTAATCCTCTCCTTTTTGCGTTCGTCGTTTTTTGACGTTATTTTAAATACGTGATTATGAACGATTTTCTGTCACTAATGATTTTTTCGTGTGTATGTTTTGGTTATTCATTCCTTCATTAACTTCTATTGTTCATTCTGTCACCTTCATGCTTTCTTTCTTGCGTTGCACCCTTCCTGACTTCCTTTCATTATTGTTTTTTCTTTCATCCCCTTCTTCCTTTAATGATTAAGTAAATTTGTTTATTATGTGAAGTGTTGTAGTTTTAGTTTATAATGTAAATTGACACCTTATTTCGTCCATAGACCTAAGATATCATAGCTATCTTGAGGGGGGAAGAAAGGAAGGTGGAGGGGGAGGCAAGGAAGGAAGAAGGAAGGAAGGGAGGGAAGGAAGGAAGGAAGGAAGGAAGGAAAGAAGGTAGAGCGAGTGGGAGGGAGGAAGGAAGGGAAGCAGCAGGAGGAAGGAAGGAAGGAAGGTAGGAAGGAAGGAAGGAAGAAAGTGGCAAGGTAGGTAGGTAGAGAGGGAGGGAGGGAGGAAAACTGGCGCGCATCGTAGGCTGTGTATCCATCCACTTTACGTATTCCATCAATAGCCTATATCTTATCCTCAGGTCTTGTAGTGCTATTGATAACACACACACACACACACACACAGTCACACACACCACACACACACACACCACACACACACACACACACACACACACACACACACACACACACACACACACACACACACACACACACACACACACACACACACACACACACAGTCACAGTCACACACACACACACACACACAAATAATGAAGGCCACATCGCCACAACACCCTCCCCACCACTACGTTACAAGTCACATTAATACGGTCACATCATCTCTGCTAACAGACGTATTGGCCGTGAGGGAAAACAAGCTACATAACACCCCTCCTCCTAACATCCTCTCCTAGTGTGTCATTTTCATAGTCAAATGACTATGATTTACTCTGATTTGCTTATTGTTTAACACCTTCCCGCCCAGATCTTTCCTTGGCTACATGAAATCGCCTGTTGTTAGCCATATAATTACGAAAAGTAGCTTAATATACCACATTAGCTAGTGGACAAGGGTATTAAACAGGCCATAGCTATAAAAATTGCTCTTATTCATTAAAATTGTCTAATGGTAGCCAAATGACAATGGAAATTACGTTCTGGGCCTCAAGGGGTTAATATTATTTCAGGCAGAGGGGTTCGTGGGGAACCTTATTTTCAGTAAAAAAAAAAAAGTATAACTAGCGTTAAGAAAGTTAGAAAATTAAAAGTATGGATAGGTAAAATTTGTTAACATTTGAATTAATATGTTAGTCTAGTAGGGAAAAATAAAACTAACCTAACTCTCTACAGAGGTGGTGCTGACAACCTATTATTAAGTATGGGGTTTTAACTCTATACAGAGGTGGTGCTGACAACCTATTATTAAGTATGGGGTTTTAACTCTATACAGAGGTGGTGCTGACAACCTATTATTAAGTATGGGGTTTTAACTCTCTACAGAGGTGGTGCTGACAACCTATTATTAAGTATGGGGTTTTAACTCTATACAGAGGTGGTGCTGACAACCTATTATTAAGTATGGGGTTTTAACTCTATACAGAGGTGGTGCTGACAACCTATTATTAAGTATGGGGTTTTAACTCTATACAGAGATGCTGCTGACAACCTATTATTAAGTATGGGGTTTTAACTCTCTACAGAGGTCGTGCTGACAACCTATTATTAAGTATGGGGTTTTAACTCTATACAGAGGTGGTGCTGACAACCTATTATTAAGTATGGGATTTTAACTCTATACAGAGATGCTGCTGACAACCTATTATTAAGTATGGGGTTTTAACTCTATACAGAGGTGGTGCTGACAACCTATTATTAAGTATGGGGTTTTAACTCTATACAGAGGTGGTGCTGACAACCTATTATTAAGTATGGGGTTTTAACTCTATACAGAGGTGGTGCTGACAACCTATTATTAAGTATGGGGTTTTAACTCTCTACAGAGGTGGTGCTGACAACCTATTATTAAGTATGGGGTTTTAACTCTCTACAGAGGTGGTGCTGACAACCTATTATTAAGTATGGGGTTTTAACTCTATACAGAGGTGGTGCTGACAACCTATTATTAAATATGGGGTTTTAACTCTATACAGAGGTGGTGCTGACAACCTATTATTAAGTATGGGGTTTTCTATTTAAATGTGAAGGGACTGGACAATTCTTAGGACTGCACTTGAACTGTGCACTTTTATATTATTGTTCCATTTTCACTCTGATTTGCTAATTACTTTGTGTTTTTGTTCCATTTTCACTCTGATTTGCTAATTACTTTGTGTTTTTGTTTCATTTTCACTCTGATTTGCTAATTACTTTGTGTTTTTGTTCCATTTTCACTCTGATTTGCTAATTACTTTGTGTTTTTGTTCCATTTTCACTCAGATTTGCTAATTACTTTGTGTTTTTGTTTCATTTTCACTCTGATTTACTTATTATTCTTTATATTATTGTTCCATTTTAACTCCAGTATGCTTAAGGCTGATGGACAGACGGACAGCCAGACAGACAGACAAACACAGTCAATAATGTCACAATGTATGGGCCAATCTTCCTTAACATTGGCATACCTCATGTTTAACAGCCCCCAGCGGCCAGTTTTACCAGTGCACCAATCAACACTGTTATTATTGGCAGCTCGCTTCGCTCGCTGCCGCTTACCATAAGACCCGTGGAACCAAGTTTCCGCCAAAAAGTTAATAACTACTACTAATTATTGTCGGATTGAGCTGAAATTTGACATGCAAGTAGTGCTGTCAAAATCAATGGGGGTCTGTAAAACAACATTTTTGCGTAGAACAAGCTCTTAATGAGTACTTCACGTAATTAGTTAATTGGCTGGAACGTGGCTCGCTGCCACGTTCCAGCCAGTTCCATTCAGGCATGAACTTTAAACTCAAATAATAATCGTATACTTTCTATGTACTACAGCAGTGTTTATATTGCCCGCATGTATATATTATATTTTATTTGCTTTAGTAGTTACTTAACCCCTTCGCGCCCAGATCCTTCCTTGGCTATATAAAGTTGTCTGTTGTCGAACCGTGAAATTACGAAAAGTGACTAAATATACCAAATTAGTTAGTCAACAAGGATGCTAAACAGGTCATAGCTATAAAACATTGCTTATATTCCCTAAAAATCGTCTAATGGTACCCAAATTATAATGGAAATTACGCTCTGGGTCTCAAGGGGTTAAGTTCACTCCCTCATGTCTGTATGTTATGTTGTGTGTTTTCTTCCTGTGTGCCTTTGGGTGAAAATACAATACTATTACTTGTTATTATTATAAACAGACAAACACAGACTTGTTAACAGTGGCGTCACCTCACGCCTCAGGGGAGTCACGCCCCAGGGTCTCCCAGGGGCGGCCAGTTTTACCTGTGTACCAAGCAACACAGTGATTTCAATGACTATTTGTACTGTATACTATTACAATTACCTTTCACCTGTCCTCACGCTCCTTACATGACTGGTGACAGGTGAGAATGACATCGGGTGTCCCATCTGGTGTCCCATCGGATGTCCCATCAGTGGGGGCACATTCCGAGACGCTAACGTCCATGCTTAACAACTTAGCAACTGTCATCAGCTGTTTTGGTATTACGCGGGGAGATTGATGACGTACATAAAGACGTTAAGTTGTTAAAGCA
Source organism: Chionoecetes opilio (assembly GCA_016584305.1). NCBI lineage: Eukaryota > Metazoa > Arthropoda > Malacostraca > Decapoda > Majidae > Chionoecetes > Chionoecetes opilio. The sequence continues at coordinate 48,238 of JACEEZ010024706.1, forward strand.
AGGCAACTGCCTATACCCCTATAGGGTGGTGGTGAAAGAGAGAGAGAGGCAGAAACAGTGTTAGAGAGAGAGAGAGAGAGAGAGAAGAGAGAGAGAGAGAGGAGAGAGAGAGAAGAGGGGCAGGAACAGTATTGTAGAGAGAGAGAGAGAGAGAGAGAGCGCGCGATAGAGATAGAGAGAATGTGAATGGGTTAGCAAGAATAAATATTGTACCTATGTGAAAGTGTTTGTGGTTTATTGTGGTATGCATTTCCCCCCTGCCTTTATTGTGGTATGCATTTCCCCCCTGCCTTTATTGTGGTATGCATTTCCCCCCTGTCTTTATTGTGGTATGCATTTCCCCCTGCCTTTATTGTGGTAATGCATTTCCCCCCTGCCTTTTATTGTGGTATGCATGTTCCCCCCTGCCGTTATTGTGGTATGCATTTCCCCCCTGCCTTTAATTGTGGTATGCCATTTCCCCCCTGCTTATTGTGGTATGCTTTCCCCCCTGTCTTTATTGTGGTATGCATTCCCCCCTGCCTTTATTGTGGTATGCATTTCCCCCCTGCCTTTATTGTGGTATGCATTTCCCCCCTGCCTTTATTGTGGTATGCATTTCCCCCCTGCCTTTATTGTGGTATGCATTTCCCCCCTGCCTTTATTGTGGTATGCATTTCCCCCCCTTCCTTATTGGCTTTATTGGCATATTTTCGGGCAATAAAGATACCTTGCAATAAGCATAAAAGACGATAAGGGGGCGTGGGTTAGGTGGGCGTGTGTTTAAGGGTGGAGTTAGGTGTGCGTGTGTTTTAAGGGGGGGGTTAGGTGGCGTGTGTTTAAGGGGGCGTTGCATTAGGGGCGTGTTTAAGGGGGCGTGGGTTAGGTTGCGGGGTGTTTAAGGGGGCGGTGTGTTTAAGCTGGCTGGGTTAGGTGGGCGTGTGTTTAAAAGGGCGTGGATTAAGGGGCGTGTGTTTAAGCGTGCGTTGGTTAGGTGGGGCTGTGTTTAAAGGGGGGCGTGGGTTAGGTGGGCGTGTTTTTAAGGGGGCGTGGTTAGGTGGGCGTGTGTTTAAGGGGGCTGGGTTATGTTGGTCGTGTGTTTAAGGGGGCGTGGGATAGTGTGGGCGTGTGTTTAGGGGGGGGGCTAGGTTGGGCGGCGTATTTAAGGGGGGCGTGGGTAAGGAGATGTGGGTTTTAAGGGGTCGTGTGTTTTAAGGGCGTGGTTAAGGGATTTGGGTTAAGGGGTGCGTGTCTAAGGTGGCGTGGGTTGAGGGGCTTGGTTTAAGGGGGCGTGTGTCTAAGAGGGCTGGGTTTGAGAGGACTTGTTTTTAAGTGGCATGGGTTAAAGGGGGTGGTGGGGTAAGGGTGTGTGATGTTAAGGGGCGTAGCTTAAGGTGCGTGGTTAGGGGGCGTGGTTTAAGGAGGCGTGGATGGTGATGTACGGTAGTTGGAGAGAATGAGTGTTAGACGTTGTGGTTGGGTCGGAAGGGCTTAAGAATGGAGGGTAGCAAAGGTCATTAGTTGTTCAAAAAAACATTAATTTGGATAAATGAAAAATGAATCAAGTAAAATTATGTCTTGGGTCTAGTTGGATATTTTTGAAGCCTATAAAGTGTTTGGGTAGTTTTACTGTACCTGATTTGGCTAAGGATCACATGATTGACTGGTAGAGAGTCATGCATGAATGTAGGGAATCAAAAGAAAGGGGATCACATGAAATCAATTCTTGTGCTCGAAATCTCTTTGAATTTAAAAGTCAATGCCAGCCATGATTTTTATATAGAGGGTGTGTTGTTTTTGTTTTTTTTTTAAAAGAGGGGCCCTGTATTAGATATGAAAAGATGCCTCTATTGGTTGTGTCCACATGCTGTGCTGTTTTGCAGTAAGTGTAGGTGTAAGGGTAGGGGGCCCAGGGGGTGTATTGTGTAGGGTAGGGGCCCAGGGGGTGTATTGTGTAGGGTAGGGGCCCAGGGGGTGTATTGTGTAGGGTAGGGGCCCAGGGGGTGTATTGTGTAGGGTAGGGGCCCAGGGGGGGGGGTGGTATTGGTTGTAGGGTAGGGGCCCAGGGGGTGTATTGTGTAGGGTAGGGGCCCAGGGGGTGTATTGGTATAGGACTAAATATTGCGAAAGGAAGATAAAGCGTATAGAGACAGCAATTTTTTTTTCCAGTGGATGCCTTCTATAAAACTAAAAAGTGCCATTTACCAAAACTTAATACATTCTTTAAATAAACAGAATAATAATGGGAATGAAAACCTTGCATGGAGTAGTACTTGATGTTTAAGTGATTAGACTCAACAAGCAAATAATAAATAATAAAGACTTAAGGAACATCGCAGCTCTCGCAATGTAAAAAAATTCAGGTTTTCAGATAAAGTTTTGTAGGTATGAAAAATGTTTTTTTTAAGTATCTACTAAATCCTTAAATAAATAGAATTCAAAGAGACGAAGAATCTAGAAAAAACCCATACTTTGATGGTTTTGCAGATCACGTGTATTAATGAGTTTCGTACAATATGTTTCATTTTCTTACACAGACGCACTCGGGACAAAATTGTGTAAAGAAAAAAAGATCCATCTGTATAAAGAAGCATGTCATTCTGAAAGACAATTTTTTTCTTAATTGTGAAATATGCAGAAGCTCCAGCTATTGTGGTAGCAGCTAGAGGGAAACATTGGTGGCAGGGGCGATGTAACAAACAAAACTGTTCTGAGTAATGTTTTTTTTCTTCAGCCGATCAGGATTCCCATTGATGCCATTGTTGTTGCGGTAGCGCCGGCACAGCTAGCGGCGACTTGAGGAGCATCGCTGAGTGTGAACGTTTGACCGGAAGTGAAGCACGAAAAGTCCAAAATACAACACTAAATTATATTTCTTCATACAAAGGCATGCACATATGGACGCCTGTTGGACCTGCCCGTGAAAGAAGGTCCGGAATCTCCCTTGTATTCATTTTCCACCCATAGTTTCCGTTGTATCACCCAACAAGTAAATGACTCTATGTGACGTAAGACATACCAAAGCGGGCTGTAGCTATAGGATAATTAACACTCACTATAGTGGGTCCAGAACTAAAAAAAAAATGGATAATAGTGCGACAAATACCTGGAGAAAGGACAAGAAGATTCGAGAAGACTGCCGCACGGCATCGGATTCCCTGAAAAACCTTTATTAGAGCCCATGGCATAGTGTTTTAGTGTGACGGGGGGGACCGGGACGCTAATACAGACAGCCAACTGTACAAAAATATGAAAAATAGATATCAAGCATAGAGGAAAGCTGTAGCCTTGAGGGAGAGAATACGAAGATACAACGAAATAACTGCATGTTTATATACAAGTTTCAATTTGTGTATTATATATATATATATATATAATATATATATATATATATATATATATATATATAATATATATATTATATTATATAGATATACAGTGTATAAATATTTTTAACCCAAAAATCTGATAGAAAAAACTAATATATGTTGCTTTAACCAGTGCTTTATTTCCGTAAAGAATGCAGGAAAAACAAAATCAGAAATGTTCAGTAAAAGGTCTATAGATAGTGACTATTTCTTCATCATGTTCTGCGAATGCCACTCTACTGTAATGTAATGCTAATAAGTAATGGCCCTGCTGCTGCTGGCGGGCTCGTCGATCACGCCGGGCACTCAGCTCGCCGCGCTGAAGCAACAGCGCGTGGCAGGTGTGCGTGCAGCCCCGTGCGTGCCTCTGGCGGTGAAGTGCCGGCCGGGCAGCCACAACGCCACCCCTCCCGCCGAGGCCCCCTGAATCAGGGCGCGCCGTCCCTTGCCTCGCCCCCATTACCCACACACACACTCGCGCCCTCACTCCGGCAAAGTAGAAGAACCTCGCACGCAAATGCTGGCTCTGCCAGGTACTGCTGCACGCCGCCTGACGCCCACAGCACGCGGTGGACCGTGCTGGCTGGCCCCAAACAACGGCCCCGGCCGTGAGAGGCCGGCACGGCGACGCTGAGACGCACGGTGGCGGACGTTTTAGGGGTCGAGGGAGGGCGGGGATCAGTCTTGGGACGCGAGGAAGTAACGGTTGACTTGTTGATGAGGTTCTTTTAGCGGCGCCTTCAGTAAACATGTAGTGCTGGGTGTTCTGATCCTGATCCTGATCCCTGGTGCTGATCGTCACTTGGGGACTGAGGGACGAGGGTTGGTGGCGCTGAAGGGGTTCCAGGGCACGCGTGAGTTTGAGCCGGGAAGTTTGTTTCTTATCAATTTTTCGTAGTAATTGGTCCGGAGTGAAGCTTTTTTGGCGAGACCTTCAACTGGCCTGCTCACAACGGTGAGGAAGGAAAACAGCGTGTTTGTGGTCCCACGGGCCATGCAGACTAAACTAATATCTTCACATCTTGCAACGCTCGCCACATGATTTCCTTCAGGACCGAGCGTTGCGGCCACGTAATTGGCATGCTCATACCGCTGAAGCAAGTCCACGTTGCGCGTGGGGGAATAGTTTCCACTCTTGCTCTCCCCTTCCTCTTACATCAGCCAGTTTGCCCTGACCAGAGGCCTGCGGGCGATAGGCTATACCGAAGTCATGATGTGGACACGGGCTACGAAACGGTGCCGGTGAAGGTGATGTTAAAAGACTAAATGTCCGTTGTGAATGAACCCCCCTGGCGTGGGATCTCGATCAGCCGCTGCGAGATGAGAATTATTGAATGCAAAAACTCCCCCTACGAAACACTGGCTTACATACCGTCCGTAAATGGGAACCTCCCTACATATTCCTGGACTAAGGCGGGCGGGGTCACACACACAGCCAGCAGCCGTGGAGCGCCACCGTCCCCGGCCCGCTCTACCAACAAGCGAGCTTCTTGTAACAGCGGCACGAGTTTGCCCGGCATCCGTAAACTCCTTGACAACCGCACTCGGTGTCTTTATAAACCACCCGCCTGGACCGAGCCGAAAGCCGCCGCGTCCTACGAAGTGATCCCGGCGCCCAGGCCCGCGCAGCTCCGCCCCGACTTGAGGCACGCCACGTGCCCTCGAATGAAGTGTTGGTCTGTTACTTTTTCTGCACCTCCAGCGACGGTTTTGTACCTTGCGGTCTTCAGCAAATCGCAGGGTAGGTGTTCTTGCCCAGTGACGCGAATCCGCCACACACGCCAAGCGAGACGCGCCACCAGCCATCCGCCACGCCACGATGCACCTTATATCTACTAATAAGCCGCATTCTTTTCCAGTAAATGGCGTCGGCATGCATCGTAGCGGAGGAAATGCATCTCGTAAAACCTTCCCCCAAGAGGGCAAGAACCTGAGCCATGGCGATGGCGGCGTGTCAGGTCTCGCTGTGCGGCAACCACGGCGGCCAGCCTCACACGACCCTCCACCGCACGCAGCCCTGCGTTTGTACGAGCCTGAACTGGTGGCGTGGTGAACAGCGTTCATCTGCCTCTCACGCTGAAGGTCGCCGCATCCTGAGAGCCTTCACGTGGGCTTCGTGGCTCCATAATAACTTTGGCTGAAAACCACACTCCCATCATCATCATCATCAGGTTCACGGTGGACGAGAAGCCAGAACATTGTCTTTCTGTCCATGGCGAGTCCATCACAGAATAGTCTCCTGGAAGAACAGCCTTCGCTACACCTAGGGGAGCAATAATTAAAGGTGATTCAACATGACCTAAATAGGAGCTTGGAGTTAGGACGTAGGACGCATGGAGTTTGGTTCCCTTCGTCTTGGAACCCCGAGACAGACCACTTGAGTTAAGACGATCACCTTGGTGGGTTGATTCGTATCATGACTACTGAAAGACAGGCTCCAATGTCACTGCCACCCAGCCAATACGAACTGTTTCTAAAACTTCTCGACCAATCGCAACAACAAGACTTTATTTGCGGGCAGAATGATGAGAGCGCCTCTTTCTCCTCCCCACACACGGATCCCCTCCTCGATGCGACTTGAATCACACATGCTGGAAACCTGTAATGCCGAATAGCGCGTTGATCGCTCAGTGCCAAAGGGTCAAGCAACGACGTTTCCTTAGTAAATCCTGCGTCGAGTAGTATGCCAATTAAGTGTCAGTATAGTTAGTGCGGGAGGTCAATAGGGCCTTTTAAAGGAAGGCTATATCATTTCAGGATGGGAATGAAAGGTGGATGTAGGTAGTGTTAATTAAGTAACAGAAACTACCACGTGTAGGTCTCACAGTGGTCGCCTCTTGTAGCTTCCTTATTTTCTTATGTTCTTATGTACAATATCATCTCCGTTATGTATGTTATCCCGTATGTTTCACAGGAGTTGCTTGTATTTACATTTCTTTACACATATATATATATATATGAATAATAGCCATTCAAATGCGAGTATATGTCTACTTTCACCTATAAAAACGATATTTCATAGCCGATCCTTTCCGATGTGGTTTCGGGGGGCAGCCTTTGCTCCGGCCCCTCTGACGTGTTTTTCACTTTTCTTTGTTGCTGGTCTGTCTTTTCTATTTCATTTCTGACTTTGTCTTATTCCTATCCATTTCTTCAGCACTTTACTTTCGTTCCCTTGTTATTGATCACCTTGGCACTTCACTTCACTTTCATTGTTCTGTTGTAGCTTTTTCTCTCTTATTTTCCAAAAGTTATGTATCACTTCTTTAATGTTTATTTTATCTTCTTGACTTTTAAAAGCAATTACAACACTTCCTATGATATTTTCTTTGTCCTCCTCATACGGTCCTCTCTCTCTCTCTCTCTCTCTCGCGTCCTCCTCTCTCATCCTCTCTCCTCTCGTCTCTCCTCTCCTCCTCTCTCTTCTCTCTCTTCTCCTTCATCTCTCTTCTCTCTCTCTCATCTCTCTCCTCTTCTCTTCTCTCTCTCTCTATCTCCTCTCTCTCCGCTCCTCTCTCTCTCTCTCTTATCTACATATCTATCTATCTCCTGATTCTTCACTTGCACAGGAGGCAGACAACGTGTGGTGTGTGTGTGTGTGTGTGTGTGCGTGTGTGTGTGTGTGTGTGTGTGTGTGTGTGTATGTGTGTGTGTGTGTGTGTGTGAGCGTTTGTCTGGCATTTTCCTATATATCGTTATAAAGAACCAAATAATGTCGACACTCGCCTATCTGTTTATATTTACTTTCAAGTGGAAGAAGAAAAGAATAAGAAAAAAGAAAAAGCAATAGAAGAGCCTAGCACTATTACCACCACCAACACCAAAAAGAGTTGAGATAAGATAAGATCACGAAGCTAAGATAAGGAAGCAAATAAAGGAAGCTTTATAAAGCCTAGCAGGAAAAGGACTAAAATTAGGAATACAAAATAAAAAGGAGGAACCCAAGGACAACGCCGCCTTGCAACAACAACAAATTGATAAATAAAAGATAAATATAAGAGAAGAGAATGAGAACAAGGACAAAGCGGAGGAGGAGGAGGAGGAGGATTACATAGGATTACATAGGAATAACAGACACCAGGAGACCTATTGGTCCATAACGAGGGTATCTGCTGAACTACTTACCACTAACTATCAACTACTTGTAAGAAAACAGTTGGAAAATGATACCATGTCCTTAAAGAGGATAGGAACATGGAAGTTTCGTAGTGCAGAAAAATAGGGTAAATGGAAATATACTAACTACAACTACAACTACCACTCCACCTAATCGCTCCGGGGACTAAATATGAATTCCGCAGGGCACTATCAAATACCCATTTACTTTACTGCGCGTCACGCCTGTTTTTAAATGTAGTTATTGTGCTGGCTTCGACAGACATTTGCTGGTAAAACTTTTTCCATCGATCAACGACTCTCACATTGAATAATTTTTTTTTTTAACGGAGATCAGTGATGCAACGTTGAACCTTTAGTTTTAAACCATTTGTTCTTGTTGTCACTGAGTTGAAAGCTCGAATAGGTTTCTCTTGATTAAGACATCAAATCCTTTTAGGATCTTAAAAGGTTTCTATCAGTCCCCACGGATCTACGATCCTTTAAGGAAAACATATTAAGTTTCCGCAGCTCTCTTCACAAGATGATTTAGCAGAGATGGGAATTTGTTTGGTTTGCTCGTTCTTTTTTACACTGATTCCAAATTTTGCTTGGTCCCTTTTACGCAACAGGGCGACCAAATGAACGGCATATTCCAAGTGGGGGCCTAACCAAGACGTGTCTAATTCTGTCTTACTTTCGGAGTTTTGTGGTTCAAATTGCGTTAATAAAGCCCACATCATATTCGCCTTTTACTGGCAGCTAGGCAATGCGGACTGGTTTATAAATCATTACTGATGATGAACACCTAATGCTTTTCCTAGCTGTTACTTCAAGTTTTTTTTTTTTTTTTTTTGATTTTTTTTTTTAAAAACCCCCCGTTTAATTTTGCATTTGATAGTTTATATTTGAGGTTATCACGTTTGCCTATATGCATTACTTTACATTTATATCGGAATTGAATTTTATAGCCTTTATCACTTCGGAGTTGATAGTTTGTCGAGGTGCACTTTGTATGAGGAGGGGATAGGAAGAGGAGGAGGAGGAGGGGAGGGAGGAGGAGAGGCGGAGGAGAGGGCGGAGAGGATGAGGAGGAGGAGGAGGAATAAGAGAGAGGGAGGAATAAGAGGAGGATAAAATAATGTTCACAAGCCAGCGACAAACAAACGCCACGTAAAGATAAAACAAATTTTCATCGTATCCTAAGACGGCACCCAATCAGAACAAATTCAATTCTGGTGAAGTAACAAAGCAGAAATTTATAGATTAAACTCTCTCTCTCTCTCTCTCTCTCTCTCTCTCCTCTCTCTCTCTCTCTCTTCATCTCTCTCCTCTCTCTTCATCTTTTTTGAAGTGACAATATTTTTCCATTTTCATTATGCGTTACTTCTTATGTCCCTTTGTGGTGTGTGTGTGTGTGGGTTGTGTTGTGACGCCTTAGCGCGCATTTCCCGCTTTGATTGGTGATGCACGATGAATCCCGGAAGCCGTCCACCCTGCACCCTTCAGGCACGTTGTGGTAAGGTGTTTGCCGGCACAGCGCGTGCACGGTGGAGGCGGGGGCCGGGGCAGACGGCGCACCTCGGGCACCGGCGCCGGCCCCGCCACCTCCACCCTTGGGCGCGCCTCGCGCAGCAGCGGAGCAGCACGTCGCGGGTCCCCATCACCCTGACGACCCTGATGACGGCCCGTCCCTCCCCTGGTGCGTCACCATCTTCACGACCGAAGTTACCGGCCCCCAGGTGGCGGCCGGCCCCGGGCAACGCAGCTCCTGCTCGCCAGGAAGGATACGCGCGGGCCCGCAGGCACTGCTCGTCGCCT
>JACEEZ010024706.1:61945-77891 GCA_016584305.1 Chionoecetes opilio
TGCTTTTACAACTTACTTACAACAATGCTTTTACAAATTGGTGCCTTTTTCCCGTCAAAAACGTCTCAAAAGTGTCATATATTGAATTCACCTTGCAGACCTGTTGGGAAAAAAATAGCATCCCGGCAGCCTATTGAAATTTTGAGGGTAAAGCGCCTCTCTTCTTTCTCTCTCTCTCTCCTCTCTCTCTCTCTCTCTTCTCTCTCTCCTCTCCTCTCTCTCTCGTCTCTTCTCTCTCTCGTCTCCTCTCTCTCTCTCATTCTCTCACTCTTCTCCTCTCTCTCTCTCTCTCTCATCATTATTGTTTCCACTACCAAGCATTGGCCTTAATCAATCGTTAGAATATTAGACGCAATCATTAGTTAATCAAGCAACTGGTGCGCTAACAAAAGTACCATTCCATAACTAACAACAAACGACGTGTGTGGTACGTGTGTGTGTGTGTGTGGTGTGTGTATGTAGTATGTGTGTGAGAGAGAGAGAGAGAGAGAGAGACGAGAGCCGAAGGAGACGGAGAGCGAGAGAGCGAGAGAGCGATGAGAGAGCGAAGGAGCGAGAGAGAGAGAGAGAGGACAGAGGAGGAGAGATGGAGACGAAGAGAGAGAGAGACGAGAGAGAGAGAGACGGAGATAGACGAGATGACACGAGAGAGAAGATGAGAGACGAGGAGAGAGAGGAAGAGAGAAGAGAGGGAGAGGAGGAGAGAGAGAGAGAGAGAGAGAGTAGATGAGAGAGAGGAGAGAGATGAGAGAAGAGAAGAGAGAGAGAGAGAGAGAGAGATGAGAGAGAAGAGAGAGGAGAGAGAGAGAGAGAGAGAGAGAGAGAGAGAGAGAGAGAGAGAGAGAGAGAGAGCGAGAGAGAGAGAGGAGAGAGAGACTTTCTAATTTCATCTTAGCCTACAAAAGTGTCTATTGGACAAACAAAAACAATACACTTCTAGACGGTGAGGCGCTGGGAAACATATTTACAAGTTTAATCAACGCCGAAAACCGAAATGGGTGTGATAAACGTGGAAAGGTGGATATCTAAGGGTTCCAGGATCTGCCTGTGTAACTGGAAATTGTGTGTACGTTTGTGAGATATTCACATTTTTGTATGGGTACCGTTATAGACGCGAAATGATGCAAATGCGAAAAATTACTATATGTCAAATGTCATGCAATAAACAACAATGGCCTATATAATTGCATTATTACAGTTTTTTATTTACCAGTGTGTGATGTTATTAAATATTTTAAGCGTTCCAGTACTTATAAACTCGCTTTGCTGCAGAAAAGACAATTTTTACGCCATTTTAGCACCTAAAAAAAGTCAAGCACAAAAACTTTGAGTTGAAACTACCCCCGATTGATATATCCCCATATGTTCAATATTATCAATAACTCTACCAATTTTTCAAAAATTTCTTTATTATGCCTGATCAATTCAATTTCATTTGAGTTTAGATAGTCACACATGGCTGCCAAGAGGCCATTTTAAAAAACCCATAGTATGCCCTAACTTAATGTAGCCGCTTGTAGCTCATCGGTAAATGGCCATATCTATCAAAAACTAAGCGTAATAGGAGGTCGATTTGGGTTGATATAGATATATGTTTCATACCATCAGGAATCGATTGGCACCCTATTCTGGGCGTGTTTAGAGTTCACCATATAAGCATAAAGCCATATAGTCAGGGCCGTAGTCAGGATTTTTAATGAACGAGCGAGCAAAGAATAAGCGGTGTGAGTTTTGGGGCGTCATAAGTCCCCCAAGAAAAGGTAATACTCTACAAACAACATCCTGGACATGCCAAGTGATTGTATACACGATTGCATCGGTAATGTTGTTACAATTGCTTATACACAAACTCATGTTATCATGATATTATATGATATGTTAAATATCATGTAGTATACATAACTTGTTATCATGACATTTGCATATAACACTAGTATACCACATCGTCAATATGGAACTATCTTTATACTATCTAAATCACCAATCGGTCTACAATTAAAACATTATCACCATCATTATGATATCGTGTATTATACGCTCTGACATCTCAAAATATACTACATCTTGATAATATACATGTTCGTTGATGCAAAAATATTCTAGATATTCTTAACTATTACATAGCGAAAGCCCACAACCAACAGATGTTGACATTCTGAACATATCATCACGAGCGTCATCGTTCCAGATGTGTCACACTCGTCATCTCCTGTTCATCCATCGGTCGTTCCGATGCTTGTGTCAGTGGGTTTGCAGTCAGACCACCACAATGGACACATTCAGTACAAGGTAGTCCTGGCCACTGCACGAACAGTTTGAAGAGCTCTTCCTCTGGCTTTGCATGCATAATAGTCCTTGTATCAATCTGACGAAATTAGACCTTCATGTACACAGGAATGAGGTGATTGTCTGTGTCCTGCTTCCAGTCATTGGTCAAACGGAGAGCCGATGTCTGGTTTCGGCTCAATTTCGACTACTAAGGGCGGGAAAAGGACTAGAATTTACCCCGAAATTTTACTCCGAAAATACGATGGACAATAATTACAGTCTTCATCAAGGCTTCATAGGTACACTATGCTTACTATTCTCCTATACATAATCAGCGTAACTCTACCCGTGCAGGCTATAACCACGCCACCAGCCTGTGAACAGTCACTTAAAATAACGTTGGTAATAGCAGCTGGTTCACCTTGTTGCAGCCTCCCGTTTGTATTGGTTTTGACTGGATGGAAGACGCAAGTGAGCGAAACAGTCTGACCATAGATACGAGAGTTAGAATAGATAGATCATTTAGCAGTTTTGTTACATAGTAGGCGTGAGAATTCTGTTTAGAGATGCTTTTTTACAGATGTTTCTGTAGTAGGGCCCTCTCTCTCTCTCTCTGTGTCTCTCTCTCTCTCTTCTTCTCTCTCTCTCCTCTCTCTCCTCCTCTCTCTCTCTCTCTCTCTCTCTCTCTCTCTCTCTCTCTCTCCCCCTCGATTGTGAAATTGATATCTATGTATTTAAGAGTATTAATAAATTTCCAATATTACGTACTTGTTTTGTGTTATAGTATATGAGAGAGAGAGAGAGAGAGAGACGAGAGAGAGAGAGTAGAGGAGAGAGAGAGATGAGGACCGAGACGGACGAGGAGGAGGAGGAGTGAGAGAGGAGAGAGAGAGAGAGAGGAGGAGGAGAGTAGAGAGAGGAGAGAGAGAGATGACGAGAGGAGAGAGAGAGAGGAGAGAGAGAGAGGGGCGGGGGAGCAGGTTCCAATATTGCGTGACATAATTTAGCGTTCTACGGTAACCATACAAAAATGTGAATATCGCAAAACGTAGACACCAATTTTAGATCACCTAGGAGATCCTTGAACCTGAGGATATTCACTTTCCAACGGGTATCACAACCCATTTAGGTTCGCGTTGATTAAAGTCATGAAATATGGCCCACTTTGGCCTCACACGCCGCCCGTCTATACCTGGAACACCATTATTGCTAAACTTCTTCTGAGCTCATACACGCACTTGCCTTATTAGTGTATCATATCCCCCAACAATTCCATCACACGCGAAATGCTTCCTTCAGATAGCCAGTCGAAGGAAACGTTTGAGCAGTTTGCATTAACAATACAGCCCTCGCGTGCGACTCCCTCCACTAGCCACTTATCTCATGTCTGCAACTTGCCTGCGGCCCCACACTCCCGCCGAGAATATTTTTTGCACGGCAATCAAAGCCACACCCTCGTCATTTATCTGATTTCGATCGCTTCATTGCAGATTAAGGACACGTTGCAGTTTTCATTGAAAGCTAAACTATTTTTGCTCTGTTCTCTTGGGACAGTACAAATGTCGTCCATTCGCCATCCAGCCAGGCCATCGGCAAACTGTCCTTGACTCGGCTGGTAATGAGATGTTTGGAACCCGCGAGGGTGTATCCACACGACTCCATCGTTTACATTGTGTTATTACCGTAACTACAGAGGAAGAAAGACATTATGCAAATTCTTATAAGACGGGGTGGTGTGTTTAGGGCTCACCTTCATTGAGCAGCCCTTGTAGGCTATACCAGCCAGGTTTTCACTATGGACGGTTGTAGAGACGTTAAGTTTACCCAGAGATGTTAATATTATTAATGGGATTATTCCCTGGTGCATGACAGTATGTGCTCAGCGTCATCGGTTAATAAGGGTCATCCGAGGATCATAAATACTTGTTGAGATATTCCAAGATTTCCTAAGCGTTGCTGACAAGTTGCCAACACAAGCGTCCCGCCAGCGCGGCGACGCCATCACACCAGCACAAAATCCGTCCAGTCACAGCCCAAGGTGAGTGGGTTCCCTCGTGCGATGAGATATTATTTTTCATAGATTAAAATAGCATGTACGAAAAGGATTTACAATGAATGTGTACAACAATGAAGAAAACTTGTGAAAGGAAGCGTTCATCAATCATTCCGACAACGAAGACTCATAGAGTACAAAGTTGTTGTCGTCATGGTAGTGATAGTGAAACAGCGTGACGTGGCTTCTTCGGGGGCTTATGCATTTGGGAACAATCCTGGGGGGGGGGGAGGGGTGGGGAGGGGGGTTACTCCTATGTTGTCAGCTGTAAACAAATATGGGGCGAGGCGCAGATTGAAGGGGAGGATGGAGGCGTGGAGACAGGCGCGAGGACTCATCCGGATAATGAATTTGGGGGGGAGAGTGTACGTAGGAAACACAAGAACTGCCCCTGCACATCGAGACGAGCGGTGTGGGAATAAGGAAACAATAAAGTAGCATTTTGTACTTGTGCGAAATTCAGGAAAATGTGCAGCAAAAAAGGTCAATCCAAGGCTCCAAACACATAAAGTTTTAGTTATTTAAAGAGTAAGCATAAACAAAAAGTCGCAGTGCTTTTGATCAAACAAAGTATTTGGGTTCAAAAATTACTTACTGTTATCTTAACTTATTTTCTGTGAATCACAAGTCAATTTTCATATGTGATGTCTTAAACTTCTGTCTCCGTCTGTGTTGGGTAGAGCTCTTCTTCCTGAAACGCACCTCAGGCACTCAATTTTCCGACCTCACACACTGCCTTTCCCAAGTTAGCTCAACATAATCTTTCACTCGTTGCTCAGCCCTTCCTTCCCATCACTGCTTGTTCTAAGTCACTCCACCCAGGCTCCCCCTCCACTGGTCCAGCTTCATCTACTCCACCCTGGCCAGACTCCCCCTTCCACCCTGGCCAGCATTCCTCCTCCACCCTAGCCAGACTACCCCTTCCACCCTGCAGCCCTTACCTCTCCACCCTGGCCAGACTCCCCCTTCCACCCTGGGCCAGCCTTCACTCATCAAACCCTGGCCAGACTCCCCCTTCCACCTGCCAGCCTTCCTCCTCCACCCTGACAGCCTTCCCCTTCCACCTGGCCAGCCTTCCTCTCCACCCTGGCAAGCTTCCCTTCCACCCTGGCAGCCGCCCTCTCTTCACCCTCTTGCTCATCATTATTTCTCCCTCCCACTTCTTAATTTGATTTCGTCTGACCCTCCTGCTTGCCAGAGTCCTGTCTCCTCTTCCTCGTACAGCTTGTTCAATCCATTCATAGCGCTTCTTTCTTTTTACCTTGCATCATAATCTCTCAGCAACCCTTTCCCTCTCTCTACTCATAGCTACTTCACAGTTCCCTTCATCCCCGCTCGCACCCTCTGCCCACCCCATGGACGCCGCATCCCCGCACGGCGTTTTAGAAAGCGCGGATGGCATATCAAAGCGCGGCGGTCATTTGAAAGCGGCGGATATGATGTCTATCAAAAGCGCGCTGAATTGTGGTATCAATTGCGCGTTTTCACTCACTTGAAAAGTCCGATGGTAGCCAGTTCTTAATGATTCGTTCACCCTTCCGTTAGCCAGAAGTTATCAATCTGGTGCCACCTGCTTACCACGGGGAGGTGGAAGCAGGATTTTGAAGCGAGGATATTGTTTTTCGTTCTTGATTCATCGCGTTTTTCACTCCTCTCTTTCATAAAAATAGTTTAGATAGTCCTTTTATTTATCGCATTAAAAAACTCAAAGTTACATGTTTGTCTTGCTGTGAATCGGTTACCTAAAACACTCATATAATTGTGTCTGTTTATTCCCAAAGATAAATTTGTTGTATGTGCCATGGCATACTCTGTCATGTCTCGCTTCAACTTTCCGCGTAGTTGCTGTGTACCGATACTCCTGCTCTTAATATAAGTAGCAGTCTGGAGCTTTACTATACATCCATGACACAAATAATAGATGGATGGGATGTATAAAAAATTGCTCATGAAAATTAGCATGAAAAGATTCGGCAGAATTGTTGGTACGCTTGTATTTGAGGGGACTTCAAGCCAAAGCCACATGGAGGATATCTTGATTCTGCTGTTACATACTTATCAACCAGATAGTCCGCAAAGCGAGTACATCTCTCATACTGAGGTGCGTCTGTCATTAATTCCTCGACGAAGCATTTTTCTACATCTTGTTGGGTCAATGAAATGTAGACGAAATGATAATTTCAACCACTGGCCGATGTCACTGTTGGTTGTCCTTGTAATCCACTACTCTAGGCCCAGGTTTTGAATTTTCGCCACCATGCATTGCCCTAAAAGAAATGCAACATTTGATGCCTGCGGTTGGGAACTATATCTCGCAGAACGTCGAGATGGCAAATTCAAAATCGCAGGTATCACTGAGGCTCCCAGTGCCAATTCCTGCGGAACAAAATGTAAATGAAAAAACACTATCCACCTATTTCTTAAAATACTCAGATTGACTGGCAAGGAGGCATACACTAATGGAATATAATGCCCAATTAAATAATCCATGTAGGTGTATAGTTGATAGAAAGGACTTTGGACAACTCTTGAAAGTCCATCAACGAAGATCTCCTCAAGCATGGTGTTCGCCAGAAGCAAGATTAGTTGTAAATGAAATGGAGCACCATACCAGATTCTGGATTATTTTCCGCGGATAAAATCTTCACTTTGTCGCAGTAGTAGTATAGAATTAGAGCATGATTACTTCCTCACGAGTTTAAGCACAATACAGGATACACTTTCCGTCTTTCTCGGTATATGGCTTTGTGCCTAGAGATATTAGATCACCAGATTCTAGCACATTATCAGAAAATGTATCAGTTCAGTTCTTAATGAGCTTAGAGTGTCTTGCCGTCAGCATCAGTCGCCTTCCGTTTCCACATTGTGCACGTAGGTTGCGTCTTCAAGGTCTTTCATCACTTGCCTGTTATGTTCCAAATTGTACGGAACAATGGCAGTCATTGTGGCGTGTCTCGTTTTTAGTCTACCTTACATTTCTGTTGTAATCTCCAGACGAAAGAGTATCCATCCATAAATGTCACTGTCCACTCTGTATATAATCCATCGAGCATCAAACAACTTGCTTTGCCTTTGTGAGTCCGGGAAAATCGTAAACTCCATAGCGGAAAATTATGACAACACAGGATAGAAGCACGGACTGACAGGGCAAACTTGGCTCCAACACTGTGAAACACATGTGAACAACGTGAACCAACAACCACGAGACACCGAGACAGACAACTCGCGGTGTGCTCGGTAAACACCGGTTAAGAATATATGGACACACCGAATGATATAATGACATAGCGAGTGAACGGGATTAACCTTCGCCGAGCATTGATAGTGTTTAAGGTGAGGTTCGAAACGGCAGCACTATTTTCAAATCCGCGCTCTTGAATAGCCCAAAAACTGACCACATTGAGGAAGGGAGAGAGAGAGAAAGAGGAGAGAGCGAAAAAAGGGGAAGGATGGGGGGCGAGAGAGAGGGGGGGGGGGAGCAGTTCCAATATTGCGTGACATAATTTCGCGTATCTACGGTACCCATACAAAAATGTGAATATCGCAAAAACGTACGCACCAATTTTAGTACACCAGGCAGATCCTTGACCCTGAGATATTCACCTTTCCAACGGTGTATCACAACCCCATTTAGGTTTCGCGTTGATTAAAGTCCTGAAATATGGCCCTTTTGGCCTCCACGCCGCACGTCTATACCTGGAACACCATTTATCTGCTAAACTTCTTCTTGATGCTCATACACGCACTTGCCTTATTATTGTTATTACTTCCCCACAATTCCATCCACGCAAATGGCTCCTTCAGATAGCCAGTCGAAGGAAACCTTTGAGCAGTGTCCTTACAGCCCTCGCCGTGCGCCTCCCTCCACTAGCCACTTATCTCATGTCTGCAACCTGCCCTGCGGCCCCACACCTCCCGCCCGATGACTATTTTTCTGCACCGCCAATCAACGCCACACCCTCGTCATTTTCTCTGGATTTCGATCGCTTCATTGCAGATTAAGACAGTTTGCAGTTTTCATTTGAAGCTCAAACTATTTTTTCGTCTGTTCTCTTGGACAGTACAAATGTCTTCCATTCGCCCTCTCAGCCAGGCCATCGGCAAAATGTCCTTGACTCGGCTGGTAATGAGATGTTTGGGACCCGCGAGGGTGTTATCCACACGACTCCATCGTTTACATTGTGTTATTACCGTAACTATCAGAGGAAGAAAACATTATGCAAATTCTTATAAGACGTGAGTTGTGTGGTTAGGGCTCAACCTCCTTTGAGCAGCCCTTGTAGCTATACCAGCCAGGTTTTCACTATGACGGTTGTAGAAGACGTTAAGTTTACTCAGAGATGTTTAATATTTATTAATTGGTGATTTATTTCCCTGGTCATTGACCGTATTTTCCTCAGCGTCATCGGTTAATAAGGTCCATCCGGGATATAAATACTTGTTGAGATATTCCAAGATTTCACTAAGCGTTGCTGCCAAGTGCCAACACAAGGTCCCGCCAGCGCGGCGACGCCCTCACCACCGCCACAACCTCCGTCCAGTCACAGCCCACAGGTGAGTGGGTTCCCTCGTGCGATGAGATATTATTTTTTCATAGAATTAAAATAGCATGTACGAAAAGGATTTTATATATATATATTATATTTTTATTATATATTATATATATATGTATAATATATTATATTATATTATAAAATATATATAATAATAGATTCAAACAACATATAGAAACTCGAATCCCTGTATCTGCAACACCACAGGCGGTTCAGTTATGTTATAACGTATTTTTTACTGTGGAAAAGTTCAGCCTCGCATAATTCCTGACTCCGGTGTGCTGTAAGGGCATGTAATTTTAAATAACCCCCAATGACATTGCGGTAGTATCTTCAACGGCTCCATTAAAAATTGAAGATTGTTTTAATTATTTTTATTGTTCCCTAATTTATATAAAATTTCAAAGTCAACCCTTCAGTATGAACTAGACCCCTGTTTAAAACGAAAAAATAATAATTGGTGGTATTGCTGTAGACTGTTTTTTATTGTTTGGATAATGTTTAAAAAATATGAACCGGCAACTTATCAGATCCCCCACTATAGATGCCCCTGGTGGCTGACGGGTCCTTTTATTTGAAATATGACCAAGAAATGTTGTGATGTGATGGTGGTGGTGGGGGTTGGTGGGTTGATGGTGGGTGATGTTGTTGTTGGGGGTTTGGTATATGTGGTGATAATGATGATGAATATGATGATGATGATCGATGATGATATAATGGTAGTGGGAGGGTTTAGTGGTGATGATAATGTGATGATGATGATGATGATAATTATGGTAGATGGTGATGGAGTGGTGATGGTAGAGGTGAGGATATGTTTGATAAAGATGATAATAATGGTAGTGTGTGGATGTGGTTAGATGGTGTTTGGTAGGGGTGAGGGATATGAGGGTTGGTTAAAGGGTAGTGGTGATGATAATGATGATGATAATAATGGTAGTGTGTGATGATTAGGATGATGGATGATAAATTATGGTAGTGGT
Organism: Chionoecetes opilio; assembly: GCA_016584305.1. Taxonomy (NCBI): domain Eukaryota; kingdom Metazoa; phylum Arthropoda; class Malacostraca; order Decapoda; family Majidae; genus Chionoecetes; species Chionoecetes opilio. Next base: position 71,803 of record JACEEZ010024706.1, read on the forward strand.
GATTGGAAAGGGGTGATAATGAGATGAGATGAAAATAATGGTTAGTGGTGATGATAATGATGAGGATGATAATGGTAGTGGTGATGATAATGTATGATGATGATAATAATGGTAGTGGTGAGGGATAGATGATGATGATAAATGATAATAATGGGTAGTGGTGATGGTAGTGGTGATGATAATGATGATGATGCATGGATTAATAGGTAGTGGTGATAAATGATAAATGATGATGATAAAAATGGAAAGTGGTGATGATGTGAATTTGATGATGATATGTTTAATATGGTAGTGGTGATGATATGATGATGTATGATGATGATGATGATAATAAGGGTTTAGTGTTAATGATGAATGATGATGATGATAATATGGTAGTAGTGTGATGATGATGATGCTGATGTGATGAATAATAATGGTAGTGGTGATGGATGAGTAAGTGATTTGGATGTGATGAGGATGATGATGATAATATGGTAGTGTGATGAGGGAAATGATGATGATGATGATAATAATGGTAGGGGTGATGATGTGAGGGATGAATGATGATTATGATAATAATTGGAGTGGTGATGGTATGGTGATGTTTTATGAATAAGAATGATATATGGTAGTGTGTGTGGTAGTGGTGATGGATGATGTTTATGATGATGATATAATGGTAGTGGTGAATGGTAGTGGTGATGATGATGATGATGATGAGATTAATAATGGTAGTGGTGATGGTAGTGTGTGATGAATAATGATAATGGGTTTAATGATGATAATGATGGGAAAAAGTGGGTGATGGTAGTGGTGATGATAATGATGATGCTAATGATGATAATGATGGTAGTGGTGATGGTAGTGATGATGATGATGATGATAATAATGGTAGTGGTGATGGTAGTGATGATGATGATGATGATAATAATGGTAGTGGTAGGGTAGTGTGTGGTTGATGATGATGTTTAATAATGGTAGGGGTGATGGTAGTGGTGATGATATGTAAAAATGGTAGTGGTGATGTAGTGGTGATGGATGAATGATGATAATGATGATGATAATGATGGTAGGGTGATGGTATGGTGATGATTAAAATGATGGTGATGTGAGGATAAGGATGGGGGTGAGGATTAGATGTGATGATGGTAGTGGGAGGGGTCTGATGATGATGATGATATGATATGGTATTGTTGGAGGTAGTAGTGATATGTGATGATGATGAATAATATGGATATTGTGAATGGTAGTAGGGTAGGATGATGATGATGATGATGTAATAATGGTGTTTGTGATGGTGGGTATGAGGAGGGATGATGATGATAAAGGGATAATGGTAGTTGTGATGGTAGTAGTGTGGATGTGATGATAATGATGTAAAGTATAATAATGGTAGTGGGATGGGAGTAGTGATGTGATGATGATGATGATGATAATGGTAGTGTGATGGTAGTGTGATGATGATGATGATGGAGAGGTAGTGTGATGGTAGTGTGATGAGGATGAATAATAATGGTGTGGTGATGGTAGTTGAGTGATGATGATGATGGATGATAAATGGTAGTGGGTGAATGGTAGGTGATGATGAGATGAGATGATAAAATGGTGGGTGATGGTATGGTGTGATGATGAGGGATGAATATAATATGGTAGTGGTGATGGTAGTAAGTGTGATGTGATGATGAATAATAAGGTAGTGGTGATGGTAGTAGTGATGATGATGATGATGATGATGATAATAATGGTAGTGGTGATGGTAGTAGTGATGATGGTGATGATGATAATGGTAGTGGTGATGGTAGTAGTGATATGATGATGATGATGATGATAATAATGGTAGTGGTGATGGTAGTAGTGATGATGATGATGATGATGATGATGATGATAATAATGGTAGTGGTGATGGTAGTAGTGATGATGATGATGATGATGATAATAATGGTAGTGATGATGATGATGATGATGATGATTACAATGGTAGTTGTGATGGTAGTGGTGATGATGATGATGATGATGATGATAATAATGGTAGTGGTGATGGTAGTATGATGGATTGATGATGATTGTATAATAAGGGTAGTGGGGATGGTAGTGGTGATGATGATGATGATGATAGAAAATATGTAGTGGTGTGGTAGTAGTGATGTGTTTGATGATGATGAAAATGATAATAATGGGTTTGATGATATGATGATAAATGATTATAATGGAAAGTTGTGATGGTATGGTGATGATGATGATGATGTGATGATGATATAAGGGAGTGGTGTGGTAGTAGTGATGATGATGATGATGATAAATGAATGATTGAAAATAATGTATGGTGATGGTAGTAGTGATGATGATGATGATAATAATAGGTAGGGGTGATGGTAGTAGTGTGATGGTGATGATAATAAATTAAATGATGATGATAATAATGGAGTGGTATGGTAGAAAGTGATGAGTGATGATTATGATGAATAAATGGTAGGTGATGTGATGAGATGATGTTTGATATTATAAATGGTAGTTGTGATGGTATGTGATGGTGATATGATGATAATAATGGTAGTTGTGATGGTAGTGATGATGGTGATGATGATGATGATGATGATAATAATGGTAGTGGTGATGGTAGTAGTGATGATGATGATGATGATGATGATGATAATAATGGTAGTGGTGATGATGATGATGATGATGATGATAATAATGGTAGTGGTGATGGTAGTAGTGATGATGATGATGATGAATGATGATGATAATGGTAGTGGTGATGGTAGTAGTGATGATGATGATGATGAATGATGATGATAATAATGGTAGTGATGATGATGATGATGATGATGATTATAATGGTAGTTGTGATGGTAGTGATGATGATGATGATGATGATAATAATGGTAGTGGTAATGGTAGTGGTATTGATGATGATGATGATGATGATAATAATGGTATGATGATGATGATGATGACGATGATTTATAATGGTAGTTGTGATGGTAGTGATGATGATAAATGAATAATGGTAGTGGTGATGGTAGTAGTGATGATGATGATGATGATGATGATAATAATGGTAGTGGTGATGGTAGTAGTGATGATGATGATGATGATATTGATGGAAATTATAGCTTAGGTATCAAGCGGCAATAATTCGTATAAAGTCTACGGTGAAAACCTGCCATATTTCACTTAATAGATTTTATTTTGGCCTTTTTTTCTTCTATTTTGCCTATTTACGACAATCTGTACGTACACACACACACACACACACACCACACACACACACACACACACACACACACACACACACACACACAAAGACAAACACAAACACAAACACACACACACACACACACACACATAAACAAACAGGGACTTGGCCATTAATTACTGTGATTAAATTGAATTTGCGATTTGCTGATGAAATTCGGGTTCGGATCAACTTGTGGTCTTTTACCCGGGCTATTCATACCTTGTGATTACCCGTGACAAGCTTCAAACAGCGAGACCTTCCATGTGTGTGTATTCATTCATCTAGTTGTATTTTACAGGGCCAGAGCAATGCTCGTGTGGCCCCGTCTCCATATCAACATTTTTATCATTCATCCTTAGTGCTTAGTGTTGGGGGAAGCCAGCACCCCGGAGAGCAGGTCACAAACCCAGGCTAACACCAGGTACCCATTCACTGCTGGGTGGACAGGGGCTCGGGTTTTAAGGAAACAACCCAACTGTTTTCCGCTCCGCCCGGGGATCGAACCCGGGACTTCTCGGTTGTGAACCGAGCGTGCTTCCCCTACACCCCGAATCATGTGCTCCTGAAGATTTGGGGCACACGTTGGGGAGAGTGGTTGCAAGCTCGCCCCTGTTCCGCGGACTACGGAGAATTTCCTGGGTAGTACTTCGGTGCATAAATCCCTCACGGATTAAATAAGAACAAGTCCGTTCACACTGTCCAGTCTGATACAAAGGTCTGCCACGGTTAGCTCTTTAATGAGCAGGGCAATCGCTGAGTCTCTGCTTGGCTGGGTGGCCGCCGGACCTTCTGAGAGTTGGTGTGTGTGTGTGTGTGGTGTGTGTGTGTGTGTGTGTGTGTGTGTGTGTGTGTAGTGTTAATTAAATCTCTGCTGACTGTAAAGGTGTACACGTCTGATATATTATGTGTGTTTTTATGTTTGTGTGTATATATTTATGTTATAATGTTAGTGTGTATGTTCATGAGTGTGTGTGTGTGTGTGTGTGTGTGTGTGTGTGTGTGTGTGTGTGTGTGTGTGTGTGTGTGTGTGTGTGTGTGTACGTGTGTGTGTGTACGTGTGTGTGTGTGTGTGTGTGTGTGTGTGTACGTGTGTGTGTGTACGTGTGTGTGTGTGTGTGTGTGTGTGTGTGTGTGTGTGTGTGTGTGTGTGTGTGTGTGTGTGTAGTGTTAATTAAATCTCTGCTGACTGTAAAGGTGTACACGTCTGATATATTATGTGTGTTTTTATGTTTGTGTGTATATATTTATGTTATAATGTTAGTGTGTATGTTCATGAGTGTGTGTGTGTGTGTGTGTGTGTGTGTGTGTGTGTGTGTGTGTGTGTGTACGTGTGTGTGTGTGTACGTGTGTGTGTGTGTGTGTGTGTGTTGTGTGTACGTGTGTGTGTGTACGTGTGTGTGTGTGGGGTGTGTTGTACGTGTGTGTGGTGTTACGTGTGTGTGTGTGTGGGGTGTGTGTGTGTGTGTGTGTCGTGTGTGTGTGTACTGTGTGTGTGTGTGTGTGTGTGTACGTGTGTGTGTGTGTACGTGTGTGTGTGTGTACGTGTGTGTGTGTGTGTGTGTGTGGTGTGTGTGTGTACGTTGTGTGTGTCGTGTGGGTTGTTTGGTTTTTGGTTGTGTGGTGTCGTTTGGTGTTGTGTGTGTGTGTGTACTGTTGTGTGTGTGTTGTGTGTGTGTGTGTGTGTGTGTCTGTGTGGTTGGGGTGTTGTGTGTATTGTGTGTGTGTGTGTGCGTGTGCCTGTGTGTGTGCGTTGTGTGTGTGGGGTATGTGTAGTGAGTGTAGTGTATTGAGTGTGGGTTGGTGTCGTGTGTGTGGGGTGGTGTGTGGTGTGTGTGTGTGTGTGTGGTGTGTGGTGTTGTGTGGGGGGTTTTGTGCGCGTGGTATGTGTAATGTAGTGTATGTGGTGTGTTGTGTGTGTGTGTGTGTGTTTTTGTGGTTGGGGGTGTGTTGTTGTGTGTTGGCCCCGGGTGTACATTTTACTTTGTATAATACCCCGGATACGGGAAAATCTTGGTTCTTATGAGCGACCTTCTGCTATATGACTGAATAATCTTAGGAAAATCCATCAACTACCCAACACCACCAAACACCCCAACCCAACACCACCCCCCACCCCCACAACACCCCCCACCAACACCACCAAAACCCCCCCCCACCACCACCCCCACCACCACCACCACCACCCCACCACCACCACCCACCACCCCACACTTTGTTACTTTTACAACAATGCTTTTACAACTTAGTGCTTTTTTCCCCGTCAAAAAGTCCAAAAAATGTTTTATTTGAATTCCCCTTTGCAGACCTGTTTGGGAAAAAATGCATCCCCGGGACCTTATGAATTTTGAGGGGTTTAAAGCGCCTCTTTTTCTCTTCTCTCTTCCTAGCCCCCTCCTCCCTCTCTCCCTCCCCCCCCCCTCTCTCCTCTCTCCTCTCCTCCCCCCCCTCTCTCCTCCCCTTCTCTTCCCCCTCCAAAATTATTTTTCCAAAAAAAGCATCCTTTAAACAATCGTTTGAATTTAGATCCATAAATTTGTTAAACAAACAATTGCCTAACAAACCCTTTAAAATTAATAACAAAAAACGGGACCGGTTGGGTTTTTATGTAGGTTTTGTGTGGGGGGGAAAGGAAAGGGGAAAAGAAGAGAGAAGGAAGGAGAGAGAGAGAAGAGAGAGAGGAGAGAGAGAGAGGAAAAGAGAAAGGGGGAGAGAGAGAGAGAAGAAGGGAGACTTTAATTTTCACTTACCTACAAAAGTGCTATTAAAAAAAAACAATACACTTCTAACGTGAGGCGCTGGGACACATTTTTTCAAGTTTATAAAAGCGAAACCTAAATGGGGGTTTGGGGGGGGTACACCGGGGGGG